>CM076966.1:33816403-33821403 GCA_039105355.1 Benthosema pterotum
CCCCATAAGGGGAACGTTTCATGTCTGTATTAGGTCAAAGAAGACATCCGGACCGTTATAGGCTAACGGTTCAAAGTATATTGTATGAAATACCATTAAGGAGTTAATAACAAAAATGCTCAAGGGATATCACTGTAACTTTATCTGACGAAACCACGGTCAGCCAAAAATCAGCCTCTGGCTCCCAGGCTACAGTAGTATATCTTGTTGAGCTGGTCATTTTGAAAGATGCCCACAAGTAAAAAAAAGTGTGGGCAACCCTGCTGTAACCCATGATAGTTACTGTATTTGGAAAATTACATTCAAAGTAGTTCACTAAAAGCACTCAATAGTCAAGTCATCAGTTTGCTTTTAAGCATTTTATATAGCCTATAATATCCTTATTTTGGCTATTGCCTTGACATACAGTAATAGCAGATAATATAAAAGTAGCAGATCTCGAAACTTGCAATGCTTGCCTTTTTGGCGTGTTGTAAGCTTGTAGATGGTATGTTCGGTAAAAGGATTTTCCATAGATGGAAACAAGAACCCCTGTGGCAGGGGGAAGCTGGTCAACAAAACAAAATAAACAATATACAGCCAGTATGACAGTTATACTTTGAGTATAACATAACGAAACATACTCCTACTGTTCAAAATTAGCAGCTCTACGCAAGCTTACATTGTGTGACCATGCTGCTATTGTACTTATGCTATTTTTTAACATTTTTGAAAAATCTCGAAAGTGTTGAATCATTTTGACGATAACGATGAGAACTACTGATTTAAACTTTTTGTAGAATTGGCTGTGGCCAATGGGTCTTAATGGGTTAAGTGACACATTTTCCAAAGGCCACAAAATCCGTCTTTGTCAACATAAATGGTCTAGTAATGACTGTCTAGGGAGTATAGGCCACAGCCCTCGTGTCAGTGGCTTGCCTTTCCATTTAGGAAAATAACTTTTTAATAAAGTTACAAAGTCATTATGCTACAGCATGCCCTTTGCTAATCATTTGATGGATCATTATCAGTTTGGAGATCGTTCCTTTTTTTTTCTTTTTTACTCATTAGCAACACTGTACTACCAATTAGAGCCGCAAGATATATGGAACATACGGAAACAGTGGCTTTTATAGTATGACCAAAGAAATCCAAAAAAGAAAAAGGTACAGTGCAATAAACCGGGAACTTAACTAGATCCTCTCCACCAATGCAACCAAACAACCGCTAACGGGCTCGGCTGTGTTTTCAGCTTGATCGGATAATTGATCAGTCTGAAATTACCAATGGATTTCTGCAGAGGCTGCGCATGAAAATCCTTTGTGCTCGGGGTCATATATTGGTAATCATAGAGGTATGTAATACAATGAAACGCTCCCAAAGCACAGTGTTAATAATACACTCACTTCACTCCGTTAAACCATTGATTTCCATTCACACTCAAAAGGACTGCACAAAGCTTTCAGTGAAGTGTGTGTCTGTGTGTGTGTGTGTGTGTGTGTGTGTGTGTGTGTGTGTGTGTGTGTGTGTGTGTGTGTGTGTGTGTGTGTGTGTGTGTGTGTGTGTGTGTGTGTGTGTGTGTGCATGTGGTACATGAGTTATTATGGACAAAACAAGTTCAATGTTTTTCTTTTTAATTACAAAGTGAATGCTTAGGTCATTTGGAAGATGGAAATGCTACGAGAGAGAGAGAGATCGAGAGAGAAGGAGAAAGAGAGAGACGAGAGAGAGAGTTTGTGTGTCTAGTAAGTGTGAATGTTTGTCCCTTTGAATGTGTGCCCCTTTGTTTGCATTTGTACGTTGTGAGTGTGATTTGGAATTGGAATGCCTATGCTGTTTACACTCTTATTTAATCCAGCCATGCTTTTGCTGAGCTCCGCTTTAGCAATGCCCTGGTTAACATTCACATAAGTACACACACACACGTACGCACACGCACACACACACACACACACACACACACACACACACACACACACACACACACACACACACACACACACACACACACACACACACACACACACACGCGCGCGCACACACACACACACAACCACAGCCACAGCCACAGCTTTTCAATGTTTGCACGCCTGGACGGTTGTATGTGCATGATGTGTACTCTTTTAACCTTAATTTATCTGGGTAATGGTTTTGCTGAGCACACACATGCTCACACCTGGGTACTCTGTGTGTGTGTGTGTGTGTGTGTGTGTGTGTGTGTGTGTGTGTGTGTGTGTGTGTGTGTGTGTGTGTGTGTGTGTGTGTGTGTGTGTGTGTGTGTGTGTGTGTGTGTGTGCGCACAGAGTGTGCACACTGCACAGAGTCTCAGACAAAGTACTCAATTCCAGTACTGGTGTAGAATTACTCCTGGTAAATGATCACTTCACTGTAAGTGAATATTACTCATATTTGAGTTACGCAGAGTACGCTATGTCTACTATATTTGCTTTGAAAAAATAACTCACATATTCAAAAGTACACATCACAAAGTACCTGCTTTCAATTACCAATACAATAGAGGCAGAAAATCCTGTTTAAGCACTATGGGTGAGTGCAGAGCTTACTAATCAAAGTGACGTGTTCCCCATGAGTCAAGGCACATGGAATCAAGGGCCATGGATTTTGGCCAAACGAGGCATGAGTTATGCCTATTCAAATGTTTCATGTTCAAACTATTATCATAGCTCTATAAAAGATTTATATCTATATACAATTCAAATGGTGCATGGTCAGAGGTCATAAGTCAGGAAAGGCATGAGAAGACACAGGCATGTCTACGTTTTCTTGCTGATGGACAAGTGGTTCATGACCTATGCAAATACAAAGTTTACATTTTCAATCGAGTGCTATAGTGCCACCCTTTGCCAATGGTCGTTGTCTTCACGCCCTCACTGTTTGTCACGAGACTACCGGCACGGTTGAGCCAGGAAGAAGAACGAAAAAACTGACAAAAACAGTTGGGGACCAAGTCTTTCAGGACTGCTTGGTCCCATAAATACAATAAGGGGACCAAGTATGGATACTCAATTACGCTGTTATTGTCCACAACAACATGTAGTCGTGCATACAGCTGCACACCTGCGCAAAAGGCATGCATCTACCCATGAGTGGGACTGCATTATGTGTCGATGTAAATCTAGTTGTTTAAAAGTATCAATACTGCAATTTGGAAATACACTTTTCCAAGTAAAAGTCTGGAATTCCAGATGCACTTGAATGAATGCACTCATTAAACAGAATGTCTCTTTTCAAGTCTTTAACATTAAATGTATTAAAAAATATGAAAACACTTCATATTTCATATACACTGCAAGCTCACAACTCGACACATTGTGTGCCTGTGGATTGGCTATTTTCAAATTGCCGGAATGTACAGTATATATACTGTAGGGCTGACATGTTTTTCAAGTGGCTGGAATGTGTATACTGTAAGGCTGACGTGGTTAATGTATGCATTGTAGTAATAATCAACCAGGTACATACTATTTTTCAGATAAATGTAGTTGGAGTAAAATGTAAAGTATTTGAAATGGCAAGTACAGTTCAGTGCAAATACCTTAAAATTAAAAGAATATTTAGTGCTGTACTTTAGGTATTTCTACTTCCTTTCCAGCACTGCCTATATCTCCCTCTTACAGGTTCTGTGTCTGTTTGAGGCCGTCCCCCCAAAGAGGGCCGTGCACAATCTTATTTAAAGAGCGCTGATTGCAGGCTTAACCTGCCGTCCACGCCAGCTGCTGCTGCATCAATAATCTGTAGGGACGGGCTCCCGGGAGCCTCGCTTACCGACCGCAGCGCTATCTCCACCCAGCACCGACCAGAGAGCCGCTGCGGCAAGCGGTCGGGAGGTGTGGCAGAAAAATTACAGCGCCTCCTTACCTTGTACATACGAGGCACAGTCCGGTTCAAGTCCAGTTTTCTCACTCCTAAAATAATACTTCAACCTTTTTTTTAATTACTAAAAGGAGACATTCCCGCAACTGTTTTCTTAAACCTTAATCTGAAGTTATCATATCCAGGATTGAGTGGTACAGATGAAACCCAAAGAGGGGAACTCTGCCCTCAGCGCACTGCAGCTTGGAGCATGCAGTGCTCCGTTACGGCACCCCTTTTGGGACAAAATTCTTTGGAGTGTAATGCAAGCTATTAAAGACAGATTTCTAAAAAATATTTTCTGACGAGCCAAATAAGTTTAAAATAAATATAAATAAAGTTAACATTTCTTGACTTGACCAACCCGCCCCATTGATAACCCGCAGGACCTGCGGGTTATGTGTCATCGCTATCACACAGCGCATCACTATAAGCCAGGCAGAAACGTCTGTGCATGTGTCACACACCATACTTGCCCAACTCCATATTTGCCCTGGTGCCTGAGGGGCACTTCTTGGATATGACAACAGAAGAATTGTTATTTCGATCAGCGTTTGCCTGTTACTGTATCTCTCCTATACTACCAACATCAATACAGCATGGAATTGTGAGACAAAAATGCTCTTTAATTCTGAGTCTGAGAGGCTAAAATCTCATCAAATTGTCCTCTGTGGCTTTAATGGAGAATACATTATGGACCTTGAGATAAAAAAGGGTTGAAAACCACTGAGGTAGACCATCCTTAACAAGACCAATACATTTATCTTTGAACCTGGATGATCAGTAGCCTCTCATGTGAATTACACTGTGAGAGTTCAAATTATTATCTTCCTGGGGTGGCTGCGATCTTCCCAGTTCGATACCAGAGTTAATGTTGAAGTGTCCTTGAGCAAGACCCTGAGGCTTTAATTCCTCCTGCTGTGTACGTTGGTGGCTTGCATGGTTTTCTCCATCATTGTGTGAATGTGAATGGTTACTGTGTAATGCACACTAATGCAAAAACTAATCAAAAATATCCATCAATACTAAGACTTCATTGGGTGAATAATTGATAGCAAAAAGTGCACTTTGAGTGGATATCTTAGGGCATTAACCAAGCATGTCTTTTGGTAGTCAAATCAAATACTTTGGTAGTCGAATAATTTTCA
>CM076966.1:33823903-33846403 GCA_039105355.1 Benthosema pterotum
GAGAGGCAGGAGGAGACATGTATAAGGGGACAAAAGGAGTATAGAGATAGAGACAGCGGCGAAGGAAGAGGGTGAGACAGAGACAAATTAAACAGTAGAGAGAGAGAGACAAAGAGAGGGGGCGGACAGAGAGAGAGGGAGAGAGAGAGAGAGAGTCGCAGAGAGACGGAGAGCAGAAGAAAGGGAACGGGAACTGTGGGAGAAAAGCAAAGTGAGTGATGGTTTGGGCGGCAACCCATTTGTTGTTCTTTGTAGTTGTTTTGGTCAGAGATGCTCCGAGTCCTGAGGGAACTCCTCATCTTATCACAGCCAGCAGACGCCTGGCACATCTTTCTCATTACAATCCCCTCGTTTATAGATTACTCCTGCCTTACCCTACCACCACCCCCATCCCCGTCCCCCCCTCACCCTCCCCCAAACCCAGCCACAGGCGGCAAGTTCTCTGTTACAATCTACAGAGCCACCACGCTTCCTTCCTCCAGACGCCGTTTGAACTCCGCAATATAGACGTCGCTGTTTCCATGCTTTCTCCCTTTTTTCATGGTTTGTTAAATCAGCCTCGGCATCCGCACACACACACACACACACAGCATAATTATTATGGTTCAAAACTTGCCGTGCTCGCAAGAAAACGAAACGGGGAGGCTTCTCGCTTGACTAGAAAAGAAAATGTTTCTGGGGTGCAGCGTTCGGCGGTTGCCTGGTGGCTATTTTTAAAGACCAAGAGAGATGGAGTCTATGGTGTACTGTATATGCAAGTCTTAAAGGAGAATTCCACACCAAAACACATTGGGCATCAATCTACCTTGATTCCTGTGACATGATTCATAATGTCCTTGATTTTTGTCACAGATGTCCCCTTTTTTACATTTCACCCTTGAGGTCCCCGTCCCAACGACGACGTTGGGAACAGTTTTTCCACAGATCATATTTTAATAGTATACTGATAAACATGCTTGAGTTTTATTTCACTCTGGGACAGACTTTACATGCAATCCCAGAGGTAATCTATTCTCCTCTCCTCCCTCCTCCCTTTTGCCACTCTCCTCTCCAATCACTCTGGTAAAAACTCCTGTCCCACGGGTACCGGCTCAGTTTTTAAAGATCATATAGTGCAGGGGTAGGTAACCTTTTTGACATGAAGTGCCATGATTTTTTTCCTTGACACTCTGAGCGCCACAGTAAAAAAAAAAAAGACTATAAATTCCCTTATAGTCAATAAATGCATTTTCACGGTCATCACATATTCAATGGCCATTTACTGCAGTTATGTCATTATTAGGCCATATTTTATTTCTTATCAGAACAGGCAGACCGGTAGATATTTTTTCTTTCACAATAGATTGATCAATCAGACTTAAGGTGACCAAAACTGTTCATTTGAGGGACAGAAGTATTACTTGAGAGGGGCATTTAATTGCAGCGTAGCAACACATTACGGTTGGTATTAAAAATGCCTCATGCCATATTTGTCCAGCCATCATTTTGTTATTTATTCATGTTAGTATGTATTTATCCTGTTATTTTAACAGGTTTAAAACACATCTAGCATGAAAAGAGACAGCGAGAAAACTTTACAACAGAAAACAGAAGGGGGACTATTAGGACAATTGACCACTGTAGTCTGTCAGTCACAATGTGGGACAGGGTGTCAATTTGTGGGATTGAAAAATCTTTGAAATGAGAGACTGTCCCACGCAAAGAGGGACTTCTGGTCACCCTGTGACTGTCCCACAGAAACGGGGACGTCTGGTCACCCTCAAAGGCTCAAACTACTCCGCTCTGACACACACACACACACACACACACACACACACACACACACACACACACACACACACACACACACACACACACACACACACACACACACACACACACACACACACACACACACACACACACACACACACACACACACACACACACACACTAGCGTATATGCTAACAATATTCAACAGATACCAACGCGACTTTTTACTGCTTTGAGAGCAAAACAACTTGCTCCACTTCTCCGCATGCGTGCACAGAAGCACTGCATACGCACTGATTGCGCAGCGCGTTGCACAGAAGTGTAAACACTGGATCAGACTCGCTCCGGTTGAATATTTATTAAATTAATGAATAATCGCGGCCGTTGCGATTTGCTAATGACATGAATGAATCGGTTTGAAGCCTTAGTGCAGATAACTTTATTTTATAAAATGCACATTCAAGAGAAATGCATTTATATTATTACCAAAGGAAAAAAAAAACGTCTTCCAGAGTCTGGCCGCGTGCCAGCCGATACCACCCGGCGTGCCAACGTTGGCACGCGTGCCTTAGGTTGCCGACCCCTGAAATAGTGGTCCAATTATCTTGTAATCTGTCGTTTGATGTGATGTGTGAAAAAAATAAGGAGTTACAGAAATACCTGCAGTAGGAACAGGCACTTCAAGGGTGAAATGTGTGATAACAATCAAGGACATTATGTATCATGTCACAGGAATCAGGGTAGATTGATGCCCAATGTGTTTTGGTGTGGAATTCTCCTTTAACTACAGTATACCTAAAGCGGGACCAAGTTAGGACCGAGTCAGAGAGCAGCTGAGTCTGAGTCAACACCAATACCCAGAAGAATCTGAATGGCAGTGGAAGAGATGCAGCCAACTCTTCTGCGCTTGCGTTCAGCCACTCAAATGCTTCCTGACGGCAGCCTCTCATTCACTGTGAATGTACCGGTTGTGATTTTGTATGAATAAGCGCCTTGTTTCTCCAGTAAAGTTGCTTGAAAATAATAGTTGCAGGTTGTGTTTTGTGGGCTTGTTTCTAAAGTGTCATTCCTTATTTAGGCCTGTTCCCTAATGTTGTTTTTAAACTGTGGTTCTGCTCAAACATTGGACCCCATCTGTTTGTGCACCTAGACCGCAGGGGTGCCCAAAAGGTAGATTGTGATCTACCAGTAGATCACAAAGCTTTTGCAGGTAGACCACATGGCATGCCCCTAAAATTATAATGTAGATCAGTGCACCAAATATTACAAAACGTATTCAATTCTATAAATACTACTGTAATAAATATGTGCAAATTCTACAAACAGTGAGGAATACTAATGTGGATCAAATTATCAAAGTGCAAAGTGCTAAAGTCTGTGCAGTATGTAGCCTCCCAGCTCACCCTGCCTCCAAGAACCAATAGCAGCCTTGTGTGCTGGGAACGACCGGCACTTGTAACCTACTGGTGGCCACTCACAGAGGCACTTCAATCAATGACTGAAGCCCAATGCGGCATTCACCTCACAAACCCAGTGTGAAATACAAGTAAACTACACCCATTACAGTGGAGTGACTCATAAAAAGGCACATTTACCATTAAACGGCTTGGTTGGATACCACTGGTTGGACCAGTGTATGGTCAAGCAGGCCCATATTATTTCAGAATATTAATATGCCTGCTGAGCTAATAACGTGAAATTCTAATTTCTCTTGATTGCGGTTGGAGTTGAGGTGGAGGTGGAGGGAGAGAGAAGAAAAATCATTGTAAAGAAACGGACCCCTGGAGGATTCATTCGTCACACACAAACTTTTCCCTGCTGGGCATAGTTCAAAATGGAGTTTATAAGGAAGTATTTTGCATGAAATACCATGAAACTCTATTTTGGTAGGATTATTGGTAAATCTGGCTTTAAGGGGCTAATAACAAAAATCTCAAGGCATAGTGTATGTCACTGGGCACCCTCCGATGAATCCACCTTCAGCCAAAAATCAGACTCCGGCTCCAGGACTATACAGTAGTAGAGCTTGCTGAGAAGAACATTTTTGAAAGATGCTCACAAGTAAAAAAAAAAGTGTGGCACCCCTGACCTAGACCCATTTTATTCAGCTGTATTGTCTTAAGAGTATAAATATATAGTATAAAAATATAGTATATAAGTAGAGCATATTTTGCTGTACAAAAGTGAATGCGTATCTAAATGTCTTGATGAAATGAACCACTCTTGTCCACTCAGTTCTCAGTATTGTTTTGAGTTGTAATGTACTAAATGTACTAAAAATCCAAATGTAAAAAAAATATATTACATATCGTATCTCTCTCACACAATCTGACATCCGATTTTCTCTCTGGTGTTGCCAGATTGTGTGGGAGAAATAAGCAGCCATGATTTATGAAAATAAATGAGCTACTATATACGTATTTACGTGTATATTTATACTCTTTTAAGTCTATAAATTGGCAGGGGGAGCTACTTGAGAATAGCCTATAGAAGTTGGAAAGAACGCCTACATTTGACAGGTGGCTTGGGAGAAGTGCTGCATTTGGAGAGAATTTGATTCACATTGTTAACCGTTTCCCTGCGATTCCCATCTTTCCCGTATTTTTGTGCAATGGTTTTAATCGCCAAACCCTTGTTACCCGTATTTTAACGTTTAATAGTGTTTAATTGGCTGATTACTTACTGTTACGGTGAAAATCCACTATGATCGCCAACATAGGGTTAATATTGTCGCGTTTGCGCTGATGAAAGCGGAAATCGAGTTGATGACGTGGACCCAGAGAAGGCTTGGAAATGCAGTGCCAATTCGTTCCCCATGGAACGTTTGCTGTTTGTGTAGGGGTAAAGGGGATATTTTAAGCAAAAAAACATGGATCTAATGGAAAACATTTCGCCACTCCGCTACAAAGGTAATCATTAGTCCGGCGTATAAACAACATACTCATTAGATAGATCGGCCGTCAAAATGTTAACTGCCCGAAATGGAAATATGGCAACATACTTTGCCATATACTTTGATGTTCAACATACTTTGAACAGTTAGCCTATAACGATGTCCTGTCTGACCTAACACAGACGGGAAACATCATTGCAGATACTGTATGCATCTCCTTATGAGGAACAATGTGGTACCCCAGACTGGGTCGGTTAGAGCAGGGATTTTCAACAGGCGGTCCGGGGACCACCAGTGGTCCCTGAAAGGGTTCCAGGTGGTCCCCAGCTAAATTGCTTAACCAGATGTAACTCTTGAGAACGTAAAAATGAAACCAAATGGACCCTGGCGGATCCATTTGGTTTCATTTTTACACTCTCAAGAGTTAGAATATCCGTCATGTGAATTAGTCCAAGTCTACTCAAGTAGAAGATTAATGGTCATGGACAGAAGAAAAATAAATCTTTAGTTTTGGGGTCTGTGGGGCTAAAATGTCCTCAAATGGTGGTCCGTGGCTCAAATGCTGAATAAATGGTGGGCACTGGGATCAAAAAGGTTGAAAACCCCTGGGTTAGAGAGATTAGAGGGGCATTGTTGACAAATGAACCTGCAATGCTAGAAACAGCACAAAATAAACCAGCAGGTGTTTAAGTGTTCTGAGCCTTTGATAAATGTGCCCGTTTATGACTCACTCCACTTAAAAACGGATACATACGGTAATTACAATAGCCTACTTAAACCTAATCAACGTCATTCAGTGTTTTGCTGTCCAAGTGTTCAGAATCTGATCCACTGATAGGTCATTTTTATGCCAATCAATCAAGTCCCCTTCATTTACGCGAAAGATAAATATAAAATATAATTTTAGGGGGATGTCATGTGCAATCTACATTGTGGGCACCCCTGCTGCAGACTGTATATTCCTGCATTGAGAGAGGCAGAGTGGTCCGAGCAAAAAATAACTATGACAAAACAACTAGATTTAGTCGACTAAAATCATAAGAACTGACCCAATATAATATTACTAAAACTAAATGATATTTTACTCAAATGAATATAACTAAATTAAATCCTATCACTGCAACGGCGAGGTGAGAAGCCTGCCTGGCTGCAGCAAGCAACCACAATCATGTTTGAGAAAAGTTCAAGTGTTCTTAGTGTTCACCTATCCATCAGAGATGGACACTGCGTTTCTCCAACCTCAGGGGTGGATCTAGGCATGGGCATGGGGGGGCAATGCCCCCCTAAATGCCATGACTGCCCCTCCAAACATGATATTATGCAAACAACCCAAATTTCAAATTAAAGTGCTTATAATTAAAATGATTTGGAACACTACTACTGCTACTTACTAGTAACTACTAATTGTGTCACCACTAAACCCACAGCATTTCATCATTCAAAACAGAAAACTCTCTGAGTCAGGCCTTTAGCTTTATGCATGCTGTGTCTCTGTTGCAACTTCAACAACACCTGATATTATTGATGCTTTGCTAGTCTAATAAAAGCCCTGTAACCGGAAATGGTTACAGGACTATACCATTTTCTCTTGCCCCCCCAATTGGGAAATGTTACATCCACCCCTGTCCAAACTTCTGAGCCGTCCTGTCAGGCATCAGAAAATCGTAAAATAAAACGAATCAGCGGCTGGACTCAATCCAATCACTCTTTGCCAATATATTTGCCATATCGCCAACCTTATGGCCCCTATAGACTGTAGGAGTTTTAAAGTTGTCAGCGAGTATACAGTATATTTCACACTACAAGACTCTTTTTTTAATAGATTGTCATTGTATCCTTGTGGCTTTCACACTAAACTGTTCATAGCCGACATGTGATACAAGCGTGACCGACACAGCACACACCCCTCTCTCTCTCTCTCTCTGTATGTGCACGCATGCACACACGCACACACATGAATGATCAACTATTGATACAGTCAACAGACAGACAGACAGACAGACAGCTAAATGCACATGACTTGGGGGGGGGGGGGGGGTACAGACAGTCCAAATCGAGCAGGAGCAGAGGGGCTTATATATATATATATTTTTTTAATATATTTCTTATAGTCTATGCCCTGTTTTCTGTGTTGAATTTTTTGCCTAGTTATATTTCCTGTATACTGTACTGTTTAAATACCCGACTGTTTCTTCTGTGTTCATCAGATCGTCTATTACTGCAACCAGCTTGTGTTGCCATTATTTTTTACCATAGCCCAGAATGGATGATAAACTCTCCAGGTTTTGCCCGTGTTTTTGTGTATTTGTGTCTAACAAAAAAAAAGAAAAACAATTGCATTTCAGCATCACCAAAGACTAGACAGTAAGACACTGTCTGTCAGAACCAGTCATTTCTATTGTCGACTACATATTCAGCACTGTAGTATGCTACCAAAATGATAGTCAGCTGCATCACCATTACCATAGTCAGCTATACCAGATCATAGTCAGCACCATAGTCAGCTACATAGTAAACTATAGAGCTGACCATGGTGCTGACTATTCAGCAGCCTATATTGGATAAGCTGCTGAGACCTGCAGTTATCTAAATTGCAAAGACAATATAATGTAATTATAAATAAATAGTATAGCATTGTCATAACATTGTCAAATGCACACACTTGGGATTATCAAAAGGCCACTTAAATCAGTGTTTTTGTTTGTTTATTTTTTAGGTCAAAAATACATTTAGTTTATTCACAATGTTGGCTAGTGGTCTGTCACCCAAATTGTAATGTGCTTTAGCTGCAGACCCCATTTGAACAGATATTTTGTGTGTGCACTGCAATTGTCAAAGTGCTTACTAGATAGATTACATAGATTTAGACATCATAGCTTAGTCTTAATTAGTTTTTTGTCAGTTAAAAAGGTTAATGAAAAAAATGTTGTTCATCCCCCTCACTTTGAGAACCAGTGCTGTTCAATCTCCCGAATTGAAAAGTATTAATTGGACATACATGAAATAAATCAATATTGAGGGACTAGAGCAAATGTCCTTTCTCCCCTAAAATGCTTTCAAAAACATTGTTATTGTGTTGTGAAATATAGACCACTTCAACATGCCGCTTCGACCGCTATCCATCGATTGAATAGACACTTATCAACAGAAATGTTACGATCCAATCGTGCCGGTATAGCAGATATTCAGATACCCGCCGGGCAAGTAGATATTTTGTATTCATTGCATCGGTGGATCACGGATACTACTAGTAGGGCGGGGCGAAGCATAGTTTTACTGAAGTTTTGTTTAGGGTTAGTTACCGCATAAAGCACCGTCTAACCCTAACCCTAGCCTAATCCTAAACCCTAAACATAACCCCAGTAAAACTAGGCTATGCCTACACCTAACCCCAACCCTAAACTTAACCTCAGTAAACTTATGCCTAAACCTAACCTAACCCTAACCATAACCTCAGTAAAACTTCCTTCGCCCCGCCCTACTAGTAGTATCCGTGATCCACCGATGCAATGAATACAAAATATCTACTTGCCCGGCGGGTATCTGAATATCTGCTATACCGGCACGATTGGATCGTAACATTTCTGTTGATAAGTGTCTATTCAATCGATGGATAGAGGTCGAAGCGGGTGCTTCAACATGCCTTTATTTTTAAGCACTCTTATTCAAAACTATTTAGCAACCCCCACAGGCTGGCTACAAGCAGCACATTTGCAGCTGCAAAATGAACATGTGGAATTTAGGCATCTAGGCATGGGTATGGGGGGCGATGCCCCCCTAAATACCCAGTCTGGCCCCCCAAATACGATGCCATGCAAAACAACCCAAGATATATTAAATTAAAGTGCTTATATTTAAAATGATTTGAAACACTACTACTGCTACTAACTAACTACAGCTGTGTCACCACTAAACCAACAGCATTTCATCATTGAAAACAGAAAACTCTCTGAGTCAGACCTTTAGCTTTATGCATGCTGCGTATCTGTTGCAACTTCAACAACAACTGATGTTATTTTTGATGCTTTACTTGACTAATAAAAGTCCTAACCGAAAGTGGTATGGGTGCAACTTCATCGCCCGTGGCGTGAAGCAACACAGGCGTTGAAGCCGCCCCCATACCATTTTCTCTTGGCCCTCCAACATGTTCTATTGCCCCCCAAATGGGACATGTTACATCCGCCCCTGCAATGAGACATGTACCTGCTTCATTGACCAGGGTCCACCAGGGTTCTACAAACGGGACTCTAATTTTCTCCCTCAACAAATGTCTTCTAAAATAGCACATCTACAAGCTCACTGGGGGTTTGAGTGGTTAATTGTATTTTGCCGTGTAAAATGCAAAAAGAAAATCCATGTATCAAACAGAAACTGAAACAATGAGTCACAACAGTAGCAAGTTTCCCATGAAGTGGCTACAGTTTGGGAATTGAATTACTCACATATTTCTAAACAAACACTGTGGAGCAATGCATGTTTTGAAGCCTTTATTTCAAGTGTAATTCCCAGTATGTAGGCCAAGGTGAAGGTTTGGTGCTTGCCACCATAATCATATATAGACTAGAAGCCCTTTGACACAGTCCTCTGTGCCACTACCAGTTTGTTGTATCCCATTTCGCCAGCCTTTTCAGTTTGCACGCCAGCGATCCCCGCGAGGCGTCCCCCCACATTTACATGTTAATGTCTGCAATTTGTAAACATAAATTGAAAATGTCACAAGCTCAATAGCTAAATGGAGATAAGTAAACACATTACCGAAACGTTGGGGCCACTTAAAGACGGGACGGACACCCGTTACGCGCTAAAACCGCACGTTATTACACAGGGAGGGTGGGGGGTGGTGGGGGAGTGGTGAGGTATAGGAGGAAGACAAAGAAGAGAAGGGGGGGGGCACTTTAATTCGCTTAGCACGTACTCGCCAAGGGGGTGAGACGATTAGGTTTGTGATGAGAGCCGCCAGTGTGACGAAGGGGGCATGGGAGGGTGTCAGGATGAGCGAGGGGCGAGGGAGACGAGAAAGAGAGAAGCATTATCTCATGGCGCGCTCCCAGGCGCCCCCTGTCCACCCCACCCCACCCCACCCCCACCCGCATACACGGCATGCATGCTCACGTAGCACGGACAGAAATGAGGGCACACACGGGCATGTTAATGTGTGCGCACGCACGTGCAAACACACGCACAATCACACACATGCGCGGGCGCGCGCACACTCAATTTCCGTGCACCCGAGCACGGTAGACAGAAGAGGAGTCGATGCGGTGGGAACCCGGTTCCCCTCAACTGCACACACATTCATCACTCAGTCATGGGCCTGACAGCGCCCCCTGGCCTGCAGGCCACACACACACACACACACACGTGCACCTGCGCACCTACGCACACAAGCACCGAGAAGTGCACACACAAATACAGAGACCATCTAAGGCACATAAAACACACACGCACACACAACGCTTTGTTTCACACATACACAAGGGAAAAAGATCGAGAGCAAGCGGAGCGATATCAACAACACCATCAAACAATAAAACTCCCCATGGGCCATAGGCACACACATGCGCACACACGCAAACACACACACACACGAGTGCACACAATGCCTAGAGAATTTGCTCAATACGCCGCATATACTTCTGTCCTTCATCTTACTGACAGTAGGCTTTTGCTAATAACGGCGGCACACAGGCCTATGAGTAATGACCGTCCTCACATGAGATATGGCAGCGTTTCTGCTATGACTTGTTCTGTGTCACTTGTCTGGCGACGGAGAAAAATGGAAACCCCAAACAGGTCCTGGGTCTCCTGCTCACACACACACACAGAGCGCTGTAAGTAATTTCACTCACACTGCAGAAGCGGCCGAAGCAGCACGGCATGCATGGGGAACTTGTGCTTTTGAATACACATTGAGGAGCCTACTCCCCCTGTCTACAGTACAGTGTTGTAATGTCTGCCAGTGTTGTCTTTTGAGAATATTTTGATTTAGTCTTCACTAACACATTTGGTCTTCTAATCCCATTTAGTCTTCTGAAATTAATTTGTTAGTCTAGTCTAATGAAATAAAAAAAGATTTAGTCTTGGTCTAGTCTTAGTGGTTTAGTCTTAGATAAATACATTGTAGGTTTATATATGCAATACAGATTTTTTTGTTATATAAAACATGTTTTGTTTTCTTAGTATCAAATTACTAAAATAAGTAAAAAACTTGATTTCATGACCTGCTTTCCTGAAAAGGTATGCAAAGCATACTGCAGATAGGGCATTCAACACATTACTTAGAAAACACACATTTGGTCTTTTAGCCTTTTAAATTGTTTTGTCTAATTTTAGTCGACTAATTATTCCAAAACCTTAGTCGACTTAGTCATTAGTCTTAGTCAACCAAAACCCTGCTGTCTGTAGTGAATTCCCCCGAAAATCTCACTCATGTGAGAAACACTTTTGAGGTCTAGGGATACATTTCAAAACCAGGCTGTTGAGCATAAAAATGTAAATAAAGGAGACAACACAGTTTAAAGTAATAGGTGCAAGTATTTTTACTCTTTTCTTTTCAAGTAGGATATTTATATTTTTACAGGCGTAGGTTCGCACAAGCACACATTAAACAGTAAACAGTTAAGATGTGGATGTTGCCAAAATAACAAACAAACCAGCTAGGTGAAACCTAGTAATCAGTAAGTAGTAAACTACCTAGTAATCAGTAAAACAAAAGCCTGCCTACCTAACTTCTCTAACCAAGACTTCAAAATTCAAAAATACATGTGTTGGCAAACACCCCGGTCCTTACCTAGTGTGCTTAACAAGTTCCTACCTACATGGTGCCTATGTATAGAGGCCTCTGTCTTACCTTCACAGGGCATATACAGTAGAATTTACATCTAGCAGGAGAACATTAAAATTAATAACATAGGGTTTGCTCAGAGAACAAAAGGGAGACCAAACAGGAGGCAGCACGGACAGGGCTGCAAAACAGAAAACAACTGCGCATGTGAAGTACATTGCACTGAGTGTAATTTGACTGTCACATGTTGAATTACAAGAATCACTTTAACCATTAACCAACAATGAAATACCTTTAAAGTAATCTTTACTCTATTAAGGATTACTTAAGAGGCCTCTAAATCAAACTTCACAAATGACGTCCAGCACAAAACAATAATGAGCTCCCAGCATAGAGTAGAACAAGATATAACAATACATACCAACAGTGCAACTGTTGAGAAAGTATAAGAGCGGATTATTGCAGATGCTAGGAGTTCTAGCCTGCATGTTCCTAGAATTGTTTGATAGGAAACCCAAGAGCACTTCCTGGTAGTAGTCACATGACATGAGTGTCCATGGTAACCTGAACCGCTTCCTGTATCCCTTAAAGAGACACTACCTGCCTTACAAAATAATTAATTCATACTCATTCTTTCTTTCTTTCTTTCTTTCTTTCTTTCTTTCTTTCTTTCTTTCTTTCTTTCTTTCTTTCTTTCTTTCTTTCTTTCTTTCTTTCTTTCTTTCTTTCTTTCTTTCTTTCTCTCTCTTTAGACAATCACAAACCTGAAATAAACAAATGTAACAGCACAAGAACAAACTGCCATATTTCACTGCAGTACTTGGTGGAGAAAGTCAGAGGCGATGACATGATTGGTTTTCATTACAGCAGTTACAGTATATAGGTACTGTATATACAGTTTACAGTATAATATAGCTGGTTTACCATAGAAGTCTCATGATGATGGCAGTGGAAGAAAGGTCTGAGCGATTGACGGTGCAGTCAGGGTAGAGGACAGAGCAAATAACGTGCATGGGCCTTGTCTTCAATATAGTGGGATCAGTGCACAAGCTACTGTCAAACTAACTAACTAAACTCACTAAGTTGAATGAGAGGCAGGAAGGAGCTCCACTCATCTCGTACACCCGGCATGGGGATGAATGCATTCTATGATTCTGTCACCAAAATATGGATGGCCCACCACCATGCAGTTATCAAATGATGTGACCTGTCTGCAATTTAAAACAGACTGGGATAATTATTCTTGCTTACCACTAGCCTGGCAGTTTCCCGGGGGAGATTGGCCAGACCACATTTCTGCAGTAGGAAGTGGGTGTACAATTGATTCCGGACCGTAATCCACTGACATTATTATTTTGCCAACAGCTACAGCTGATTCGGTCTGGCTTATTAGCCAGGCTAGATAGAATGAACAAACCATTTGTTGATGTGTTTTAACAGTAACCATAGTTGTTTAGATGAAAATGGAGATGCAAATACATTAAAGATAGGAAACTACATGATATTGTATATGGCATGCTATTTCATGTACATGTACAAGTGCATGTACAACACAAAAGCCAAATCCCACCTTAATTGGGTTCAACAAAACTGAAAATGTTTTTTTTTTTTCCTTTCTTTTTTACATGGATGTGTCGGTAGTATGTACTGCACATTGCTCAATTCTTGTTTTACAACAGTAAGGTGAACAGCCTGGGAAGAGAAAGAAGGAGGATGAGGATGACATGAAGGAGTAAATAGACATATTTAATGGCTGTGTCTAGAAAGCTAACTACCTATAGCTCAAAGTGTCAAAGGAACTGCAGGGGAGCTGCCCTAATCCTACCTGCAGTACAACCAGCCATGGTGAGACAGACCTGCCTGAATCCTGCTATCTATTTGGTTATCCACCGACTTTGTACTTTTGAAGGCTAGGTTAGTCATATAACACTCATCATCACAAATAAATGTTTTGTATTAATGGACTTCCAGGCAATGACCATAATCGTGTCAGGCAACAGCAGCCACTCTAATAGTTAACAGTTTTCCTGCTATTACCGTAGATCTAATATAATAATAATAATACATTTATTTTATAAGGCGCCTTTCAAGTCACTCAAGGTCGCCGTACAGAAAATATTAAAAACACTCATAACGAGCAAAAATTAAAAAAATAAAAATAAAAATAGAACAGAACCAACAATAGCAAGGAGCAGAGACAAATGGTCAACCATAGGCCTGCCTGAACAGGTGAGTTTTGAGGTGTGATTGGAAGGTGGTGATAGAGTCCAGGTTTCTTAGATCAGGGAGGAGGGAGTTCCAGAGGTGAGGGGCAGAGCGGCTGAAGGCTCTTGACCCCATGGTGGACAGACGGGTTGGGTGGACTTTAAGGGTGATGGAGGAGGCGGACCTGAGAGAGCGGGTGGGGTTGTTCACCTGAATCAGGTCACAGAGATATGGGGGGGCGAGGTTATGGATGGCCTTGTAAGTGTGGAGGAGGATTTTATAATTTATGCGGAAGTTGATGGGGAGCCAGTGAAGTTGGTATAGAACGGGGGTGATGTGACTGGAGATGGGGGTCCTAGTGACAATGCGAGCTGCTGCATTTTGAACCAAGATCTACGCTAATAGACTTATGACCGCTGCCATTCCAAAGATCTACGGCAATGTTTGATTAGTAGTGCTATTGTTTGATTTGATCCTGATGCTAGTGGCCACAAGCAGCACTAGCCTCTTCTTGCCAGCTGAAGGACCCAAATAAGAGACGGACCAGAAGCCACATCCTGTGCACCGATCTAAAATGCCCGACCGGAAACATAGACCGAAATATGAAATATGACATGAATATTTACATGAAAATCGCTGGCAGTAGCTACCTATAAAGCGGAGTAAGCATTAAGATAGGTGATATGTGCCACTGCACTCCAAAAACACAACAACGATGATCACTGTACAACCCGGGGGATATGGTAGCCTACTGGCGAACGGAGTCAAACTGAAGACCCTGCATGACACTGCCTGGGTATATGTTGTTTGTGTGAAATTGTCCTTTGAGTTTGTCAATGCACATTGTATTTATTTTACCCAATCAGTATGGTTGATTAAGTGCAGATTTGTTTTTGTTTTTTGCAGCTGCAGCCTGCAGGGGAAGATGGTTTAATGTATGCACATGTTCACACATCTTTCTGTTACAGTACAGTACACTTTCGCTTATAAAACAAATACTAAGTTATACTACATTATGACATATTACTTTGGCTACCGAACCTCCTCGAAAAAGTGATTACAATCTGTTTATCCAGGTCCTTCTTTGAACTGTGCAGCAAAAAGAGAGTGCTTATCTGAGTCACAAACAAAAACAAATCATATATATGCAGTAAGTTTTACTACTCGTTACCGCATCATGAGTTATAACTTAAAACACCTTGTGACATTGTGCATGCACATGCATTTGAACTGTCCAGATAGGTGCTGGGCATGCCATAATGAACATGAAATCAAGATAGAGTCCACTCTCAGAGTCAGCACACTGGAATAGTTTTGGGAAAAGTGTTTAAAAGTGTGTTTATTGGAGAAACATTTTATTTTTAAGGGGTGCAATCACTCCAATCCTTAGCTTTGTTCCTGGGTATATACACCTGTACACCTCTCACTATGTGTAGCATACCAATAGTGGCGCCATCTCACCAATACACAGTACACACAGCAACACTCAGTTCACACATTTTATTGATACTTTATTAACAGTTTGCAAAAACAAAGAGGTACAGTTACACAATACTCCAAGGAGGATAAATTCAAATGAGCTTTATTGGCATGAAAAAACATTTATTTTCATTGCTGTTTGTCAGTAAAGTATATTCTTTTTATTTTGATGCCAATGCTTTTGTACTTTTGACAAAATGCTAAATACAGAACTTGTACTAGAGTAGTTTAGACTGTAATATTGTGTAATTTGCGTTGTTCATACTTTTACTTAAGTAAAATATGTGAGTAGTATACTTCCAGCCCTGGTAGCCAGTGCACTCAGTGGGGTGAGCGGAGCAGAACGTGTTAATCCTGTACGGCGAACAATACTGTACATCACTTCATTGGCATCCAATTCAATACAGAATGGATTTCAAAGTACTATAGCCTCTACTGTTTACAAAGTCTTAATGGTAGAAAGCTCTCCGAATAATGGTCCTCTAACCATACTGTAGAATCTATTCTAAATCCGGTCATGGCACATTTAGGATGTAATCTAAATCTAGTCAAGGTACATTTAGATTACAATTTAAACAAACGACTGCATCAATGTGGCACTGCTGAGGTGTTTTGCAAGACCAGGTTTGTTTGTCTTCTGCATTGTTGAGCCTGGCACAGTGGTGTCTCTCATCTTCCTCTAGCTAAAATAGCGTTATGTTAAAGTGCAAATAACATTGTAAAACTTACTATCATATTGTATATGTCCTTCAAGCGCATTTCTATGTAATGGTTTGAGTCACCACTGGTATAACCAGTCCTTGACATTTCTTTCTGGGTGGTTTAGCTGCATTACCACAATGTCCTGAGGTGGTGAGCCTCTGAGCCTCTCTCAATCTCTCAATTTTTACTTAGTTTTGGATCAGTTACAGTGCTCAAGTATTCTGCCACTTTGTATTCTCTGTTTAGAGCTGAATAGCATTCCATTTGCTCTGGTTTTGAATAAAGATATTAAGATCTTATTGATCTTAATATCTACTAGTCACATTTGTTTTCTATCCTGTGGTTTTGTTAGTCTTAGTTAGAACTAGCTGGCTGAGGGGGACATCCTCCCAGGGATTCTCTGTGTGTGAGGGCCTTTTTGTAGAGCATGTTCACTTTCCTTGTGTGGTGGAGTAAATTCAATGCTCTCTTTTGAGTTTTGATAATTAGTGGGTATCATCCTAATTCTGCTCTGCATGCATTATTGGATGTTTTCCGTTGGATGCGGAGAACAGATTTGCAGAATTCTGTCTTAGTTTAGTGTTTATCGCATTTATCTGTTTCTTGATTGTTAAGTTGCCTCCAGATTCTGCAACGATAGAGTGAAATGGATTCTATCACAGAGTCCAGTATTTTTAGCCAGATTTATATTGGGATGTTTAACTTAATGTTTCTTTTTATGGCATAGAAAGCTCTTCTTGCCTCGTCCCTTAGGTCGTTTGCAGCTTGTTTGAACTTACCAGTGCTATTGATATTAAGCAAGTCTGCCCCCCTCTCTCTCTGTCTCTGTGTGTGTCTCTCTCTCTGTCAAGGTTCCATGACATTTGTTCAATAATGCCAACTAAAAGAAAAGGTGCCATTATACGACTGCATCAAAGTATATGCCAAGGCTATTTTGTGACCATTCTGCATGTTAAATTGGGACATTACATACATGGCACATGGGGCGGTGCATGTAATGTATGGTTAATTTGGCCATTGATTGAAAAACTTGACAGATGTTGTTTTGGCTATAAGTAACCTGTGTTTTCTTGCAACTTTGTGTTTACTTAAAGCTAAGTCTGACCGTTTATAATAAGTTAATGCTATAGGTTGGCTCAGCCAGACTACTGTGGTTCATGACTTAGCGTTATATCTAGCATAGGCTGTAATCTGGGCACTTTAATGCAGCGCCGTCCTTCCCAATACGCGGGATACGCAGAGTGCGTAGGGCACGCACTCTGCCTAGGGGCAACACAATGAGCTGCGCAACTTGCGTAGTATTATTTATTCCTGTGCTGGCTTCTTCAAGTTGCAATGGCACAGCGACAGCGCGGTTCTGCGCGACCGTCCGTCCCATCCCGTGTGTGTGTGTGTGTGTGTGTGTGTGTGTGTGTGTGTGTGTGTGTGTGTGTGTGTGTGTGTGTGTGTGTGTGTGTGTGTGTGTGTGTGTGTGTGTGTGTTGCTGAAGCGCTCCCCCCTCCCTTCTTCGCACGTGCGCTGGTGGCTGTTGTATTGAAACCCGACACCGCCTACCCACTAGTTTAACACAAGTGAAGACTGCGTGCAGACTCAGAGCACAGAAAACAAAAAGAAGCACATTTGGAGCCAAACTTGCAGTAGTTGTGATTTACCTTGTCAATTGGGTATTTGCACCTTATACTGTACTGCATGTTAGTAGCAAACACAGTGCAACACTGTTTAATATAACCTGCTGTCAAATGACAATAAACTAGAGCCATCTTCTTGAAAAGAAGATCACGCCTTGAAGTAAATCATTTCATTTTTGTTTTCTTAATATTGCGTTTTATGTATGTATTTATGTATCGATCAGTGAGGGCGCTAGACATGGGGGGGGGGGGGGGGGGGGGGGGGGGGGCTTTGGGGGCAACAAGCAGCTACTTGTGCGTAGGGCAACAGAAAGGCCAGGGACAGCCCTGCTATAGTGTGTAACGCACATTTTTTATTTAATCTGGGCCCTCTAAAATCAAGTCTGTTCTCCCATATTGAATGAGCCATGTTTAACATTAACAGTACATGTTTGAAATGCCAAATCCAATCAAGACAGCGAGCAAACAGCTTGAGTCTGTGTTTTATTTAGAATAGAGATGTACAGTACATACAGTATGGATGTATCCCCATCCATTATGCCAACCCATTAATAATACAGCACTGACCAAGGTTCCCCCTGTTCTCTGAAAGCGGATGTTATGACGTAATGCTATGTGTGGTGTCTTGATTGGATATCGTTCTGCCTCTCCATGCAAAAAACATTCTCAGCTGAGGGTCTCAGTGTCTGCTCCAGGCTATTGAAAACCCCTGGTCTGCCAGACAAATGACATATTGAGGGGGCAAACCATTGCAATGGACGTGGATGTGTGTGCAATTCGAAACGGCCATGCAGTTGTACCACTTACACTGACATGATAACAGTGAATGGCTACTGCTTCGATCGGAGGCCATTTCCGGGTAGACGGGACAATTTGAATTTTAACAGGCCGGTGGTCCCGGTTCCAATATCATCAGTCCTGCTATCTCAATAAAGTTTTCCAGTAGATGTTACCATTATGAGCTCTATAATAGATGGCTGTATTGATAAAATACATGAGACTCCTAAAACATTACACAGACTGTAGAAACTTCACCCTAGACTTCAAGCAACTTGGATTCTGTGCCTTGCTGCTCCTCATCCTAATGCAAGAGTGTGCTTTCATCTGACGAGGGGCAGCAATTTGTGTAAAAGGAGCCCCAACCACGGATTAACTGCTGAAATGAACATATTTTTCATGAGATATTTCAGTATTTTGGCCTACATACTTTTTTGATTGGTCTTATATAATATTCAAATATTAAGATAAAAAGAAAGTTTCAACATTTTTTTTATGATCCAGATTAAGACAAACCAATTTTGAAATATTTCACTTCAAGTGTAATTAATTAATACATCGTGGAAAGAAAATTACAAGTGAGACGACAAGGCAGCAACGCACAACTCTTCCATGAGCTACAGTATCTGAGCATAGACTGTATAGTACAGCAGATTAACTCATTTTTTTCATACGATACTTCACTTTGGTATAGAAGCGTGAAAATTGGCACAGATACTCTCCAAGGTCTACTCTTTAGGAAAAAGGCGCGTGCCACTCAAAATTCCAAGATGGCGGCCCCAAAATCCAAAATGTCCGCCCAAAAATGTGGTTTTTCCTTCATAACTTGAAATACATTGATTTTACACCCCATAAATGTATTGAACATTAATACAAAGTTGGCCATTACGGACGGTTTGGCACCAAGAACGTGTCTGTATCACTTACGGCTCTTGAGATACAGCATATAGGTACTTTCACAGATTGAGGAGAGCAAGACATTTGTAACATTGATTCTTAAGTGAATCAAATGGTGATACAGGCATGAAAATTGGTACACACACTCTTCAAACCCCACTATTTCTAAAAGTACTGCGTGCCCTGCAAAATTCCAAGATGGCAGCCCCCAAAATCCAAGATGTCCGTCCAAAAATGTGGTTTTTCCTTCATAAGTCGAAATACAAAGCTTTTAAGCCCCATAAATGTATTGAGCGTTAATATAAAGTTAGGCATTACGGACATTTTGATACCAAGTACATGTCTCTATGTGCTACGGTTCTTGAGTTACAACATA
This sequence comes from Benthosema pterotum, assembly GCA_039105355.1. Lineage (NCBI taxonomy): Eukaryota > Metazoa > Chordata > Actinopteri > Myctophiformes > Myctophidae > Benthosema > Benthosema pterotum. The sequence goes on from CM076966.1 coordinate 33,843,398, forward strand.
TACGTAGTGATGAGGCACCATAAGTGTAACATTTTGGCACATTTCCCTCTTTAACTCAAAGATCCCTTTATCACCATATCTTCTATTTTCAGGAAATGGACCTACATGTATCTGCTATCATAAACCACTTCAGGTTTTTCAATTGATGAAACAGGTCGGGAGTTATTAAGCCGATCGTAAAGGGCTGTTTCAGTGCTAAATTTGCTGCGTACATTCTGCAAATATAAGCCACCCAGAAATGTCTGTCTGTGCATCTGTCCTTCACAATAAGTGTATATGTGAAGCGGACGCACCAAGTGTAGCATGTGTCATACTATAATTGTATAATGTGCTAAAATGCGTAATAGTGTAATATATGCAATAGTGTAATAGAGCTAATAGTGTAATATATGCAGTATATAGCGGTATACTGTAATAGGGTAATGTATGTAATAAGTGTCACAGTGTAACATGTGTAATAGTTTAATAGGTTAATATGTGTAATAGTGTCAGTGTAACATGTGTAATAGTGTAATAGGGTAATATGTGTAATAGTGTCATAGTGTAACATGTGTAATAGGGTAATATGTTCAATAGTGTCATAGTGTAACATGTGTAATAGGGTAATACGTGTAATAGTGTAATATTTTGCATTAGGGTAATAGTGTAATAGGAAATATGTGTAATAGTGTCAAAGTGTAATATGTGTAATAGGGTGTCATGTGTAATAGTGGCATAGTGTAACATGTGTAATAGCATAATAGGGTAATGTATGTAATAGTGTCATAGTGTAACATGTGTAATAGTGTAATAGGTTTATATGTGTAATAGTGGCATAGTGTAACATGTGTAATAGTGTAATAGGTTGATATGTGTAATAGTGGCATAGTGTAACATGTGTAATAGTGGCATAGTGTAACATGTGTAATAGCATAATAGGGTAATGTGTGTAATAGTGTAACATGTGTAATAGTGTAATAGGTTGATATGTGTAATAGTGGCATAGTGTAACATGTGTAATAGCATAATAGGGTAATATGTGTAATAGTGTCATAGTGTAACATGTGTAATAGGGTAATAGTGTAATATATGCAATAGTGTAATAGGGCTAATAGTGTAATGTTTGTGCATTATGGTAATAGTGTAAGAGTGTAATATATTACTGTAATAATAGCGTAATATGTGTAATTGTGACATGTGTAATAGGCAAATATGTGTATCATGTGTAATGGTGTAATAGGACAATTACACTAGACCACTATTCCATATATTACACTATTACCCTAATGTACACAGATTACACTATTACACATATTAGCCTATTACACTATTACACAAATTACCCTATTACAGTATCACACGTTACACTACGACACTATTACACATATTACCCTATTAACCTATTACACATGTTACACTATGACACTATTACACATATTACCCTATTACCCTATTACACATGTTACACTATGACACTATTACACATATTACCCTATTACCCTATTACACATGTTACACTATGACACTATTACACATATTACCCTATTACACATGTTACACTATGACACTATTACACATATTACCCTATTGCACTATTACACATATTACCCTATTACAGTATTACACGTTACACTACGACACTATTACACATATTACCCTATTACCCTATTACACATGTTACACTATGACACTATTACACATATTACCCTATTACACATTTTACCCTATTACAGTATTACACGTTACACTACGACACTATTACATATATTACCCTATTACAGTATACCGCTATATACTGCATATCTTACACTATTAGCTCTATTACACTATTAAACTATTGCATATATTACACTATTACGCCTTTTAGCACAATATACCATTATACTATGACACATGCTACATTTGGTGCGTCCACTTCACATATACACTTATTGTGAAGGACAGATGCACAGACAGACATTTCTGGGTGGCTTATATTCGCAAAATGTACGCAGCAATTTTAGCACTGAAACAGCCCTTCACAATTGGCTTAATAACTCCCGACCCGTTTCATCAATTGAAAAACTTGAAGTGGTTTATGATAGCAGATACATGTAGGTCCATTTCCTGAAAATAGAAGAAATGCTGATAAAGGAATCTTTGAGTTAAAGAGTGAAACATGCCAAAATGTTACACTTATGGTGCCACATCACTACGTATATGTTGTAACTCAAGAACCGTACTACATACAGACATGTACTTGGTATCAAAATGTCCGTAATGCCTGACTTTATATTAACGCTCAATAGATTTATGGGGCTTAAAAGCTTTGTATTTCGAGTTATGAAGGAAAAACCACATTTTTGGACGGACATCTTGGATTTTGGGGGCTGCCATCTTGGAATTTTGCAGGGCACGCAGTACTTTTAGAAATAGTGGGGTTTGAAGAGTGTGTGTACCAATTTTCATGCCTGTATCACCATTTGATTCACTTAAGAATCAATGTTACAAATGTCTTGCTCTCCTCAATCTGTGAAAGTACCTATATGCTGTATCTCAAGAGCTGTAAGTGATACAGACACGTTCTTGGTGCCAAACCGTCCGTAATGGCCAACTTTGTATTAATGTTCAATACATTTATGGGGTGTAAAATCAATGCATTTCAAGTTATGAAGGAAAAACCACATTTTTGGGCGGACATTTTGGATTTTGGGGCCGCCATCTTGGAATTTTGAGTGGCACGCGCCTTTTTCCTAAAGAGTAGACCTTGGAGAGTATCTGTGCCAATTTTCATGCTTCTATACCAAAGTGAAGTATCGTTTCACTAATCTGCTCTACTGTAAGGCTGTGAAAGAATATAGCACTGGGAATAACGGGCAACAGATAAGGAATCTCTTAGAATGGTGACAAAATAGCGACTGTAGTGCGGAAACATCCTTTTCCCCAATGTTAAATACCCAAATAGTGGACCTACCGGTAGGGTGTTGAAATGAAAATGTAGCCCTTAGAATCTTAATCTCTTAGATCTTCTTAAAATAGTTGTTTAAA
>CM076966.1:33848903-33921403 GCA_039105355.1 Benthosema pterotum
CCGACAGTGAGTTTCTGTATCCATAAGCCCAAAATGTGTACGTGTGTGTAATTTCACCTATAATGGCATGACTTGGGCAGATTGAAAGTGGTTAAGTCTTGGTGTTTAATATATGTTTAACCATTGAAAAGTATTATTAAAGATATAGTAATGTTTTCTCTTTATTCAAATATTGTTATCTTTTTCTTCTTTTTTGGGTAATCCTCCCTACTATAGAGTGTGGTGACCATATAAGGAGTTCCTCCCTGTCCCCAGTGAGCTCTTGGAGTCAAGAAACCCTAGTTTCAGTTTGGGCTTTGGTATATGCTGTTGGCCTGTTGCACTTCCCTTCATTGTGTGTGCATGTTCACATCTTGGCATATGTCGCGGCGTTTGTCACCAACGGTCACGACCGTTGGCATAATGGTCGATTGTTAAGGTGAGGTTTAGGTGTAAGTTTTACTGAGGTTTACTGAGGTATGTCACAATGATACTAGGGTGCTTCAACAATTACATATTGGCTGTATTTGCGAATGGGAAAGCCTACAGTGAGTTTCTGTACTACATTAAAGAACCACTTCACTGAAAATTGTTTGTTCTCATAATACAAATACTATTTTATTTGTATTTCAGATATTTAAATAAGACTAAAACATTTTAAATGCAACTAAATCTCTGTATTTCAAGTCAAACAAAACATATTTGACTAAAGACTAAATCACTATAAGACTAGACTAAAACTGAAATATTATTATTAGATAATTATTTGGTAAAGACTAGACTAAGCAGACTAAACAATACTAAACAATTCAGATTACTACAGTAAAATATGACAAAAGTGGTTGGTTAATAAAAAAGACTATGAGACCAAGAATAAATCAGAATTAGCTGTCAAAATTAATACAGCATTTGAGAGAGCAATCACAACAAAAACATAATGCCTGAGCTCTGATACAAAGAGCAGCATGAAGCTACTGTAATACTAATAATAGTAGTGCATTAGAGACACTATTCTATCAATGCTAGCTATAGCTATTGCTGTGTGTGTGTGTGTGTGTGTGTGTGTGTGTGTGTGTGTGTGTGTGTGTGTGTGTGTGTGTGTGTGTGTGTGTGTGTGTGTGTGTGTGTGTGTGTGTGTGTGTGTGTGCGTGTGTCTCTTTATGTGAGACTATAACGTACCTGTTGTTTGGCTGTCTATAAAGTGAGTGGGCACGCTCATGTATCTTTGCCAGGTGTGTGTTCTCTAACGATGTACATCGGAAGGGCCCCTCGCTGTGTCTCTGCTGTCACTAAATTGGAACAGAGCGGCTAAGGAGCATTGTTCAGCAGTTTAACATGAAGTGTCATCACGGATTCGCATATAGCTCTCTGTGGGTGAGCTCTCTGTCATTAGGCTACACATTAAGTTGACACCATCTTTTGTTGAGGAAAATCCCTCAAAGTTAATCAACTCTTAAGACTTTCCCAATTAGGATTTTTTTTTGTGTGTGCTGTGTGACCATCAACATTTGAGAGTGGAGTGGAGATTATTGCAGTGACAGTCACTGTGCGTGTGAGTGGTGCGCGTGTACGCCTAATCGTGTATTGTGGGTGTATTAGGTGCGTGCACATGTCCATGTCTACTGGGCCCTGTTGGCTGACAGTTCGGCTCTCTTGCAAGTAGGTAATTAGCATGCATTATTCAAATGAAAGACTGAGGGAATGAGTGTGCAGACCTGTCCACCTGGCTGTCAGCGCCGGGGCCCGTCTCGTTCAGCACCACTTGCTCCACACGGCGCGGCGCGCGGCCTGTCTCTTATCAGTGTATTACCCTCCTCCCTAAGCTCGGGGATAAGACGCCTTGATCCCCATTATCAAGTGAGATATCGCCGCCGCCGGGCGGAAGCCCCTCACCTGCACGTTTCATCTTTTCATGCAAAAATGATTGGTCTGTTTTTATACTTTTATTGTGTGAGCGTTGCACCAAGGTGTAGCAACAATAGCTGATCTATAAGCTCATAATGTGTCGTGTTGTAACAAACTTGCTGTGAGCTGGTAAATCTGCTTGTTTTCATAAATAATTTCACCTATAATGGCATGAATTTGGGAGGTTGAAAGTGTTTTTTTTTATATTAATGTTTAACCAATGAAAAGTATTATTAAGAGCTTGTGACTAAATTCTCCAGGAGGGGTGAAAGTCAGACTGTTGGCATAACGGTCATGACTAATTTCTTTTATTTTTCAACTTCTGTGAATTCTTTTTGCAACGGGAAGCATATGGCACAACGTTTGGCACCAAAGGTCACGACCGTTGGCATAATGGTTGGGGGTTAAGGTTAGGTTTAGGCATGAGGTTATATTCAGAGTTATAGGGTTAGGTTTAGTACTAAAACGGTCGACCGCTTTGGCCATCGGTCGCAACCGTTGGGCCATTGGTCACGACCAATGGCTAAAGCGGTCGATCGTGACTAATTTATAACGGTCGTGGCACCCATTGCTACTGCGATCGTGGTCGCAAATTCTCTCAAATAATGATTACATTAGGATCCAACAATATGATTAAACTTGTAGATCAGTCAGTACTTTCTTGGAACATGTTCCTGGGATGTACATCTTACAATGTGTGGACTTAGCATTCCACCATCTTTCAGCCTCTGAATGAGAGACGGCTATTGTACTGTAGTTTGAGCTGGATTCGGGGGGGAAAAGGAGACATGTTTTTTTACTCAATTGATGGAACTGAAGATTGCAAGTGCAAGAGAGATGCAATATTAGTGCTGAAAGAAAGATGCACACACGCAAATGTGCAGTACCCGCACGCACGCACACACACACACACACACACACACACACACACACACACACACACACACACACACACACACACACACACACACACACACACACACACACACACACACACACACACACACACACACACACACACACACACACACACACACACACACGTCCTCCCTTGATATTGCCTCACTGGCAATTTCCACCACATTATAATGATCTCCAGGTGTTGCCGTCTCCCAAAAGCCATTGCGTTGGGATATGATCTTGAGCCTTGTCTTTTTAAAGCCACTTAAAGCCACTTTAGCCTTATCTCCTGACACCCCACTCCCTCCATAACACTCCTTCCCCCCCAGAGCAGCCTCTGTTTACCTAATTGATCAATTAGCTGCTGGAGACGGCTCCCTCACCACCGTGCAGCCAGCATTTACACATGTCCCGGTCTCCAAGACCAAAATATTTACCCACTCACTTGCTTTTCACCTCCCCGGTACACCAACCGCCCCCAAAACCTCGCTTTCTCCCTGGTGAATGAAATGATTATGAATGGCATTGTGACGTCTGGGTCTTGGTTTAAATACATTATTATCAAACTTAGACATTAAAAACAACTTAAATATTACATTTGTTTGAGTAGTTCATCTTTCAGCTAACAGGGACAACTTACTGTGTGATGATGATAATGTAATATTTTGCCCCTGTATGGTCCAGCCCTATGGAGTGTATGCTATGCATTAATAAAAAACAATGAAATACTTTCCAAGGTTAATTGGAGCACCAAAACAATATTGCATTCCATGCATGTATTCCCTGTAGCCCTTATAATTCCAACGGGCTAGAACACACATGGGCCTCCCCATGTGTGTTCCAAATAAATGCTATACCTTTTAAATGCTATAAATGCTATACTTTGTTGGCCTGGGTCTCCCAGGGGATATACTTTTTTACACCTTGCAGGTCAAATCTCTTTGCTGAAAATAACCTCTCTCAGATCAGCTAACACAGGGAAACTGTTGGAACCCTCCCTAAAAGATCTGGGACAGTGCTCCACATGCCCCAGACTCCCTTCTGGCCCCTAAACTGTAGAATGCACTCCCCATTGCAAATTAGAACTGCAGATGCCCTCCCAATCTTCCCTCTGCAGACTGCACCTTAGCCCCTAGCGATGGATGGATGGATGGATGGATGGATGGATGGATGGATGGATGGATGGATGCATGGATGGATGGATGGATTCATTTTGATAGCTTAAAAATCACACCTGTGTGAACTAATGGTGCAACGACTGTATATGTTTATTGTTATACTGTAGTCACTGTATTGTAGGCTACTCTGCTCTGTACGGTATTGAAGTGTACTGTGCTCTGTACTGTTAGATTTTTCCAGGACTTCTTGGAACATCCAGAACCTCAGGAACAGGCCCAGATGGCCTGCCCTGTTCCAGCCAGTCTTCCTGCATCCAAAGCAGTCGAGAAATGACAGAATTACCGTGTTGCAGCTTTCCATGCCACATGCAGGGACAAGTGTACATAATAATGGAGCGGAGGAACTAAAAATCACCTATTTTGTTAGAATTCGATGAACACAAAAAGGTAATTCAGTTACCCAGCTTACTATAAATGCCTTACTATAAATGCCTGTCCTGGAATGGTGAAGGTCTAACTACCAAAAGGTTGAATAGGGCAACATTTGGACAGACACATGCAGGGACATGCATAATGTACATAATAAAAATCACACCTGTGTGAAGTGAGGGACACACTTATCACATGTCATCAAGTTCCGTCAACATTCTTCAACTCAAATCAAATGTTATTACGGCAAATCACAATTTCGCATCTTCCCTTTTCTGTCCTGTCTTAACAACTGGGCATAGGAGACACAATACAAAAAAAAAAATATGGCACACCCATCTGAGCAGCAGAGTGGTGGCATGTGGAAGTTTGCTTGCCCTGATACAGAACAGGTAGAGAGAACCTCTAGGTTTACTCTGTCTTATTTACAAGACCATGAGCACCACACTAGAAGTCTCCTATAGGGTTCAGTGCTGCTGCCATAGAGCCAGGTACAGCACAAAGCAGGAGGCCATACTTACAGCACTCTAACTACAAACCAGTTACAGATACAGACCAGACCACATAGCCGCTGTGTGCCAGCGAGTCAAAGTGCATCATTGTGTTTTTTTCTTGAGACAAGGTCGTCTTGGCTGGCTACAGTTTCATGTGTCACTGCTGAGGTGTGAAATCGGACTGACTCCTTTCCTCCCGTAGTGGATTTAGAGGATTTAACGCGCGCACACATGCAATTCTGTACGCACCCCCCCCCCCCCCCACACACACACACACACACACACACACACACACACACCTTTTCATAGAGATGGTGCACCAACTAATCCTTTATTCCCAGACCCAGAAGGTATTTTGTCCACCAGCTCAGCTGTATAGCTACAGTATGGGTCTTTACTGCCCTCCTGTGGCTAGCCTGCCATATTACAGCATGGAATGGGGATATGGGTACAAGTCAGTTTATTGTGGCAGTTGATAGATTCATTCAACTGGCATTTGTAATTTAACCTAATTACAAAAACTATATGATAGAGTGAGCGTGTGAGTGAGCGAGTGTGCGAGCGAGAGATAGAGCGATGACACAAACTTTGCTAAATCTTACCATCTTCTTTTAGTTTGACCTCTATCTATATACCCTCCGCCAGATTGTGGTACTATTCACAAGTGCCCTCCTCCTACCTTGATGTGGGCACTCCCAAGAAGGAATGATGAATCAGAAGGAGTGGAATGACTAAAATATGATATACTGTATGTATATATTTTTGAGTTGTAGTCTTGTTGTTTACATTTGCGCTTCGGCATAGGTAGCTTCAATATGTCATCAGTCTCGCACACAACTCTGAACAGTTCGGAGGACATCGTCTCTATGAATATCCAGATGGGGAGCAGTGGTGACAACACACTGCTGGCCAAGCTGGCAAAAATAAGGTTACCTAAATCCATCCCCATATGAAAAATATTTTTTATGTGAAAGTGACACCTTTCAAGAGAATAAAGTTAATGTAAGATCCACAGTATTTCTTTGTAAAGTGAAACATATAGGCTAAAACATATATAATTTTGACATTAAAAAATATATAATCCATAGTATTTTTTGTAAAGCGAAACATATAATTTTGTACTTTATAAGCATAATCTATGACATGCAAAATATATATAAGATCCAGTATTTTTCTTGTAAAGTGGCTTGCATGAGATGTGTCACTTTCAAGAGTTTACATATAAAGTTTTTTTTTTCCATATGGGTAATTTATTGCAGAATCATCTTTTACTTGTTCACCTTCATTGAAAACGTAGTGAGCGAGATTACTATGTAAGCCAAGAAGAAATGTCTGTACGTGCGTGTGTGTCCTAGGTCACATTTTGGCCATGCCCAAATATGAAGTGTGCGCGTCTTTCTGGTATAACTACCTAGTTCTGGTACAGTACTCATCATGGAGAGGCTATATAAGCACTATAGGCCAGTGTTACTAAATAACCTGTACTACAACAAGTAGCAGATCTACAAGCTCATACCGTAGTGTGTTGTGAGCTTGTAGATTGTCCATATAAAAAGTGAATTAAACCAGCAACTGCACTGTTGCAGTGCATGTTTTCATGGAAACTGTATCCTCTCCTATAATTCACTCGGCCACAAGGTGGTGCTAGATCATTGGCAGTGGATTCACTCAGTTCAGCAGTTTCACAAATCACAAAGTACATGTTGAACCTGAGCAAGTTGAGCAAATTACTGTTTTTTTACAGCCTGGAATACCTACATTTTTTTTTTTTTTAGAATTCAATGATCACAAAAAGGTAATTAAGTTACCATCTTACAATAAATGCAAAATCTGTCCTGGAATGATAAAGGTCTAACAACCAAAATCGTTGAACATTTTTGACAACGACAGCTAGTGTTGTTGATCAGATGCTCGCCTCGCCTAGTACTGTCTTGGGGCTTTGTGGCCAGCCCCTTGGATGGATGGTTTGGTTCATGTTTTATCCAAACTGAACAGTAATAGGCAGCAAGAATAATGTTGATACATCTAGGGAGAGACAGCGAAAGGCCTTTGGTTGCATGCTCAGACTCTGAGACGATAAACTGAAACCTGTCTGCATGTTCAGTCCCTGAGATTAAATATTAATATTAATAAATAACTCCAAGCTGAATGTGTGCTACATGGAAGCTCTTGCAGTGCGTGCTATACCTGTGTGTGTATGTATAAGATAATATACCTTATTATAGTTGATGTGGTCACATTTAGTCGCCCTACTACTCTCTGAGACATTTAGGCATTTTATTTTCATTTAGAAAATAAAAAATAAAACTGAGAGTACACATACTGTAAAAAGCATAGCATCCCAAGTATCTTAACAGTTAAGATACAGTACGTATGGTATGGTATGTCTTTAGTATTTAAATAACCAAACCGCATTGTTGGTCACAAAACGTGTTCAGGTAATGGTACCCAACAGACCATTGGCCAGGTAAGTATATGGGTGAAACCGGCTGTCTCTCCCTCTCTTCCTCCATATCTCATCCCCATCCCCATCTTTCTTTTTTACTCTCGCTCCCTCTGCCCCTCTCTTCCTTTCCCTGTCTTGTCCTGTGCTGTCTTTGTGTATGATGTACGTGTAATTGTGCTGTACTACTGTCTGTAAAGCAAATCACCCCCCAGGGACATCAACGTTTTACCTTACCCTACTTTACTATGACACCATATTGTGCTGACAATGCATCACAAAGCATGCTCAGGTGTTCAGCTTTTGGTGCCCAGCGTTGGCAGGTTTATTACATGAGTGAAATGGGCTCTCTCTCAACCCTCTCTCCTTCTCTCTCTCTCACTCCCATGTTCAATCTTCCTCTGTCCCACTGTCCCACTCCCTCCCTCCTAAATTGTATTGTATGCAATTTTGCCTGTCGACTTTTAATGAGATGATATAACTTGATATAGTTGATGTGGTTGCATTTAGTTGCCCTATACTCTTTATTTTTTGATACTATTTATTTTGTATACTGTATATTTTTGGGTAAAGCAAACTCCTCTCTGAGACTGTCATTGAGATAATGACAGTCTCAGGGAGGAGTTTGCTTTACCCAAAAAGTATACAGTATACAAAATAAATGGAAACAGTTGTGGTTCAGTTTGACAAATTTAGTTTAGGAAGGATGAGACTCTAGGTATCTCCGTGTCAGTGTCTGCCGGTCAACTAGGTCTAGGACGGGATAAGAGCCGTGATGACATTGGCCATCACAAGGAGCATGCAGCAGAGGTCCTCTTTGATGCCTCCTCCTAGTCTAGCCCACGGAGGACATCTCCTTAGTTTTGCTGAGGCGGGGATTGTTATCCTGACAGCCATGATGTCAGGGTTCTCACTTCCTCTGTACAGGATGTCTCATCATTATCTGTGAGGTGCCGTCTGCCAACTTTATAATGGAGTTTGAGGTGAAATGAGTTGAACTGGGACTCCTAAGCATCGATCATACCGTGTGTGTGTGTGTGTGTGCGCGTGCTTGCGTGTGTGTGTGTGTGTGCTCACAGACAGACAGACAGACAGAGAGCCAGAGAGGGGTGGGGGGGTACAGATTACATTAGTTATCGGAAAATGACACAAATCATGAACGGCCGCCTTCTGTGAAACTTTGCACTCACACTTCAGGCCACGGAAGATCTATATCAACCCAGATTGGCCTCATGCTAGTGCTACAAAGCCCACACAAATACAAATACACCCACATCTGCCTGACATTTCACATCAGACTGTTATAGCACCACCAGGAGTCTGTTTTTGCTAAATATAGTTTTTTATAGTACTCCTACAGGTTATAGCACCACCAGGAGTCTGTTTTTGCTAAATATAGTTTTTATAGTACTCCTACAGGTTTTATCAATCAAACTGTTACGTCTCTAAATATTATATTGTATCCCGATTGCTGTCAAGTATGAATGGCTTCCAAAGTTTGCCAGGAGTGTCCTGCTTTGACGCAGTGTCATTGCTGTGGAACTGCACAGGGATGTTAAGGAATGGCTGATTTGATACTGTACATTTATCAAATCAGCAACATAGTGCTATAACAGACAGATTCACGTCTTGGCCTATTACTCTTGAACATACAATCAAAATGTGTTATTGTTATGGAACTTCGCAAATAAGCCACACACGGTTCCATGTGACAACTTCTCCATCATGTTGCATTTTATTTCAACTTTGCTGGCCCACAATAAGCAACCTGGCTTGGTAAATAACTAAAGAAGGAGCATACCTTTCCAGTTTATTTAACAACATGAACCCTGGCATGCATACTCATGGGGGGAATACTAATCTACGGTGACCTTTAGATTAGCCGTTTCTGGCAAGAAAGAGATTCGGCATGCATTGCAACAACTCATTTGTGTTTTACTAAGAATAGAGGTTAAGTGCTTAAGATGTGCCATGAATGGCTAGAGCATCGTTTCCAAAACACTTGAGTCACAACCAGAGTTGTGACTTTTAAAAAGTAATCTCCTACAGTTACAAGTTACTTGCTAAAAAAGTGTCAATTAAATTGATTTCACTTTTAAACGTAATAGAGGCAACTTTAGGGTGTATAAAAACAGATTTGTTTGAAAACAGAATCTAATTCCACCTCACATCCACTCTGTTGACTGATTATGAAACTGCTGGAGACTGTTGTGCTGTGATCGGCTAAAATGCTGCCCCACCCCTCTACACAATCTACTCCCCTACTCACATTAGCACCGTCCTCCCTGAGCCCAACATTTTCATCATTTGTTGACAACAAAGTTTAAGACAGTCTGTGGGACGAAGCAAGTGTCTGTTTGCAGGGAAACAGCTGCAGCAAAGTAGAAGCAACATAGAGGGGGAAAAGGCAAAACATATACGGGTATACTGTAGCTATATACAGTATATTTTACTTTTTTGGCTAAAAACTTAGCCCTAAAATTTCTGAGAGGATGGGGAGAATATAATCTAGCTAGCATGTAACCCCATTACAAGATCTCAGCTACTGTAATCCAGATTACACATTTTAAAATTCACTCTAGGATGGGGTAGGCAACCTTACGCAGGTGCCAACATTGGCACTTCAGAGGGTGTACAGTTAAATTAAGTCCACTCATCTGTATGTAAATTACATCCTGCACATAATTCTACCTTCATCCAAACTTACATTCTTTGAACTCTAACTGGGGAAACAGTGTAAATAAAAATGATCAAGTCTAATAATCATATAAAGTATCCTGAAAGAAAATATTTCTAGAATACAGAGTGAACATCTGTGAAAGATGGGCTTTGAACCAAAGACCTTTGTGCTTTCTGGGGCACTGAAATATCACCACCACACAGGGGTTGGATCTATAAATACTTAACCATATAGGATTTGGGTGCAAAGTGAACATTTTCAAAGTGGTGACTTTGAACCGGGACCTTTGTGATGACAGGTAGTTTGACATATCAACTGTGCCACAGACGAACTGGTGGGTGACAGGCAGCTAAATATCCATATTTTCATGCTGCACATGGGAGAACTGATGTTTAACATCACCCCACACATCTCTGTTGATCTCAATCAATGAAAGGGTAAAGCAGGCTGCAGAGTAAAAATGCACCAAAAGTTGAGCCGGTGTTAGTATATGGATTTGACATGACTTCTGTGCTACAGAGGAAATGGACGTGTCGTTGGCGATACAGCAACTCATTATTTTGTTGCATTTGGGGGCAAAGTAAAAATGTTCCAAGTACCTTTTCTCTAACTTTTTGAATTCAAACTGAACTAAGTCCCAGTAAGGGTGGGTGTACCGCTACTGCCAAGAATGATGCAGTGATTTGATTTCTGACGTCTTTACTGAAGAAAAGCAGGTATAAAACTGCACATCCAAGGAGGGAACAATCAAGTGCTCAATGGAAAAGAATAAGTTGAGTTGAAAATGTAGGTTGGCGCTTCTAGGATCTGCGGGAATCATAAGCTGAAAAAGAGGAGAGATCCTAGCACTCTCAGTAACACTTTTGTTAATTTTTGACTCCTCCAATCGCTCCGCTTTTTCATGAAACTACAAATTGGGTAGGTGTGGATCTGTGACAAAAATCCAATACCCAATACAAAATGGCATGCTGTAGTACTGTTCAACAAAACAATTTCATTGACACACTTCAGCTCAGATTGACGATAAACCATTTATTGCAAAGCTTTTGCATGATTGTATGGTGGCATGGCTCTGCTCATGCGATATCAGACGATCTATGCACTGAGTCATAGGTCTGATATCGCATTTGATATCTCCGATTACCTGCACACCTAAGGTGCAGCTCTGATATCAACAACCCCCCTGAGCAGAGCCGAGTACAGTACAGTACAGTAACAGCAACAATTGGAACAATAGTAACAATGACACATGATCATCAGTACAAGACAAGCACACAAGCATCCTGACCAAACCAAGAGCAAGACCATAGATCTTAGTGAGAACTGCAGGGAGGAGGCCGGGGAGGTGGGGGAAAGTTTAACCGGCTGGAGCAGTCTGACAGTTCAGCATGAGAGGGACTAGAGAACTGAGGCTGCTTAAGAAGCCCGCCTGAATTGGACTCTGGGAAAATGGGCGTGTATGAGATGCTCGAGTGAATGCATGAGGAGAGAGAGGGCCGGAGGGGCTGCTGATTTAAAGGGACAGGCTGTGCTAGGTAGAGGAGAGTGCATGTATGAGACTGCGATGACATATGAATTCATGAACATCAGGTTCATGAATGATACGCAACCTATCTGCCTTCCGTGTCTCAATGAACTGACGCTCCGTTGGATATGTCAAACACAGGTCCAAATAGAATGCAATAACCAAACTGTAACTACCAAGAAATACAGTACCTGCAAACAAATACAACAAAACGTCTGTACAGAAAAGATGTTGCCATTAATCAACATACTGTTAATGAAACTCAGCTGATTGACCTAGCCTACTGTATATGCAAAGTGTAATCAGTGTAATCTTAGGCTGGGATACGCCGAGTAGGCCTCTGCCAGTTGGTTGTTTTTAAAGAGACATTTCACCATTTTTGGCAAAAAATATGTTACTGTAATGACATTTAGAAGATTTAGAACACTTTTCTGGCGGTCTTTAATACAGTATGTGGTTTTAGATAATTTACTGTCTTCGACAGTACTTCCTGGACTACATGTTGTCCCAGTAAGATTTACAGAGCACATTTGGGATACTATTTTAGCCATCACTGACATGTTTATTTCTGTATGAAACAAAGGGCGCACACAAAATGCAGCAGGCATTTAGCTCACACAGGCAGTAGCTTAGCTACAGAATAAAAACTTACTTAAGTAGACAATCCATTACAATTAGATTACAAATACACTTACTAATAAATACACCACCGGCTAAACAGTAATTTCATCTAAAAGTAATAAAATAAACCATGTGAGCAACCAAAAGCATACCTGTATGAAATAAAGGCCACACAAAATGCAGCAGGGATGCCAGAGTGCTGGGTCCTCACTAACACTGTTAAACAAAGCAATAACAAAACAAAAATGTTGTCAAAACTACTTTAAGTTTTGCAAACCAAACACATGGTAACATAAAGAAGTGCATTAGAACATCTTTTCACCATTTTCAATGGTTAAAACTACTTTAAAATGAAAATCTGTACAGAGCAGCAAAACAACCCACCTCCCTCTCAGCTGGCTACAGGCAAGAGGAAGAAGAGGAAGTAAACTCAAGCACATGAGGTTACAGAAACAGGAAGTGAGGACTTCAAAATAAAATAACAGAATAAAAAGAATTTAAAAAACAGGAATGAAAGATTAGGCTAATATTTGCGGATGGTGTAGCAGCCTCTGAACAATATTATTATGTGAATATTAGGCGAGAGGAAGTTTATTAATATCACTAGTGCTTTTAAACAAAAAAGAGGTGACTGTTCCTAAAGTAGATTTTCATAACTGCTAATCTCACTCATTCCTTAACATATTTCCCTTTTTCAACTACTTACAAAAACATGTTTCAGTAGTTCAAATGGACAGTCTACAAGCTCACAACATGTTAATAGACATCTTGAACTATTACAAAAAGTTTTTCAAAATAGTAAAAAAGGAATAGCAGGTTTGGGATAAGGGATTTAGCATGTGATGAAAATTTCATGTGCCCTAAATCTACTTTGTATTTGTACCGTACAATGATTTTGACAACAATTTTGAATTACTTTTAATTCAAGCCAAACCATTCTTTTAAAATCAGTGTCTGATGTCCGTAGTAAAACTGTCCACGTTCCATTTCCCCCAAATCTTTAAGAAGTTTGAAAATCTCTGGGGTATAGGGCCTCCCTAACCTTCCTAACTATTTAGCCGTCACTGGCAAATGTACTGACTTCATCCTGTCCACTTTGTTGAAAATACTGTGGTGGTGGTAAATTGAAAGTAGGTTGGCCACCAGGCGATCGCTTTTGGACTAGAAAAACAAATTGCATGCATGTTTTTATTGTTTGTGTGAGGATTACAGTGAACTCATATACTGACGGAACTTCAAGAACAGAACTGAATAGAAATAATAAATGGCTTCAGCATGCAGTCGCGACCCATAGCGGTCCACAAAATGTTTTGCCGCCCACCACCAAATCTAACTCCAAGGTTTTCTCCCACAACATTTGGCATTTGGCTGCCCTGGAGAAAAACCAATGGTCAAAAACAACCTAACTTCGGTCAAATTTCAACCAAACGTAGAGGTTGAATAAGGACCAACTGGGTCTTTGGTCAATTTGACCAAATAATGCGTGTTATTATATTTGACCGAATGCATTTGGTTACATTAATAACCCAATTATGAGGGTCAACATAACCTAAGTACCAGTTGATTTGACCGAACATATTAGCTTGCATCAATAACCTAATTTTGATGGTCAAGATGACCCAAATACCAGTTGATTTGACCAGACATATTAAGTTGCATTAATAACCTAATTTTGAGGGTCAAGATTACCCAACTGCCAGTTGAATTGATACAGAATATTCAGTTAACCCATTTGTTTTATTAAAGGGAAATTCCACCCATTTAAAGGGGAACTTCGCCACTTTTCAACACTCTTTGTGTGGTGTTGGTCATTAGCATACATGCTAATGGCCTCCTGATTAATAACATTGGGATTCTGTGGCTCCAGCGCCGTGCTTCCCAGCACAGCGAGTATGTGGACGGGTAAGGTTACCTTACCGGTCTGAGTAACGGTCTGAGTGCCGGTCTGAAGGAAAAGTCGTTGCAGTGTTGTGTTTACAGTGTTGGACGCATTCCTCGGCTTTAGTATCCTATCTGTTCCTGTAAAAAGTATAAATAATTTCATTTTTCGTCATTTTGTCCGAGAAATTCTACAATACCCACAGTGCACCGCGGCATCCGCTCAGCAGAGTGGGCGCGCGCAGCCGTTGAGCGGTCTTTTCTGACGAGTCCAACTGGTGGAAGCAGTATTAGCCGAAGCAGTGTAGTTGTGATCGAAAGATAAACTTTATATTTAGTTGGTAGTAGTGGGAGTTTTACTAGTAGTAGTTGTAGTAGTAGTGGTGGTGTTGATAGTAGTAGCAGTGAAGTAGTAGTTGGTGGTGGGGCTGGTGGAGGAGGAGGAGGAGAAGGAGGAGGATTAGTTAGCGTTTGAGATAGGAGGAGGGGGAGGAGGAGGCGACGGAGTAATAGTAATAGTAGTAGTACTTGTACTCGTACTACTAGTAGTGGTAGTAGTAGCAGTAGTAGTAGTAGTAGTGGTGTTGGTGGTGGTCGTGCTCGTAGTAGTACAACGTTAGTTGTTGACTATGGCTGCTCCTGACGACTTTTTGGATGACGACGAGTTTTTTTCCCTGCTGTCGGAATCCACTGTACAGCGTTATTTATATGAGCCGGAGTACAGCGAGGAGGAATTACAGCAGCGAGAAGGACAACAACAAAACAAATGCATTACATCAATACCAGGAAAACCAACATATACACAATATCAAGAATGACGTAATAAAATGTAGTTAAATGTAGTTATAATAAAATGCGTATTAGGCTACAGACCCACAGGCCACGCAGAATTATTATTTTAGCTGTACTAGTAAATAATTGCACTGCTATTCGAGTTATACACTAGGGACATTCCTAACATCAGTTTCTACATGCTGTGCTGGGGACCCCTACTCGACATTTCTAACCATTTTCCACATGTTGGGGACCCCTACTCAACATTTGTAACATCAGTTTCTACATGTTGGGGACCCCTACTCGTCATTTCTAACACCATTTTCTACATGTTGGGGACCCCTACTCAACATCTGTAACATCAGTTTCTACATGTTGGGGACCCCTACTCAACATTTCTAACAAAACGTTGGTGTACATAAATGCCTGGTTTACAATGGGGCTCTATGGGCTTGTAGACTATAACCATAACAGACGTAACCAAAACATATATTCCCGTCGTGGTTCAGAATGGAAATAAAGCAAGGGAGACATTATTTCCTATTTCCTATTTCACGCATTTATCTATCAAGTTGCAGCCTGCCCTGCAGCATAAGCACAACACAATGGAGTTATTCTTCCAGTAAACACGCTTATGATAAAAGTAAAAATTTCAAACTTACTGCAAAAGTGCTCAGGGTAGAGTAGTATTTCGGGTTTGCAGAGAAAGAAGCAGTAGCAAAACTGACAGCAGTTGGGACATACCACTCACTCGTTTAAAAAAAGAGGGGGGGAATTGGACCAGTCCACTCCATCAATAAATCAATTCAACCAAAGTCTGTGACCTAACAAATTGGTTATTCTCATTAAAACAACCCAAAACCAATAACCAAATAAAACAACCCATGAATTCGGTCAAAATGAAATCCCTGCAACTCAGGAAAAGGTTATGGCTTCAAGAAATAACCCAGGAAAGTGACCTAACACCATTGACTGAAGTGTTTAGTTGCAATTTTGACCGATTAGTTTTTTGTGTGCACAACATTTGGCTGCCCTGGAGGATGCCTCCATCCTACAGGGCGTGTGGCGGGAGGACAGACAGCGCCGTCACTCAACCATCAGATGGTCTGGCCTGGCCATGCTGTCAGGAGCAGCCAGGGACAGAGAGAGAGAGAGAGAGAGAGAGAGAGAGAGAGAGAGAGAGAGAGAGAGAGAGAGAGGGGGGCATCCCATCAGAGGTTCTCTAGTAGTCTGTGGACGACTGAAAACGGGGTCGTCACTCTCTGCTATACAGGCCAAGAGGAGACAGTTCAAGACTGGAGTGGGAAAAAACTCCCCGGAGAAATGATGTGCGATTGATCCTGGTCTACTATGAAGGCCAGCGGACACAGACGGCTCTATAGTACCTGCCACACAATCTGCCATCAAGGCAGGGGTGCAGCCGGCCGGAGTGAGCGGGGCCAATCGTACCGTATAGGTTGTGTTTGTAGGGAGAAGAAGAGAGGACTTATGGCCATGGCTGAACATCATAGATGTTAAGGTCACACTTCTCCTTTGTGTGTGTGTGTGTGTGTGTGTGTGTGTGTGTGTGTGTGTGTGTGTGTGTGTGTGTGTGTGTGTGTGTGTGTGTGTGTGTGTGTGTGTGTGTGTGTGTGTGCGTGCCTGAGCTCAGAACAGTTCCACATTGGACATCTAAGACCTCACACCAAGCTGCAGCAGTCAAAGCCAACACTGCAATACCCTGGGGAAGAGAGAATAAACAATTGTGTGTGTGTGTGTGTGTGTGTGTGTGTGTGTGTGTGTGTGTGTGTGTGTGTGTGTGTGTGTGTGTGTGTGTGTGTGTGTGTGTGTGCGTGCGTAAGTGCGTGTGTGCGTGCGTGCGTGCGTGCAGCGTGCATGTTTAAAGTGGATGTACGCCTCAGTGCCCCATATCCAACTGTGGTGGGCTAACGACCAGGACTTGTGTCAGCTGGTAGCCTCCCACCGCAAGCATGCTGCCATCAGGGGTCACGGCAGCCTCTGTCCATTAACACACATGATCCAGCACACATGGGCTCTGCATGTGGAGAGAGAGAGAGAGAGAGAGAGAGAGAGAGAGAGAGAGAGAGAGAGATGTACAGAGAGATGTACAGTTATAGGAGACACACAGAGAAAGAGATATAATGTACAGAGAGAAAGTGCCACGGAGCAGGATGCTGCGCCACAGTGCGCTCAGCAGCCTGCACTGTCCAAGGACATTACAGGCTACATTCCACAAGCTCTCCCGTGGCAGGCTATCATTAGCACGCTTGCAAGCGCCCGGCGAGGTGACAGCAGGGGAATTGTAGGCTTTCATATCCACAGTCCAGTCCACAGGACGCCCGCCACTTTGTGTGTGTGTGTGTGTGTGTGTGTGTGTGTGTGTGTGTGTGTGTGTGTGTGTGTGTGTGTGTGTGTGTGTGTACGGGCGCACACTTGTTCATTTAAAGACATCATCAGAGAGTGATCGAGTGTGTGTGTGTGTGTGTGTGTGTGTGTGTGTGTGTGTGTGTGTGTGTGTGTGTGTGTGTGTGTGTGTGTGTAAGAGAGAGAGAGAGGGAGAGCGAGAGAGAGTCCCCTTATGAGATTTCTACCATGTTCTCTGTGTTTCTTGTTAATACAGTTCTTGATCGCTTTCCCAGTGCACTTTGATGGACGGTAAAACTGTGCGCCTACATGTGCTTTGCAAAAGTGCACTATAAACATAATAAAATAATAATGAGGAGAAAAATAAAAATCCTAACTAATCCTAATGAAATATAATACATCATAAAATCACTGTGCGGTCACGGGAGGAGAATACACAGTTTGAAATAACTTCCTCTTCATTTCCTATTTTAATTATAATTATTGTGGAATAGTAATCATTAGTCATTATTGCGCTAGTGTAACAGAATAATGGAAGTGTGGTGTGAAGTCCACAACAGAAAAATAAAGTCAAAGTGCATAATTATACCAAACTGCAATTACATCACACTCAGATGATGAATATAAGTGATAATGCTATTCAAGCTCACTGTGCTTTTCACTTTGTGCCATCTCCAGAGATGAACAACAACATGGGGCTTAGGGAGGGCTGTGGAAAGAGAAATGAAGCTGTGCAAAAAAAAAAAAAAAAATAAAAATAAAAAAAAAATAAATAAAAAAAATAAACTACAGCAGCCATTGAAGAGCAGAGGAAGTGGTCCGTTGCTCCAGATCCCTCAAGTAGCTTCATGCTTCATCTTCACAGCAGGATTCAGAACCAATCTATTTCCACACAGTGAAATCCCCAGTGATAATGTTTCTGTTTTGCCACTACTGAGGGTCCACAGATGTTGCTCACATGCCAGCCCTACAGCCTAGTTAAATAACCACCCAGGATTTCACTGTGTGCGGCAGAGGGAAAACGCAACACTCATAAACAGATAAAGTCGATATAAAGTCACACCATTCTTTAAGCCACTCTGAACCTTTAGGTTCATAGTGTGCCAATTGGTGGTGCGCTATCAGTTTATAGATCTGCTATTTTTGAAATATTGTGGAAATGTTACAGGAACCTAAATTTTAGGGACATTTTAGGGGCAATTTTAATTCCAGAAACACATTTTTAGTTCCAGGGACAAAATTTTACTTCCAGGAGAAACTGTAGTAGAGCCCGACCGATGCCATATTTTTGGGGCCAATACCGATACCGATTTTTGGAAAAAACTACACCGATGTTACTGATGTTTTGGATGTTTAATAATGAATATAAATAAATATAAAAAAATAAAATAATAAAAAATACAAATTGAAAAAGTTCTAAACTCCAAATTTATTTTCTCTTTCAAGTAAACAATAGAATATGACATTGACGTCATTTACTTTTGTGAAATAATTCCATTTTCTGTCTTTCTTTTTCCGCCAATATTACCGATATATCGGCAGATATCGGCCGATATATCGGTACAAATATCACCGATACTGATGCCGATATAACGCTATTGATATCGTCCGATATATTTTTTTTTTAGTTTTTTGAATGAAATAGTGAAATAGTTGAGCAGCAATGACATAGATACATATTTCTTTTCTTAAAAATCATAATGTATTAGTTTATTTTTATATATTTTTTCTTTTTTAGATTCAGCCACCGTCCGAAATGGGTTAAACGTTGCCGTTCGCTGTCCGAAGGCATTGTTTATTCACTCCGTTTAATACGCTTTGAATTTCATCGCTTGGGGGGGTGGGGGGGAGAAAGAAAAAAAGAAAGATGAAAAAAATCAATCTCTCCATCTCTGTCTCCCTTGGCAACAGGTTATAATCCATGGTTACGAGGAGCGGTTGCTAGGTGCGTTGCCGAGATACGGGCCCCTTCTACCCGGCCAGCGTTACGTGTGAGGCCACCGGGTCCTTGATGATGGCAGAGAGATGAGGGACCAGTGTGAAAGGATGACAAGAGAGAGGGGACAATGAGCACCATGGGAAATAGACGCTTTCTCTGCACAGCCAACACAGGGATTGGTGCGCCAAGAGGAGAGAGCCAAATGAAACGGGAATGAAAGGTAAACACAAAGCCAGATAATGTAGCTATGTGCTGTAAGTGGCCAATCTGAACACATCCATTTACCTATATCTATATCTACCCTTCAGTCTGTGTGTGTGTGTGTGTGTGTGTGTGTGTGTGTGTGTGTGTGTGTGTGTGTGTGTGTGTGTGTGTGTGTGTGTGTGTGTGTGTGTGTGTGTGTGTGTGTGTGTGTGTGTGTGTGCCTGCTTGTAGTAACTGTGATGGCCAAAACTTGTGATGGCCAAACCTTACCTTATGTAAAGCACTTTGTGAGCTTTCTCTGTGAGAAGTGCTATACAAATAAAGTTTACTTACTTACTTAGGTGCTCATGGACTGTCTAAGCATTTTACATTTGTTTTAAATTAATATTCATTTGTCGATTCAAATGAAGAAGAGAAGTACCGTGTGTGTGTGTGTGTGTGTGTGTGTGTGTGTGTGTGTGTGTGTGTGTGTGTGTGTGTGTGTGTGTGTGTGTGTGTGTGTGTGTGTGTGTGTGTGTGTGTGTGTGTGTGTGTGCGTGTGTGTGTGTGCGCGCGCGTGTGTTTGTGTGTGCCTGCTTGTAGTAACTATTATTGTGATGGCCAAAACTTTGGGAGTTTTAAGGCTGACAACCAGGAAAAGATGCATGCTATGGTTAAGGCATGTAAAGGTTATAGGTTCAGGCCAAGGGCTTGATTTACTGTATGCCTGACTTATACAGTACTTAGTTGCACTTGGGACATTGCACGGAAAGCAACAGCTATGCCTGAATGCATTAATATGCTCATGGTTATATTGCAACAAGAACAAAGTAAAAAATGTCTCTCATAATATTATTACTGTTCTAAAAGTTTGATGTACATGGTAATTGTGTGTGTGTGTGTGTGTGTGTGTGTGTGTGTGTGTGTGTGTGTGTGTGTGTGTGTGTGTGTGTGTGTGTGCGTGCGTGCGTGCGTGTGTGTGTGTGTGTGTTTTGTGCATCATAATTGCAGGTGTGAGACAGGTGTCTTCTGAACAGTCAGCCACCATGCTGAAAAATATTTACCAAAAAAAAGGTAAGAAGATGCACAGAGCAGTACAACCACACACGGCTTTATGTCATATCTTTTATCCTGTATTTATTTTCCATTGGAAAAAGCCAACAACAATAATGAACAGAAACTTGTGTTGTGGTTGCTCAGTGTCTCCGATTTGTGTGCTTTCCTTTACTCTGCACGGGGAATAGGCTCTGTGGGACGAGATGAGAGAAACAACATCACTAGATGTTTTAAATGAAAGCACCGGGGGGGTGGCTCCTATTCGCTCACCAAAACACGCACGCACACATACATACTCATTCATATGCTATACACAGTAACATCCTTAGTGTAAACACAACCCTGAGAGTATACAAATGTAACCAGATGGATCAGTAAGGGTCCACATTTGGTTGCATTTGTATAATCTCAGAGTTGCAAATGGATAAATCAGCATAGAGCATTTTACTGTGTAAACACACAAGCACTCTCTCTCTCTCTCTCTCTCTCTCTCTCTCTCTCTCTCTCTCTCTCTCTCTCTCTCTCACACACACAAACACACTTCCACACCTCCCCTTCGTCATCTGAGTAGAATACACACTGATAATGTTGCGCGTCTCACGAGGGTACGAGTTTATTGCTTATGTAGAAACTGCGCACGCCCCGCCACAGATGTTGCGCGCAACCCAGATCCCCAGCAGCCCCTATACTACCTGTTCGTTATACTGTATATTAGTGATCGCAGGGCCATATAAACCCGCACTAAATTATACAAGCTGTCATTTCTTTCGTGCGGCTGATCCGATTAGTATGGTGATGATAGAAGCCCCTGGGACTACTCACCAGTCAGGAGCCGTCTCGTGGCAAGGTAGATGGAGTGTTCCTTGGCGGGGCCGGAGCTGCAAGAGCCATCTGCTGCTGCTGCTTGCCCCCTCTGCCTCTCTCTCTGCATCCCCATCACCTCCAACAGCCGCTGTTCACCGGCAGCGCCTCCAGGGGGCAGTAGCACTGTACTCTCTGTCCCGTTTCCTCCTCATACGGAGCAGCTACAACCTCCTGCATGGTCTCCTCTGCCCCTGAGATCAAAGGCACAGTGCTAAGCCTTCTCCAATCCAAAAAAACAGCTATCACCCTCCTTTTCTCTTCCCCGGGACAGGCTGTTGCTTCTTTTTTTTACGCCTTCTTTTTCTTCTTCTTCTTCTTCTTCTTTTTCTCTCCTAGCAGCAGCACTTTGAAGGATATTAGCATGATGTCATATGGTAGGATGGGAAGCCGAGGCATGAGGCGAAGGTTCTCTCAGCAACCTTTTGAACGGGTAACTGTAGCTCTGCTGCATGCGGCGGGCCCCGAAGCTTTGTGACAGTGTTATTAGGAAAATAAGTCTCGCGAAGGAAATAAGCGTGCAACACCCCTGCGAATGTTCCCTTCAGGTCGTGTTATTACGCGTGTATTTTACTGATATTGTGGCTCGAGTTTGAGGCAGAAATGGTGGGAAAGTAGTGCTAGTGTTTCATCTTTTTGGAGTTTTAAGAAAAGGTTGACATGGGCTGTAGACAGTATTCAGTTGAACATTAAAACAACATTGTTGCTGATAGACAGTGAAATTATAAACACAGCACCACAATGGAACACTGTTGATGTTTTTTTTAATTCCTTCCATGTCTGTGTTTTTAACTAATTTAATTTATTTACACACTGACAGGCACGCAGTTAGAGGAACATTAAAAGAGATTTCACAATTTTATGATTAACAAATGAAGAGAGGAACTTGACAACACATTCGCTCGTCTGCCTGGGAAGATTGTTGTGATGCGCTAATGTGCCCAAACAAATGACGGACCAACAATCCTAATTAAGAAGCAATTAATTAGTGAATTTACTATCAAAATAAAATGAAATAAAAAATAAACAATGCTGTACAAAAACTGTCCTCGCATCGTAACGGCTTCACGAGAGCGATTAGGAAAGAGTGTTTTGGTGGTATCAAAATATGACAAAGTTGAAAAAGAACAGAATTATAGAAAAAAAAAAAACAACAATAGAGCAATCAGGCACGCCTCTGCCCCGGGGCCGTCCTTGCTTGGCATTGTAGCTGCAGCCATATCATAGACGTGGCTGGGTAGAGACCCCTGTTGGTTGATTGGAATGACTTTCCTAATTGGATTCAATTCCTAATTGAAATGTAATAAAAATGCATCAGTGGAGGCACCGCTGACAATTACCTCATGCAAATCTCCTGATGAATTGACGTGAGGGGTGTAATTGCAGCTGTTAAAAAATGCATTGATTTCTGGCAGGAATAACATCAATTCAAATCAGTTCACACTCGCATTTTCAAAAAACCTTGCGCGTTGGAAGGCATTTGTCAACCTGGCTCGGCTTTCTTTCTTTTTCTTATTTTGTTCTTTTTTTCTTTCTTTCTTTTTCCCTCTTCTCTCTCTCTCTCTCTCTTTTTTTCTTCTTCCTGAGGCACGTTGATTTGAAGGAGAAATGGAAACATCTGCAGCCCCTCACAATGGGGATATGTCAAATTGATTGGTCCGATGAGCTTTTGTATCATATGCACTATATCTATGCAAATAACCCCCGTCCCCAGAACGGCGTCGCGGGGAGAGGGGAAACAAATAAAGGAGGCGATGTCTTTGTGCTTTCATCAAGATGCTGCATGGGTTATGACTTCCTTGTGCTATGTAAAGCAAACCTATTCTGCTGGGAACATAAGACACCCCCCCCCCCCCCCCCCCCCACACACACACACACACACGCACGCACGCACGCAAGCATGCGCGCACACATACACAAATGCACGTGCGCGAATTGTCACACACGGTGAAAAGATCAGTGGAGAAGAGATGAATCTGATACACACACGGAAAGGCAGGGCGATGATAGCTTTGATTGTACCTTTCAGCAAACGATGTGAGAATTATCCGTCTCTGTGTGCCTGTGCCGACGCGGGCGGGCGTTGGGGCGGGTGGCTGTGTGGCGGAGGGGCTAGATGGAGAGAAGGGTTAAAGCGTCTCCCGAGTTGTTGCCGACTGCCGTAGTCATAGCAACAGGTTAATAAGTAAGCTTCTCTGATCTTCCTCTGTTGCTGCACAGGTTGCTAAGATACAAAATAGCATTTTCTGGACCCCGGAGGACTGAGGTGCAAACATTGGTTCTATTAATAAGAATGAACTTCAAACACTTCACACAAGTAACTCACATCGAGAGTGAAATAATCTTAGCGTTAGCTATACCGCAATATTGCACAATGTAAGAAAAAAGTAAAGGGAAAAAAAGAAAACTGTTGCATTACTGTACTAACTACTGGATGTAACTACCCTGTTCTGTCCCGTACGCGGACCAATCAGACGCACGCAAACCAAACTACTTTGCCCAATTCCAGCTACCTCATACCCCGGGAAGGATAGCGGTTGGCTCGTCTCTACCGTCCAATCAAAACTCTGAGGCGCTGGCTGTTCCTAGACGCCTGTGCGAAACCAAGGGCAAATTAAAGCATTGCCTCCGAGTTGCATCATTCTCGCGCTCACGGCTCTATTAGTAGGCATGCCACAATGTCTCTTTATGAGAGCCACTCACTGAGTGGAATTAGGCACACTTCCTGCCGTGTTGTGCCCTTTTATGGACCACGTTGGCATTGTCTGCGCCCCAAACCACACAGGAGAGAGCCGACAATGGAGCCACGGGGAGAAGTATAAACTCCAGGCTCCTCTTTTCTGCCGCTCAATCTTTTTTTTTTTTCTCTCTCTCTCTCTCTCTCGGCTTCCTCGGCTCTCCCCTCTGCCTCTGAAATAAAGATCTGGCCGGGGAAGGGAGCGGTTCTTTTTAGGCGGGCAAAAGAATTTTGTCTGTGATCCCCTGCCTTCCTGCAGACACGAAGATAAATGAAGAGGTGGATTCATTATTAGGGGGCCTGTGATCTGCATACTTATTTGGGAAGAGATGAAAAATGGGCGGTGTCCTCACTGTTCCCCCATCACTTTTTTCTCTCCTTCTTCTATCCTTTCTTTTTCGGTTCGTCCAAGTCATCTCCTTTTCCATCAGGTTGACGCACTCGGAAAGCGAACATATAATTTCCGACGCATCCGCACGGCTAGTTACAGTATATCTTCATGCTTACAGTACATCCTCATACTGTTTTGCTTCCCCACATCCTCCTGGTTCGACTGTGGTTTCTGCCTTTTCCTGTTCCTCCACTGCTGCAACAACAACAACAACAACCCAATTTCCCACTGCCGGATCAATAAAGCTTTATCTCACCATCTGTTTTCGTACTTTGTGTCATCGCACAAATATATTATCTTTTAATTATTTTCCCACTTTCAATAATAACATTAGTTTTGGTCAATACGGGTCACCTAACCATTTATTTACTTAGCTGACCTGAGAGTAGGCTACTTGCTTTTACACCACCATACTGTACTCCTAAATCACTATTTTCGAGGCTTACGTTAGTGATGGGTGTCAATCACCCGTATTGTCAACCTATAATTACTTCAGTACCAAAATGTATTTATCCAATGAGAGTCGGAGTTTGTTAAGGACAAATCCGAACAAACGCAGCTGATTGGCCAGCAGCCCCGTCACTCAACAGTCAACAATGCAACAGTTACAGTGTCAAACAAGAAACTGTGATGAATCGCGGCTGTGTCAATCTGTCTATTAAATCAAGTATATGATAAATACATTCTTTAAAGAAGTGTCGGGTTGTTTAAACATCATCATCCAACATATTTTACTGCTTTTGTTCACATGCTCGTAGCACTCGTTGGCTGTGTTTGTTTGGCTAGCAAACAGCCTAGCCCATTAGCCACATGATTGACAACCTAACCCCTCCCCCTTGAAATTTCTCAAAGATTTCTCTGAAACAGCGGACAATTTCAGACTCAAGCTTCACTGGCAGGAATAACATCTCGAGTCTGATAATCAGGCTATGTCAGTCTTATTTGGATACTGGCCCACTTGAAAATCTCAAAAAATGTTCTCAGACCATGCACCCATTTGTACATGTAGACAGGCAGCCATTTCTGAGCATGTTTCTTTGAAGGATCAATCAAGAGAGAATCCCTGGTTTGCATGGTTAAAAAACCCCAACAACAACATGTTTCTTTGTTGTAGGCATAATTCTGTCTGAGGGAAAGCTACAGTCTTGACTCACCAAACGAAGAGACTTTGCCATGGGGGCGGGGGGGCGGGGGGCCCCCCGCCCCCATGGCAAAGGACTAAAACAAACCCAAAGCTTGACCGGAGGGAGCTGTGAGGCCACAGCGTGTTGCAGAGGAGTCGTTTTTGATGATAATGCTTCACCCCTCTGTTCTCTCTGCCGTCGGAACTCCAGCTTTTCAGCTCAGCTCTCAGCAGGCACAAAGCGAGGGCTGCACACACACACACACACACACACACACACACACACACACACACACACACACACACACACACACACACACACACACACACACACACACACACACACACACACACACCTGCCAGACATGGGGAGAGAGAGGCAGGTGGGTATTTGTTTTCTGTCCGTTATGGTGTGCTCTGCCTGCCATGTGCCCATCATGTTGCCACTGTCGAATTGGACTTCCATGTTTTTTTTTTCAGTAAGCCTTTATCCCCTTCCTCATGGAGGCATCCAGGGCCGTGCACACCACGCCGCCGCATCTGAAAACAACGTCCCGTTCATGTGATTCACATACTGCGCAGTCAATCCTCTGCTCAGTGTTGCCAACCGCCCAAATTCAAAATGCACTAGTGGCAGTTCCAAAATGTACTAGAATGCACTAGATGCTCACCTGGAAGGGAATATGACCATTAAATGACCATTAATCTTCTACATTCTCTAGTTGTGTAGACTTGGTCTAATTCATATGATGAATATTTTAACTCTTGAGAGCGTACAAATGAAACCAAATGGACCCGTAAGGGTCCATTTGGTTTCATTTAGCCTGGGACCATTGGTTGAAACCCACAGAGAATGAGCAAAAAACCGCTAGATTCACTATTTTGGCGCTAGGGGGGTCTGGGAAAGAGCTAGATATAGTGACAAATGCACCAAGTTGGCAACACTGCCTCTGCTTTCTGATTTGGAGACATCCAAGCTGCCTTTTTTTGGAACTACTGTGTATGGATGTCATGTGAACATGCTGATAATACCAGCGGCTGGGGCTGAGAATTTGTTGGCGTTATTCCCAGCATAGCGTCCTTAAATGTCCCCATAGTCTGGGAGCTGTGTGGGGGTGACCGTGGATTTTGTTTTGTTTGTCTGTTTGTTTTCCCAACTGATGTTTGTAGCCTGGAGTCACCTCTTTAAGAATTCAAGAGAATGCCCAGTGATATTCCTTCAGCATTTTTTAGCTATTAACCCCTTTTATGCAAAATACTTCTAAATGCCTCAAATTTGATTGAATTTCTAATGAGAATATGCACAAACTATTTGATTCACGCTTAATGCATTATTAATGAATGCATAGTAACCCCTTCATGATTGAAAGCTCCCCAATCCCATAAAAAATATATTTTAGAAAGTGTTTAAACTCAATAATCAATGTAAATGCGACAAATTTGCATTGCAAAATAAATGCTTATTTGGAAGTGGTCATGTCGACCATGACTCCTTCCCAAGGCAATAATCCACCAATTCTACACCAATAAGCATCAACAGCACATCATGTACATGGAAAACCATATACAGAGGTTTTCACTCCTACACTACACATTGCACAAATGTCATCTGTCTGTGGCACTTGTGCAATTGTCAGGCAGACAGATCGCTTCAATCGCCTGATAGATGTGCTTTTTTCCATCCAAACTACTCTGGGTCCCATGATGGCTTTTCCGAATTTGCGTTCCATGCAGTGAACATGGCATCCTCCACATGTACAGTACATCATAGCCAGTAGACAGGAGTATGATGACCCTTGAATTTATAGCATTGAAGTCATATAACACCATCTTATGGTCTACACATTGATCTTGCTAGTTCTTTGTGATAGAGACGTACTGATGCAGTATCCCTGTCACACACTTCCATTCTCTTTCATGTCTGACTCAATCTTGGAGCAGATGTGACAACTCAAAAGTAGAGCATTTTTTCCACAAAGAAAAGGAGACCAATACAGTGTATGTGTATGTGTGTATACATGTGTGTGTGTGAGCATGTGCACGTAAGTGTGTATGTGGACGTGTGTGTGTACGTTATGGTAATTTGGCATGGTTTATAATCAGCAATAATTATGTGTTTGTGTGTGATTAAGACACTGCCATCAGAAAATAATGACACTTCAGTGTGATTTATGAGGATAGATGAGATCTCCGAGCTGAAAGGTCAAAGGTTAACCGGCGCTGACCCAAACCAACACCCCCCAGGGATTTGAACAAAAGGTCTTACTGAATACATCAGAGGCTCCTGCTTGCAGTTATTGCCCACAAGGGAATGGCGAGCAGGATACAGATTTTCAAAGTAGCTTGGGGACATGAGTTAAGAAAGAAAGACAATAAATTAAATTCAGGATTTGTTTGCATTTTCACTTCTGTCCCTCCTGTTGACCAACTATAGGCCACCAAAATGAATACACTATTTGTTAAAATATTCCAAATGTAGTCACTTTACTATTCCAAGTGTAGTCACTTCTTCTATGATTGTTTCCATAGACCTGAATTTCTTCGCCCTTTCTCTTGCAAGATCGTACAATGGTAAGGTGTCTCTCTGTGTCTCTCCCATAATGATGTTTCCACGTACAACAGAAAGGTATCTCTCAGGGTCTCCTCAATAATGATTAGTGGCCCCTGGCTCTCACAAGGACTTCCACGGTGGTTTGGGTTCATTCAATCTCCTGCTTGATTACTCGATCGGACCCATTGATTCGGGGGGAACTTTAATGACCTATTATCTCAAGTGTTAATCAGGTGTTGACGGACAGCTCTCCTGTGGGGACCAGTCGGGGCCGACGGCCAGAGCGGACAGACCCTGCTAACTCCCGCCGGTCCGCACAGGTCAATGGTTGAGCGGCGTGTGCTGAGGGGGTGTGGGATGTGCGTACGTGCCAAACGGCAGCGTCCCGGACCCCTCCGGCGATGGCGTCTGTTCCACTGCAGTGGCCTTAACCTGGGTGGGCCAATGCAGGCGCAATCGCAGCCTCAGTGACTAAAAAAAATGCCCACGCTCAGCCTTGCGCTTTACATTACCTCGTTACGCTTCTTTTACCGCCCAGTGAATTAAGTTGAAACGAGGAAGAGAGAGATATAAAAGAAAAAAAATTGAGCACATCGGTGCATGCTCTCTTTCATTTCGTGCTTATAGCAAAGCCGTTGAAATTGATACTCACATAAATTCCCGGGAAATGTCAGAGGCTTGTAAAATATTTCCCGCGGGACAGAAATCTTTTCATGGGAATAAAGACCCTGGCAAATAAAACTAAGTTACAGACTGAAGTTTGAGAATATGGCTCTCATTAGTGATATCGCTGTTTGAAGATATCCATTGCACAGCAGTAGTCCTCTCTTATCTAGTGGTCAGGGCAAGATCCATACATCCTTAAAAGGCTCCAGAAGATTTCATGTTAAGATTTGAGCTACTCAAGTCTATATATCCTCAAGAGTCTAATTTTTGGTACAGTACAGCAGTCCTATACCGCAGGAGTAGCCTCTGAGTGTGTGTGTGTGTGTGTGTGTGTGTGTGTGTGTGTGTGTGTGTGTGTGTGTGTGTGTGTGTGTGTGTGTGTGTGTGTGTGTGTGTGTGTGTGTGTGGGTGTACATGGAGTTCCAGAAATGCTTCATAATTACTTATTTCAGAGTATCCAGTAAACACTAACAGCGATACCGCAGTGAGCTATTTCCATTAGTTTGTTATGCCGCGTACAATGCACTCCTCAGGTGTTTAGAGCAGGAGCAATAGATCACCCTCTCTCACTCTCAGCCTTCAGATCATGTTCATATTCATCTCAATTTATCTAACAGTGCTGAACAGCCAAAACATATACATTAGCATTTGGAAAGCTAAGCTGTCTTCATCAGGTTCATGGCGGGGGGTGGAGGCGGGTACTCACTCGCAAGCTGTTGTGAAGCACAGTTAGTGGCCTATTGAACCCAGGGCAAGACATGCATCCTGAGACTGTAGAAGTAGAATTGATGAACTGACATTGAAGAGTGTGTGTGTGTGTGTGTGTGTGTGTGTGTGTGTGTGTGTGTGTGTGTGTGTGTGTGTGTGTGTGTGTGTGTGTGTGTGTGTGTGTGTGTGTGTGCGTGCGTGCGTGCGGAGTCTGGGCCCCTGACCTTGCTGCTCTGTTGTTGGTGATGCAATGGATTTATCTTTTGATTGTGTGCATCATTGCTTTTTATGATACTCTGTTATACTTGTAGTGTTGACTTTGCCATCCATTTGAGATGGAAAACCAGGCAAAAGGCATAATGGGGGTTCTCTCTCTACACTCCTTTTTCATCCAATCCAATCATAACCCCCTCGAAATTGATAGAACAGTAGGGCTATCTATTTCAATAAGCTATTATTTCGTTTTTGCTGTTGCAGTGCACAGCGGTAGGGGTTAGGGGGTCACTGATGCTAAAGAATGCACAAAACCATGATGAATGGATGAAAGCCCAGAACAAAAGGTAGAATCTATAAGCCTGAAGATGTGCCACTGGTTGAGCATTACATAATGAGTGTGCCACAGTAGAAAGGTTGAAATGAAGGCGAGGTCTACCTTTATGCGCCGCAAAATTGAGGACAAGGTCAGACAGATAGATGCCATCAGACATTGCTCAACACTCATAACATGATGTTCCCCTTCTAGTCCCCAGTGAATGGAAAGTGCACATAATGTGAAATATAACACATCACAGTCATGATAAAGTTTATAAATAATTATACAGTGGTAAAGTGGTATTGTATAAATACCAAATGGTACAGTGGTAGTACAGTGGTTTTCAACCTTTTTGATACCAGGGCCCACTATTTATTCAGCATTTGAACCACGCACCACCATTTGAGGACCTTTTAGCCCCACAGACCCCAACACTAAAGATTTCCTTTTGCGTTTGTCCACAATATGGATTTAGGAAACAAAACAGGCAAACATACAGATAAAAATGACCATTAACCTTCTAGTTGTGTAGACTTGGGCTAATTCAGATGATGTATATTTTAACCATTTGGTTTAATGTTTACGCTCTCAAGAGTTACATCTGGTTAACCAACCTTTCATCTGGATAACCAACTTAGCTGGGGACCACCTGGAACCATCTCAAGGACCACTGGCGGTCCCTGGACCACGGGTTGAAAACCATTGGTCTAGTATAGTATAATGCTAATTGCTGTGCGTACAGCATGTACAGTACTACATGCCAATTTCACCTCATACTGTGAACAGTAGGTTAGACAGAATGATTCAAGGTTCACTTTCAGCACCATGGACAGCTCAACAGAGCAGTGGTTCATGGTGGGCTGTAAGTACTAGCAGTTCTTGTCTTTTACTTTTTATACCGCGGTTTTGCAACCCCCTTTTTCACCCGAGTCAATTATTTAATGTGATCCTGGGCTCTACACCCCTTAACTCCACTTGAGCTAGACTTGGATAAAGGTATTTGACAATGTATTTTGATGAGGACGTATATTATTTAGATATTTCTGTTTCTTCCATTAACTGAAACGTTATTATGTTCTAGGATCCCTTCTAAAATGAGAGGCATCTCAAGGGGTGGCCGACAGCAGAGGTATACATCGAGTTATTCAACTGCATGCCAGTCGGTGGAGGGGGTGGTGGGGGGGGGGTGTTGTTGCTCTGGGAAGACACAGCCTGTTTCAATTGAAACTGGTGAAAACACGTCCTGCCTAAATATGTTCTGTGTTAAGTCGGTCTCTCCTGCCTGCATCCCTCACTTTAATTATCTCCCCTTTTTCAATCCCAACATCTTCAACACTCATCAATGCTTCTTAATTTCCATCAATACGGCACACAGTCTAAGCCGCTCCACACCTGTCCTGTCACTATGGCAACCTCACCCCTGACAACAAAGAGCTCTGTAAGACAGCGCGCTGTATTCTCCCTGATTAGATATTGATTAGGCTTTTGTAATACATAATAGGATCAAAAGGATTGTGCGGCTTTGCGTACCCCGGGTCTACTCCAGACTTCCATTTACTTATAAGCTTTTGTTATTTTCGGAATCTGCATGTTAAGAGGGGATGGAATCGAAATGTGCCGCCCTTTGTCACACCTGTTCCGCCTCCTCCTCCGGGGGGGAAAGCCTAAATGCACCAAAGCTGTTATTTATTTATTTTCTGAAAATACAGGCGCCTGTCGCAAAGACTTTCTCTATGCAAATCCACACTTTATAGAGTAGCATTGTGAATACAATCAGGTTCCCTGAGTGGTGTGAGCGACGCTTAGTGTTCCCAACATGTTTTTCCATTACAGGACATGCTAATAGGCCTGTAGAGTATATGCCAAGGATTCAAATAGCTCCAGGGTCCCTAATGGAGACACTGATAGATTAATGGACGATAAAAGTCAAATGCTAAACGCATGCTAAGTGACAAGCCCGCTACAACAGTGCGGCATTGGAGCTGGTGACATACAGGAGTAGTTATAGGATGGTGAGAGAGGTTGTTAATCGTGATCACAGACAGACAAGTCCATGCTTGCTAAATGGAACATGGCATTACTTAAAATGATCTGTGGTCATAGAGAGTGCGATGCTTGTGCTTTTTGTTATGTTATTTCAGCTTCTGTGTTGGCAGGCCATGTCATCTTTATACTTTGATCTGATGTGTTGCCAAGGAGATTGTAATTAGTTGATTTGAACATTACTTATTACTCCAGCAACCTGTAGGCCTTAGTGGGTTGGGAAGATATTGCCAGTAGGACCCCAAATAACTGGCAATATAACGTTGATATAAAGACTTATGTAACGCGTGATTATTTTTGTGCGAAGCTTGCACTAAAGGGCGAGGTGTGTGTATCCACTTGGGTGACAAGCAGATGGCAGATTGCTGGAAGAGACTTTGGCATGGTTTTTTAAAAAACATGGAGAAATTCATGAAAAATGATATACTAGTTAACTAGTATGTTGCTTTCCATTGTTTAAAAACATAGAAAGTCATGAAAAACCGCATAGGTCGTTTTTCATAAATTGAAAACCATGAAAACATACTATAGTATGTGGTCAAAAACCTTGAAAAACGAGTGCAGAGAATTGACAAAACCACCATTATTGATTGAAATAGTAGCAGGGAACGTGGAAGCTAGGATAAAATGTGTGAAACTAGGAACCGTGGTATTCTGAACAGGCATACCGTTTTTTTTTTCTTCTTTTATACTTTTTTCCACAACTCAAACAAGGATTAAGACAATAAAATGAAATAAGCCTCGCCTTTTCCAATCCATACTTCATGATTATCCCTTACTCCAAAACATCAGAAAAATGGAAACTGTCAAAAGAATTTTGTTGTTTTCGTTTTCCCCTCTCCCTCGACTCTCTTCCAATCCTGCGGCCGAGACAAACAAACAAACCCCCTGTTAGCACATTTCATCAGCTTTAGGGGTTACAGGACAGATTGAGTATCGACAACGGTGGCTGTCAAGGCTTACGAC
Source organism: Benthosema pterotum (assembly GCA_039105355.1). Lineage (NCBI taxonomy): Eukaryota > Metazoa > Chordata > Actinopteri > Myctophiformes > Myctophidae > Benthosema > Benthosema pterotum. The sequence goes on from CM076966.1 coordinate 33,881,770, forward strand.
TCAAAAGCAACACTGGGGGGGGGAGGGGGGAGGTGGGGGGGGATCTCAGGGGGTAGGAGATGCAATCGAAAAAGGGCTGAAATAATTCAGTGTGAACTCACTCGAGGAACAATCCAGTTTGTCAAAAGGAATCATGGTATGTCTGCCGTACATGACGAGGTCCCTGGAGACGCCACACACACACACACACACACACACACACACACACACACACACACACACACACACACACACACACACACACACACACACACACACACACACAGGAGTCAACATGTGAATGACCAGGAGTTAGGGCCCCGGCTGGGCCTTTCTTTTTTTATGATCACCTCCTACAGATTTAGTAACTAATAAATCTTGTTTCCATACCCTGTGCTACGTTGATGCGCCAAAGGGAGCCATAAACAAGACATGATGTTTGGCGTCACTTGGGACGGTGTGGTCATTTGTGTTCCCCGGGGCATCGTACCCTATTCTGAGAAGCACTGATGTAAGAGAATCTTGATCTTTCTCTGTCCGCGGTGATGGGCTCACTGAGGCTGGTTGACTGGTTCCATGTCACTGCACAACAATATCCATGCTGATAAGCTATTAACCATTTAAACCCTATCTATATGCCATGCCGCTGTCCCCCAGTGGGCTATGCCTGAGTCCATACGTTTTCAACCCCCCCTATACAGCCAATCTCTTATCTTTATGGAGCCTTGTTCCTTCCTGATGCTGTTGATTTTCAAAACAATATATATATATATATATATATATATATATATATATATATTAGGGCTGGGACTAACTGATTGAGATGAATTAATTACAGAAACATTGGCACGATAAAAAAAAAAATCGCACATAGATTTTGCACCACCGAACCTTTTTCACTGGACGAATTTCAGGTGTACCGACGATCATACCAGTGCACGCAATGCGGGAAGAAGCCAATCAGGGTAACCTGCCATTGTTCAGACCTCCCATTGTTTCGTCCTCCAATTGGTCAGAAATGACCAACCCTATTTCTAACCCTCAACATAACATGTCACAGTGTGGACACAGGGCTTGGAACAAGGCGGCCAACCATTAGTTGGATGTTTGGAGGAATGGGACTCAGGATCTCTGCGACTAGTGGATGATGGGGATTTTGTACTGAAGTTGTCAGTACAAGGGTCTAAACTTGATTTTCTCCGATTTTTTATTATCTGTGAAAAATGACCTGAAGCAACTTTATTATTTGTTTCATACTAAAGCATACATGAGATGAATGTTAGACCTTAAAATGCCGTGTAAACATGTTATAATTGAATTAATGTGAACTGTAATGACAGTTCTGACCATTATTAACTCAGTCCTCCGGGCCGTTAGCTTAAAATGCTAACGGTTGTAATCTGATAAGTGCCTCTAGTTAGGTAAATATGTGATGCCCGCCGTCATCAACAGAACGCGGACTTCGTGTGATTTTGAGCTCACATAACAGCCAGGTTGCATTCCACATAACCTATTAGTAGCTACGTTCTGTTAGTAAATCATGTATAAAATATCAAAACATTCGGGTTGGGTTGGATTCTTCTTCGTGCCGTTTTTTTAGAGCCGGAACTACGTCACTATTCTCAGAGGAAATACAGACAAAGGGTTGCCATGTTGGCTTGTTTTCGGTCCGTGTTAACCAACATTTTATTGTATATTATGGTCATCTGATTCTGGTGATTCTGGCCGCTGGCGATTGTAATTAATTAATAATGGCAAAAAAAATCACCCTAGATACATAGTATTTATAATGATAATGCATCACAATTACTGTTGTTGTTGTCCCATTCATGCATACAACAATGGACTGTGGGGTGATTATCTAAAATAAAAAAGTGCAGTACCTGCAAATTGGCCAATGTGCTCAATGTCCATAACAATTAAACTCGAGTAGGCTCGAGTAGTACTGTTACTTGGCATTCATGCATAGCACACTATTAACCATAGACATACAGTACATATGCCTAGCAGGGTTTATATAGATATGGATTTTTCATTGTACTTTAGTTTTAATTTGTTTTTACTCTTAAAAAATATATCGTTTTTTCGTTAGTTCTAGTTAATTATAAAAACCCTAGTATTATTTATAATCCCCGATATTATTGGGCTTTTTGGCGTCATTAGCTTACTTCTCTCCAAATACATGGCAACAACAGAGAAGAGAAAAGATAAGAGTCACGACATAGAGGGGTCAGCTCGAGCTGCCGTTCATGCAGCCTGAATAGGGACAAGTTGGAGTTGGAAATACGAGGGCGGCGCAAATAAGACAAACAACTAAAATCTCTGGATGTTTATCTTGTATTATTACTACAAAACGATCTAAAATTTGTAGTAAAGTTTGTATAGGAAGGGGGTGGGGCAGCTGAAATGAATATCAAATATCTACTAAATCGAGTTCAGATATTAGAAAAAAATCTCTCTGAGGTTCACATTCTGTAAGTCTGAGTGGATGTTATAATGACAAACAAATGGAAGTGAAATATCCCTCTAAGACACACAAGACTTCCATTTCTGATTAACCTGAGCTTTCCCAATCTGCTGCAGTGATATTTTGCAGTGTGTTGTTGTGGCCGGTCACTGGTGTGGTGGAGGGTCATCCCTCGCTAGCGGTTAATAAGGGAGGAGGACGCGCTAAAGGTCCATATAAAAAGGGACACTGACCAGGCCTCAATGTGACCCCTGCGTCCACAACCGTAACGCGTCCGTCGATAAAACGAAGGCGTGGAGGAATACCTCTGATTAATCCATTGATCCGCTGCTTCTTTATTTGCGCGCCTCGATCAAATCTGCCCTCGGGTTGCACCTGCTTTTGTTTAAACTGTAACACCTCCGTCAAGACCGGCCACTGAATATCCATTTAGCTTTTAATCAATTCACAATTTATTCCCCTCCCACGCCCAATCTCCGTTCCATTTATTATGCATTATTCGCCCTTTTTAAACGATTTTCCTACTACCCTTCTCGTCTAATTTGGTATTCAGATATGCTTAGCGCTATTATCTCAATTAATACAATGACACGTCCTGAATGCATTCCTCACCACCAATTCAAGTGTCAGAAAGAGAAGGCCAAGGCTCACACCGTTCTGATGTGCACCAGAGCCCTCAGGTATTGTGTAAGTCATTGAATCCTTCAAAATCAACCATACAGACAGTTTTTCTTTTTTTTAAAAAGGACAATGCAATGCTCACTCTTCTACAGGACTGTGCTTTATTTTAGTCTAAGCAGAATATAATGAACTAGAGAGAACTACAGAGGTCAGGAGCACTATGGGAGAAACCACCCCGAATCAGGGAAAAACAGACCCGAGCCAACGCCGAAGTCAAATTACAGCAGTTTCAGAAAATAAGTTTAAATAAATTATAATTGTAATCAGTGAATCATTTCCTCAAAGTTAAATTAAAAAAGAGAGAATTGTTTCATTAAAAAAAAATAAAAAAAAAATAAGTATCTCATTACATTATGATAAATTTGCCTCCGTGTGGGAAAACAAACACTTTGACCGTAAAATCAAGTCGATGGAATGGAGAGTGAAGCTGGGAATGTAATGTTCAGAGATGCAACATCAGTGGTGCAGTTTTCCCTATACGTACAGTATAAACAAGTTTGTCTTTTGCTGTATTGTTTTGTTTATTGTATTGGTACTGATTGGAGCTTAGCTGCTTTATAGTTGGCTGAAAGTGTTATCATTTTTGGTCCTTTGTAACCAATGAACATGCAGGTGGGTGGATGACTCTGTCCTTTTCGTCGTGGTGTCAGAGTGGGCTTGAGGCGAAACTGACTCTGGGCTTTTATGGCTGAAAGCACATTTCAGCAGGAACGCACCATCTCTGGCAACGCATACAGTAAAACCACTGAGGAAAACACCACTGACTTCCCAGAATACAATGTGTCTGACCAGTGTTCACAGGTAGTACTGACAGAGGGGACTGAACTGTGGTTAAGGCAGAATTCCCTCTTCGCATTAAAACCTAGTTTGGTTGTCAATGACTTCAACCTGATTGGAGCAAAGTAATGCAGTGGAACTATCTACTATTGGCACAATGTTGTTGTTATTTTTTTCAGTCAGTGGACGGAGTCGACCACTAGCATCACATTTACACGAAAGCTACCTCGACAGCACCGAGATAACCAACTCTGAGAGAAATCTTAACAAAGGTAAAGAGCAAGAGGAGATGAAAGTGAAACATGTCTCTTTGATTACCTCTGTCCCATAAAAAAAGGAAAAACATTCAACACAAAGAAGAAAAGATTAGAGGAATTCATGACTTCAAGACAATGGTAAATGACAACATAGGTCTCAAAACCAATCTGACAGTAACAGCGTGGGTATTTTCTCTTCCCCCTCTTTTGAAAAGAACAAAAGGTCTCCAATGACATTTTCTTTTTTTTAAAACATGCAAACGCTGATTCAGTTGAACTCAGTTGTGCAATGGATTCATCTCTTGGAGATCCGCATGACCGGTTCCTTTCACCATATCCCTTTACAGTGCACTTTCTTAATTCTTGTACAGACGTTAAGAGCCTTCTGTCAACAAAATCTCTTTGAAATCGACCATTCACAAGAGATTTCATACAGGGATTGTACAGCAAAGAAATAGATAAAAAACAAATCAAAACAAAAAAAAAGAAATCCTCCCTTTTTACATATCATCAGAGTACATCAGACTAAACCTTGTGAGAATGGGTCTATCCCAGCTTCAGGAGATAAAGGAAACAAAGGACAGGAAAATAAAGAGCCATTTACCGACATGAATATAAAATCCCATTGTTTGAACCCGAGCGCATCAATATACAAGAAATAAAATCACTTTCTCTTCTGTTTTTGATAAATTATTTCATAGGTTCCTTCTCTTATAGTCATTGAAATATATTAACTATTAATTTCCTCTTTTTTTTGTTTTGTTTTAATCATTTGAACATGATCTATTGTACGGTCTATAAAGAAGGCTCAAAATAATTGAAAAATAAGCTATATTATATGTACAGTAGTAACGCAGCCGTTGTACTCAGGACAGCAGAGGTTGATTGAGTCAGACAGGCAGGGGGGGATCTGCTGGGTAGTCTTGGCATTTTAAATAAATAAAATAAATAATAATAAATCAGTGCATCTTTCTTGTCTGACCCCTTTCTCTGCTTAATCTGTCCCTCTATGGTTGGACCACATCGTCATCGTTGGGCAGGAACCTCATATATTATCACTTTTCTTTTTGCCCTACTTGACTGTACTACAGCATCACACAATAATATACATACGTATCAGCTGTACAGGCTTACTTTGAATCCTGAAACAGTTTTGGACATGAGGTTTCCACCCAACAGAGATGATAGTTACATTATTACATTTTAAATCCCACGTATTCATCCATATGACATTTATTCTACAACTTGATATCCTCAACACGACAGATCAATGGGTATAATTTGAAACATTTTCTATTGAACAGGAGTCAAATAGTATATTTTTTTATAAGAGTGGTGGTTACCAAGTCTAATCTCATCACAAGCAATAATAATAATACATTTGCATGTGTCAACAGACTAATTCAAATAGCAGACATCTCATTTTGGAATGATGCTCCTCATCTACCGTATATGTACCGCACGGTACGGAAGATTAAAGCAATGTTAAGCTTTAGTATAGAATCTACACTTTTTTGCATAATGTGCCAAACCTGTACCTGTTACTTTTGAGATCTGTACTGGTCATAGGATATGAGTGAACGGATTCACCGCTTCTCAGTCCCAGGCCCACAGAAGCAACAGATACGGATGATCAGCAAATAGGTGTGATATCATGCTGTGGCGGCTATGCTGCTATACACAACACCAAGGTTCTACAAAAAGCTCAACGCCACTTTAAGCCTTTAATCGGGCAAAACCCTTCTGCCTGTTAACTGCCAGTGGTGGAGTGGTGGTGACTGACACCGTCTCTCTCTCTGTCTCTCTCTCTCTCTGTCTCTCGCCCCCATACCAGTGGTGGCAAGTAGCGGGGCTTGCAGATGGATGAGAAGTACTGTCACTGTCACACTCTCTCCTCATCAGCCCCAGTCAGACTAATCCAATTACCACGCAGGCAATCTTTCTACTGTCAGAGAAATCATGACGTGTCAGTGTAAACAGAATCTTAATTAGCAGATAGCTTCGGGGTTTTTTTAAGATTCCAAACTAGAGCTGAACTTGAAATCCTCTCTAAGCCCCTGCTCCTGGGCCTAGTGTTGTAGGATGTGTGTTTAGTAAACCAAAAGTGAGGGGCTTAAAAAAAATGACTCCAACTCTCTCCCATAGATCCCTGCACTGCTGTGGATACAGTTTTATAGTGACATCATTGTCCCACAGAGTTGGGCTTCTCAAGCTGCTATAGAGTTCATACAACCTGCCTCTGTATGTGTCTTTTTTTTTCTTCTCTTTTTTTCTTCTAATATTTACATACACGAAAGAGTTAAAAAGAAAGGTCTTTGTCTTCATTGCTCTCAGCTTTGTTGTCACACATAATTGCACACTTCCAAGTGATGGACTGCCCATTCTGTTGTCCACGATATAAGGGATCTAAAGCCGTTATTTTCTTGTTGTGGTTCTTTTGAAAATGCATCTGGATAATTCCAAAGGCAACGTTTCTAGATAGCTCCTCTGCCCCGCCCCTGCCGACTGCCAGCTCTCCCTAATGAATGGGTAGGATCCCATGTCAGTGGACTCCTGCACAATCCCCCCACCCCCTTCTCCTCCTCCTCCACCCCTCTTTCAGTCGTCTTTCTTCCTCAGCACCCCGCGTTCATCATTCCTCCGGGTTCGGGGAGGCTACGGCAAGGCTCTGAACTCCTCCACTAATCATGACATCATAAGGTCTGATGCCCTGAGTATATCGGGGAGTGATTTTGTGGAGTTTCAGTTTAGCATGAAGCGCCCCCCTCACCTCTTCCTGCCCCTTCCCACTCCCCAAACGCCACTGCTCCGTCTCCTCCCACCTCCTCCTCCTCCTCCTCCTCCACCACCTTCCGTTCCCCTGTAACAAAATCCCATTTCCAAAGCAAAAGCCTCTTCGGTGCTAACGTGAGATGACAGAGAATCTTCCCCTATCTCCCCTTCTCTCCCCAAGCAGCTATTAAATGAGCGGCATTAATTTCTCTCTCTCCTGTCCAACAGGTTCCCTTAATTATCTCTCCACTTTCAGTCAATTACATTTCACTTCCTTTCCGTGACAATCACTGCTATTTTAGGGTGAGTGTTCTGCACCCAGGGGCCTGGAGACTTATAGACACGCTCCGGCGAGCTCTCCACTCGGCCCTGCCATGGGCCAGTCGGACCCTCCGAGGGTACTAACTCCTCAGGGGGACTGACCTCGTGGAATGCTAAATAAAGCCTTTACAACCACAGAAAGCCTACACGCTGCAAGGACCGCTTGACTGACAACTCAGCAACTTTGGAGAAACAATACCAGGGATTATTACAGTGAGGTCTTTCATTTATGTATAGTAGCCTAGTTATCCTCGCTTTTGGACCTTGATGCACCTATAAGCGGCTGTTAAATGCTGATGTTTGAATGCACGTTAAGTGGTTTTGTTGTTGTTCGATGCTGACGGTGACAGTGCATGCAATGTGATCGCAGTGCGCTTGTGCCCTGAGAGCCAACTAACAACTACTGTGCATTCGTAGAAGAAATCAAATCATCAAATTTCCCCCAGTATACTGTAAGCTCTGCCACCGACAGAATCAATGTATTGAGTTTGTTTGGACTGCCGTTTTAGAGTATCTCTCAGCATTGTGTAACATGTTGGTTAAACACAACGTCCTCTGGGTTAATACGAGTGTAGCTATATTCAGAATAACAGCACTGGGCAAAAACGTCACATTCAAAACTCCCTTTAGTGGCGGTGAAAGTGGGGCGAGTCCCTGTTTTTAGTTGTAATTTTTCAAGGCCACTGGGTGGTAAACAGAGGCCTGGACAATGAGGACAGGATCTAGGATCGGACAACTACTCCAGTCAATGAATGAGTGACAAAATAACGACAGAAAATATATTTATACCTCTCCTCCTCCTCATTTTCATCGTTCCGGAATCTGCTTCACAGCTATTCTTGTAACCCTACACGCCAGTAAACATCCTCCCTGGGGTGTTAAGAGCAATACGAGCACAGTTGTTAAAACTATTGAAGGGCTGATTTCACATTGCCTAATTTAGCATTGGCATAGTGAGGAAGAAAAGGCAAGATGAGCCTGGCACTGTTAGCCGTGCAGACAGCAGGACGCTAGTCTGGGCTGGGCTCTGGCTCGCCGGGAGACTTAACCTGCCATTAAGTGGAATCTTTGTAACAGCGGGTGCTGGTACAGCATTTGTGGTACAGGAGCCATCAGATGAAGAGAGACCCAATGAAGCAGGCATGCACACGGCTCTTGTTGATGCTCACGGAGAGGGCAAGAGAGAGAGTCTTGCGGGAGGTAGTTTTCAAGACAGCAGAGCCTAAGCAGATTCATTGCTCATGGAACATTAGACCTCCCATTGATCAATTTAGCGTTGCATGAATAATGAGCGCATGCGGTTGGTGGTAGAACGTGGCCTCATGTTGGCCTACTTTACATGGATTCAAGGACCTTTTTTGCACACGTGCACTGCCTCGGTTCTGGCCTGGTATAGAGCCCTGGGGAACGCCGGTCAACTAAGTACAGGGCTTTCGAGTCGCGTGGTCATATGACAAAGAATAATTAGGCTCCAGAGAGGCAATGAAAGGCAATTTGGAAGAACCCAAATGTTACCAACCATGTCCTGTTAGGCATCATTTTGAATTCAAAGAACTACTGTGCTAGCGACTAAACAATCTGCTTCTGTGCTTTGCAGGTGTCCCAACTGTAATACAACTGGGTGGGGGGGCAGGGGGGATTGGAAAAGCATTTCAGAGCAGGTTGTTTTGTAGAAAATGGTGGAGGTAGTTTGAGACACAATTACATGCTGAAAGCAGAAGGACAATAACACAGGCCACACAACAGCTGCATTTAAAGGAACTGCAGATTCCCGGCATAATTGTTGGTTTCAACCCAATTTTTTACCCACTATTGTTGAGATGCCTTTGTGCTAAAAGAAAGATTTCAGACATTTTGCTTCCCACCTTGCTCTCACAATAATCCTCCCTGCGTCAATCCAGTGAATCCACTATCCCATATTAACACCTTGCTATGATATGCAGAGCTTTATCCCATATCTCTGTTCCCCTGTTCCATAAATTCTGCAGTATTATTGGTGCCAGGTCAGCTGTCGTCAGCCTTGCCAGGGAGTAGGCACAAACATAATTCTCTCTAATCTTCCTTCTGTCATTGCCGCACATTCAGGGGACCATCTCGCCTGTAATTTGGTCCAAGTGATTATCCTGATGATTTTTCACTTGGTTGCCGCTAATGTATAGAGGGGTGGCGATTACACTGTGATTAGAGGGAAAGGTGAAATAGCATGTCTAATACGGCGAGGGAGATAATCGAAGGGTAGTGAGAAAAGACATTAGGCAGGTTGGAAAATGACGCTCCGACGGGAGATCCGCTGAACATTTGGGGGCTGTGGTTTTTTGGAAGGAACAGCCGAACCGTGCTGGGGGCTGTTGTGCTTAGAAAGGGAGGCTCAAACTCGTAGAGGGAAATGTTCAAGAGAGGGAGAGTCGTTCTCCTCGCACAAAGGACAACACTGAAGTGTGTGGAAGCAAGCGTGAAAGTCATTGTAGATGGTCGGTAGCTGGCAGGTTTTATCAGCCGCTGCCCGCAATGCTTTGCAATGTGTCTGGTCTGTGCCTCTCTCTGGAGAGAAAGAAAAGCGAGGCAGGCAGGCAAAGAGAGAGAGAGAGAAAGAGAAAGAGAGAGAGATAGAAACGCGTTTCGAAGAAGAGCGGGAGAGTCCCAGAGGAGAGGTAAGCAAGTGCATGCTGGATGGAATACAGCAGGTACTTAATAGATGCCAAGAGATTCCCTTATCAACTCTTCAATCCCATTCTCTGAAGGAAGCTAGGAAGGCAGGCAGCGCCGTGTGTGTGTGTGTGTGTGTGTGTGTGTGTGTGTGTGTGTGTGTGTGTGTGTGTGTGTGTGTGTGTGTGTGTGTGTGTGTAATGTTTGGCACCGGGACAACTTGGCAACAGCTTTTGAAAGTAAGGATTTGGTCCCTGGTGGATGGTCCAAGACGCATCAGTTTTAAGGGATCAAGTGGAGGTTGCATGTGACATTGTAGGAAGTTGGACATGTGTGGCCATTGACCATCCCCCACGCTTTAGTATGCCTTGTTCTATGGCCGTCTCGCTTCCCTTTGATTCCAATCCCACGTTATCAAAGGGGCTGGGTGCAGGGTTTACGCGTGTGAGCTGACAAAGGAATTGATTGGAACACCTTTCAGGGACCATTACAATCATATCGATGCCCCTGTGTGATGGGTCACACGTCCAGACGCTTAGAATCATCAGACTGAGAGTCCCTTGGACTTTAAACACAGCCTTTCTATTTTTCTATGTATTGCAGGTCATCAAGGCCAGATAACTAGGGGGAGGCAGTGGGCGTACAGGTGGTGGGAGTACCAGAGAAATGGGGTTGGGGGTGGCAAGTGAGTGTAACTGTTCACTGTACTTTTAGAATAATATAGTTGAAGCAGTAGGTTCTATATGCATGTTATATGAAGGAAGCGGGACGGGGGAAACATGTTATGGGCGGCATTTACATTACACATGGCAAAGCCAAACAAACTCTCAAAGCCTGCGTCCGTATGCCGTCGACACAGGAAAATCGAGTTGGTCCTCTGCACAATGTTTGTTTGTATCTGCCCGGAGACAGTGGGCAATGTTCTTTTTTCTTTTTTACAGCTTCAGTGGACACAAATATGCCATCCAAGACTACTTACACTTACTGTACTGTGGTTTCGAAAATGACGAGATAAAAATGTGGTTTTGTTTTGTTTACATTTCCCATTAGAGCCAATTCATAGACATACGGCTGTATACTTCATACTTTGAGTCCGTTCTTTTGGCAGTTTCAGTAGCTATCATCTTTAAACCTCTGTTCTGTTCCTCTCGTCGGTCCATCTCGCTTGGCAGAGTCATCCCTCTATTTTTTTTAACAGTTTACAGTTAAGTTTCATGATTCACACTTCCTTTTGGAATACAAAAAAGCTTTGAAAACAAACCCAAAAAAAAGAAAGAAAAACAGATTCACTCTGTGTCCATTTATCTTGGTCTTTACAGTGGATTGTCGCTTGAACACAAAAGGCCAGTGGGGAACCGTCACCTCCACCCTGTCCAGCACAGACGCAGAGTTTAAAGTTCAGTCTCTTTGTTTGTCGTCCATCTTTTTCTTTTCTTAGTTTTTTTTTTCTCTTGGTCTCTCCCTTGCGGAGTGGTCCGTTGCTGGCTTGTCAGAGAGCGCGGCGGTGAGTTGTACATTGTGATGAGCGAGATATATATCCAGTGGCCGGGCCTCAATGTCCCAGAAAAAACAGACTCACTGCTTTACAGGGGTTTGGACAAAAATCCTTCCTTATTTTTTTTTCCTTTTTTAACATTTCCCCCGTTTTTCTTTACAAGTTCAAGTATTTTCTTTTTTTTTTCCTTTAAAAACAACAGCAAAAATTTTGCAAATCTACATTTTTTCTTCTTCTCTCCTAGTCTACTTTCACTATTTCTACAACCTGGCGCCATGGAATCAGCAACCAGACCAGATAATCAGACCCCTATACTAAAAGACTTCCTGTAAGTCTTTCTTTTTTTGTATTTATACATTATCTCCATTTTTCTTGTATTTCTTACATACAGTTAGGCCACTGGATATTGATTTTAATGATTTAATTAATTTTCTTTTTTTTTCTTCTTCTTCTCCCTCTTTTTTTTTCTTTACTACGATTAAATTGTAATACTTGCAGCTACAAGGTAAGAGTTTTAAATATATATTTATATATTTATATATTTATATTCTTTTAAAAAGCGTTTTTTAGTCCTTTGGTCCCTATTTCCTAAGGAATGATGCATGTAAATTATCCTGGATTCTCCCCCTCATCCTCGCTCCTCGTCGTCCTCGGTATCCGTCCAGAGCTTGCCCTGTCACAGAGCACAACACCTGTGTAGGCACAAAAACCAAAATGGCAGCAGGCTGGTGTGTGTGTGTGTGTGTGTGTGTGTGTGTGTGTGTGTGTGTGTGTGTGTGTGTGTGTGTGTCAGTAGTTGAGTTGGCATTTGCACGTATTTATACATGTACAAAGTAGAATGTTTAAGAAAATGTTTTTTTTTTACTTTTCTTTTTTTCTTCTTTTTTAAAGTTTTTAAGTGTAAGCATCTTTAAATATGTTTTGTTTGGTTCGCTAACAGTGTGTATATATGAACGTCTGCCTGTGCGTGTGTGTGTGTTACGTGTGTGTGTGTGTGTGTGTGTGTGTGTGTGTGTGTGTGTGTGTGTGTGTGTGCGTATGTGTGTGCGGCGTCTATCCTGTGTCAGTAGTATGCATGCTTTGAGCATAATGAGTCTATAAAGGTTTTTTTTTCTTAATATCCCCCATCACATCTAAAAAACAGCAGCAAAAAGTTGGTCTCTGCAAAACATTTTTCTTCCGTAGACGCCAAAGCAAGACGCAGAAAAAAGAGGCATTTGCAAAGAAAAGAGGGAGGTAAAAAAAGAGAGAAAGAAAAAAAGAAAAAAAAGAAAGGGAAAAAAAGGAAAGGAGGCGGAGAAAAAACTCTGGGATCCTTCTCTCAGTCACCCAATCTTTCAGCTAGCTTCCTGCAGGATCAAGGGACCACCCTTCCTTCGTGATATGTAGCAGAGCAAGAAGTCTTTGTACTTTTTACTGCACTTGTGGAAATAAGGTGTTGTGGTCCTTCATCCTGTGGCAGAGAGACAGAGAGATAGAGACAGACAGACAGACAGACAGACAGACAGACAGACAGACAGACAGACAGACAGACAGACAGACAGACAGACAGACAGACAGACAGACAGACAGACAGACAGACAGACAGACAGACAGAAAAGTGAGAGAAAGAAAAAACGGAGCGGAGGAGAGGGGGAATAAGAGCACATTTCACTGTGGTTGCAGCAGACACGCTCCAGGATGGCGGCTCCTGGTTATCACACAGACTGACAGGCACAGCCAACAGCATGAGAAAGAGACGAGAGAGAGAGGGTGAGATAGAGAGAGAGGGAGAGAGGAAAAGAAAGAAAGAAAGAAAGAAAAAACACGAGCAGCGCGTCAATCAAAAAAAACAAAAAAAACAGAAATAAGTGCTAGAGGTGGGGTGGGGGGAGGGATTTTATGTTTTAACCATATGGAACAGACATCCACGCTGTGACAGCACTAATCCAAGGAAAGGTCTAATTTAAAACGACTTGCGTTCATGCCTGCCAAAAGGAAGGAGGAGAATAAAAATGAAATAATAATAATATATAGGAAGGAAAAAAATACTACTACTGCTGAGTGTTGTCAGTCGTTTCCCTCACTGTTAACCTGTGACAAACAAAACCACTGTAAGAAACGGGTAAAAGGGGACTAAAGACAAAAGGAAAGGGGGAGAAAATACGAAGACGAACGTGTTAAGAAAAAAAAACAAGAACAAGGAACTGTGACAGTTATAAAGAATTGGAGGGTAGCTGCTCAAAATGTGTAAATGGAAGTACCACTTTTTTACTTTTAACCATTATTCAGGGCCTTATGAAATACTAATCTTCTCACTAGCACTGCACTGTTCTCACCACACTGTGCTCGAAAATGGGTGCTTGAGGTGTGCACATTTTAGCTTATGAAAGATTTAGTTTGGGAGCCAATAATCCTTTATGTGTACCAAGCCCTAATTCTGAATGAAGAAAGGCCTCCAAATCACAGCTAATCACTCACTGTGGGAGTGGACATGAAAAGGAGACGCTGTTTTTGAAGGGAACACTCTTTGTTCTGCCTCTTTCAGTCGGACCCGAAAAAAACGCAAACAACAAAACAAAACAGAGCATGTTAACATTTCTTAATGGAATCGTCTCTCTCAGATGTGGGCGTTGCGGTTGTGCTTGTTTATTCCATGTGTGTGTGTGTCTTTGTCAAGGCTATTAAAGCTTGATTCATGCTCGGGCGTACGACATACCGCTCTCTCGCCAAAAAAAAAAAACGCATGGTCTACAAGCTCAACAACATTAGAGCTATATGTGCTTTTGGGCAGACAGCTTACAGCTTACAGGTGACTCAGCTCTCATGCAGAACACCAGCAATTACAGTAAAAAAAAAAAAAAAAACAGAGAGTAATTCTAAAGCAATATCTTGGCTTTGAAAAGACTCTTTTCCGAGTAAACAGGTTGGTAGAAGCACAGCATGACAATTTCTCCCTAAAGACGTGCGTTCACTTCCTCCTTTCTGCCTCAGCATTGCAGGGTCCAGAAGGCTCTGTGGTAAATCCATGTTTTATCCACGTCAGCCCTGTTCGCTTCGCCGTACAGCGGACAGCGGAAAGTGTTGAATGACAAGCATCACAGGACACTTTGGGCTAATTGTGTATCTTGCATGTTTGCTTCTTTTTTTGGAAACTGCAGGCTGCCTAATAAACAGGCATGGAGGCTTTGGAGATGGAAGGCGGTTGCCGAGAGACCAGAGAGCCAATCAAAGATAGCTGGTACGAAAACCACCCCACGGCTCAGAGGTCGGAGAACAACTCTGCAGAAATATAATACAGCAGCTACCAATTAAATGATGAGTCATTTCTTGTGTTTTTAATGGAAAGGTTTGGGCTTTTATCTTTACTTCTGTGTCACATTTCTTTGTGTGTGATATATAATGTACATTATAATGACATGCCCAAAACGGGTATGTCAAGCTGAAAAGTGGCTAGGAGGAGCGTTGCACTTTCAGCTAGACTAGAGTGATGTGCTGCCTCATGGCTGCGCCGGGCTAGACAACCCCCCATCCCCCCCCTTCCCCCCCTACCCCCCAGCTCATCGCACAGAAACAGCAGAGAAGAAAAGCCTCCCGCGGGGCTTCACAGGGAATAAGACACAAGCGAGCACCACCGAGTTTGATGGGAAAAAATGACTAAGTCTTATCAGGCACCAGGGACAGAAAGTTTAACTTTCAAAGAAAGGACCTTTTTCCACTGCGTGAAGCTTTCAAAACTACAGTTTTCTTTTTCTTACATGACACTTGATTGCTTCACATTTAATACCATTACATGAGATTCTAGTTTATTCAGAGGCGTAGCAGCACAAAACAACCTGATAACACAACGCCAAAAAAAAGAGTAGCGCACTAAATTGCCGTTACCCAATTCTCCACAACCAGGGGTGTTTGTTTTTCATTTCCATGCCGGTGCGTTTGCTTTGCGCATATATGCATCTTGTGTGCATGGAGATTTTTTGGCTCTGTGACTGTACCGCCGCCTGCAGCTATGCTATCACAGTGTAATTGGTTTGCACCCTCATAAATAAATAAATGGGAAGTGACTCTCATGTTAGGCAAACAAAACAATCCTAGCAGAAGAACTCTCCCCGTGTAGCCGGAATCCACCGAGGAGTGGAGTGTCAACATTTGCCTGTGCTCTCTCTCCCCCCACGTTGGAACGGGGAGATTTAATTGGCTGCACAAACATACAGTGGGGTCATCCTGGCCATCTCTCAACTCCGCACAGCTGTCAGTCCAATAAAGGGGCAGCAAAAGGAAAAGGGCTTTATTTGCCCTTTTTTGTTGTTGTTCCAGCAGAATCAAGAAATAATAGATCGCCATGAAAAAGCGAGTTTTTTGGGGGAGGATGTGGAGCAACAACAGAGAAGATAGAGTACGACACACGCGCACACCTACGCACACACACACTATTCCATGACAGAAAGTTAAAAAAGAAAAAAAAAAAAGAAAGTGCAAGTCAGAGTCACAGTACAGACAACAGAGCTACAGTACCAGATAAGAAAGGTGTCAGTATTACTGCACTCCACAAACTGCCACAAATATAAATATATATATATTCATATATGAAGAGAGCAGGGCAGAATATATACAGTAGATAGAGAAAGAGTGTAACGCATATATATATATAGAAAAAAGAGACCAATCCACATCACCACCACGTCATGCAAGGCAGTCACAGTCCCACTACATGACGTCAAAATGACACCTGTGGGATCAACTTACAGCTCCGTGACTGGTGGTGTGTGGAAGGGGGTGTGGCTATAGCGGAGAAAGGGGCCGTCTCACACTGTGATTGTCAGGTTGCCAGGTTGGTTGGGGTGCAAACAGAAGGAAAGAAGCTGTGGGATTTTTTTTCCTAGAAAATCTACAAATTCAAAATCCCCCCAATGTTGTTTCAGACCGTCATGTTTTTTTTTTTTTTTTTTTTTTTTTAGGTTTTCTTCTTTTATCTCTTGAATAAAATAGGTTTATTGTTGTTATTACCTTCAACCCCCAAACACAAAAGAGACATATCAAGAAATAACCTACAACAGAAAAAAATACACATGAAAAAAAAGCCTTTCCAATTCAGCCCATGTTCTCAAGCTAAAATCGTTTACAGTTTTAAAGGTTGAACTTGTATTATATATTCATGGAGATAACCCTTAAGGAGCAAAATGCATATTTCAGAAACTTGTCCAGCCTACAATAATTGGATTTGCCTCACATTGTTTGCTATGATGGCGGCTTAAAGTGAGTGCATAAGTCATTTTTGTGGTACATTTATCTATAAGACTCAGAAAATAATTTCAGCGTGTAATCTACCTCTCAACCCGGGGGATGTGGTGTCTGCCGTAAAAATCATTCTACACTGATTGAGAGAGGTTGCACATGAATGGAAAAGAAAAAAAAAACACTAAAGCACCAACTCAAATTAAACCAAAACACAATGTTCAGCCGTATAAACGTGTTCATGCATGGACAACATGTACAGAACACAGCTCTTCTAAACCCTATAGTGCAGGAACAGGGGGCCTTATGGTTACTACAGTTGTAGCAAATCTTTGTGTGATAGGAATTCTGTATTTTTTGTTTAACATTAACCACTTGAACCAAAGCATCCCTATTCTGAGGGGACACTTAAAGGTAGCAGAAAATAGCAGATCTACAAGCTACACTTTCATTATTCTGCAACACAACAACACAACACGCATTACATTCACCCATTCACACACACACATTCATAAACGGTATGAATGGTGAATGGTGGTGTAAACCATGCAAGGCACCAACCAGCACCAGGAGCCATCAGTGGTTCAGTGTCTTGCTCGATGGTGCCAACTCTGGGGGAGAACGGGTTCGAACTGGTAACCTTGTGGTTCCCATCCGCCCACTGTATAGTTAGTTCACTAGTCCACTCTAGCATAATTCCTTCCTCTTCATGCATCCATCACTTCACATTGCTAACTAATGTGAGCTTGTAGATCTGCTATTTTTAGCAAGAAAAGCCGGTCATATAAGCTAAGAAGTTTCTGCCTGGGAGCAAAGACATACAGAGCTATACAGTACTGCTCGTTTTAGATGATCCAACCGGAGTACTTCCCATTTTGTTTGTCTTTTCTTTTCTTTTTCTTTCGATGTTTTCATGTGATTGGTGTTGGTTTTGGGCTATTGGTTTTCCTCAACACAAGGCAATTGCTGTAATAACATAAAACACAGAGATGGATAGAGCCGGGCCAGGAACCAAAAAAAGGACATAAACACACACACACACACACACACACACACACACACACACACACACACACACACACACACACACACACGCACGCACGCACGCACGCACAGACACCCACACACATACAGGCCCGTGCACAGGCACACGCTTTCATGATGATGTGGATGACAGATTGTCATGGTGTGAAATGGCCATATTTAGAGACACACTGAGTGCGCTACAATGACTATCCTGTCGTACCGACGGGTTTCAGGATATTCTCCATTTGTCCCTTCATTGATGTGCTACATCAAAATGCCTCCCCCCCTCCTCTCCTCGGGGTGTCTGCTCTGAAAGCCTCCCTTCAATTAGCAGGACACAGCTCTATTCAAATGCTATCAGGCAAGGGATAAAGGGAGCATTTATCATTTCTATTGCATATCCGTCCTCCGTTAATGTCATCCCATGGCTTTTAGAGAGTCAAATATAAGACAAACAAATAGCATTACGGTCTATTTTTCCTTCCGCATATTTTGCATGAAAAATATTACGTTGGCCTCATGTTATTGTAATGACAGATTTTACGGAGGAAAACAAGATTCCTTTGTATAATTCTACCGTGGCACTGGCAGCTATACATTCTAATGGACGGGGCAATGATTCTTTAAATTAATTATGACAGTGACAGAATAGGCCCTTGTGGAAGAGCCGGAAGATCCTCTGAAGGTATGTGCTGAATAACTGGCTGTCTGAATATGCCTACAATTATGTGACAGCTCAGATTCTGACGGCTCCGTCTACCTTATTCTGTTGTAAGCGACTGATTAGGAATGTACTGCATGATTTAACAGCTGGCAGCATCATAAAACAGGTCAACGCAAGTAAAATGGATAGTTTTCATGTAGTTTACTTGAGACCTGCCATCAACGCTGATATACTGTACACTATGTAGATATCTGATATTGCAGATATTGCAGTCTCAGAGTCAGCCTGATTGGAATACATTTCACTTAACTCTGCTAAGAACTACCTTTACGTTGTAGTTGAATCACTCTACAACAGTGGTTTTCAACCTTTTTGATCCCAGGGCCCACAATTTATTCGGCATTAGAGCCACGGACCACCATTTGATGACATTTTCACCCCCCTGACGCAAAACTAAAGATTGATATTGTTTTTGTTCACAATTCCAGGCTGGATTTCTGAATTTAGATGATGAATATTATAACTCTTGAGAGCGTAAACATGAAACCAGATGTAGCCATCTTAGCCAGATGTGTTAGCCAGATGTAACTCTTGAGAGCGTAAAAATGGGCCCTTGCGGATCCATTTTTACGCTCTCAAGAGTTACATCTGGCTAACCAACTTAGCTGGGGACCACATGGAACCTCTCAAGGACCACTAGTGGTCCCCAGACCACTGGTTGAAAATCCACTGCTCTACAGTATATAGGTTACAATGTTATTATTTCCTTGGGACCATTTGTTTGTTAAATTATTTCTGATGAGTACTTGATCTTTCCGAGTATGTACATATATTATGTACATATATTTTTTGTGGCTGTTTGTGGACTGCAGTAAAACTGACACCATGCAAAACATATTGTTTGAAATAATTATAGCTACCAGTATATATTAGTAATTGATGGGCATTTTGATGGGATTTTGAGTGTGATTTTGAACTTGGACAGTATTAAGAGTACCAACGGCGCGTCATAAGATTACGTCGTACGAATGTCCACGCCCCTTTCTCCCTGCACTAGGGCAAAAACGCTAGTAGCCCTGCAGGCTACTCATACATTCTCAACTCTCGTTGAGCCTGACGCGTCATCATCATCAGCTGTGCAGTGTAAACACTTTTACTTTTTCCGAGGGTTTAAAGCTGCAATCCATGCCATGCGTTCGGTCCGTGGTGGTAGACTAGGCTAGATTTCAGCAAATGTGCTTATTTTAATTGTTGAAGTAAGCTCGTGTTAATTTATTACATACAAGTGTTCTAGGGGCATTAAGGCGTGCTGAATACAAATCTGCTGTATGTAAAGCTCAAAAATGGCTGCTAAGCCTTCAAAATAGACCATTTAATAGACCAAATAGACCATTTAAACATGAAGCATAATAAAATGATGTATGTTTGACTAAATAAGCTATAAAATGGATTAAAATGTATTTTTTATGTTTTCATATTTCAGATCAATTGTGAAGGTACCACTTTAATATAATTTATATTGTGAAATTGGCCTCTTTGGTATTATTTTGGTACTATGTTTTAATGGTGAATAATTTCTTCATTATTTGCCTAAATTGTTTTTTATTTGCATGCAGTAGACTCATGGACAGTCAGTCCCAATGATCTTCAGTGTTCTGGCAGGTGATGCCAACACTAAATATCTTACAGATTAATTTCTCTGCTGAGCTCATACTGTATGTCTTCCGTAAGAAGACATTTTCCAAGGACAATGACATCTGAGGGATGTTGCTGGAACACCTGCCAGGTTGTTTTCTTACCACTGCCACTAAACTGTTACAGCTTGAGAGGCAAGTAGAGTATTAACTTGACCATCATGTGCTGACACAACTAAGAACTGTTTCATTTGAGCATGAATGTAGTGCAAACCAAGCCATGTGTCAGCTTCCTCATGGTCAGAACTGAGATGAGACTGGCACAGATCCTGGCATCAGGATCAGATGACTTGACAATGGTCATTCACTCCAGCAAACCCCCCTGATACAACAATGAGCTGGTCTAATGCCAGGTGGCCCTTTCCATTGACATCACAAGTGCTTGGCCTTCGATGAGGTGTGCCTGAAGTTGGTGCATGCAATGAAGCAAGAGTCAAGTTGTTTTGTATGGGGCGTCCGCAAGAGACCATGTCACCAACCTCAGATGCAGTAAAGTTTCACATCATGCGTTCCCATTATCAAGCTCTTGTATAGAATCAAGCTCACTTAACACACCCTGATCTTCCTCCCATTACTGACATGGCATGGATGATCCTGAATGGTCAGTTGCTACCAGTGTTGTAGTGGTACTTTTAGAAGTAGGGGGATGCCTCTGAAAGGGGAATTCCCCCCATTTTATTTTATTTTTCTGAGAGTGTACAAATGTGAACCAAATGGACCCTAGCGGGTCCATTTGGTTCCATTTGTACACTCTCAGAAAAAAGGAAACTCATTAACATGGTGAAGCACATCTTGATGATGTCATCAAGATGTATTTCACCATGCTAATGTTTTTTTTTCAGACCCAAAATTAATCTAGATGTGAGAAGTGGGGGGACGCCCCCCCCCCCCCCCCCCCCGCGTCCCCCCTCCACTACACCCCTGGTTGCTACTCCGGCTGCTTTCCTTGCCACCATTGCCAAAAGCATGCAGCGAGAACACGTCATGCATTTGCACAAGGCTGCTTTCAGCCAACGCTGCGGCTGCAAGAAAGTACACATAAAGTACATTGAAGTGTGCCGTTTCAAGAAACTTAATTGGCAACACCTGCCAGAACATTGAAGATCATAGGGACTGACTGTCCATGCGTTTACTGCATGCATTAAGTCATGAACACTAATTTCGGCCATTATTGAAACAATTATTCACCAACAAAATAAGAAAAAAAAGTTTTTCATTACATAATATAAATTATATTAAAGTGTACCTTTAAAATTGATCTAAAATATGAATGTCAATGTACTCCCCATGAAAACATACATTTCAATCTATTTTCTACCCTATTTAGTGAAACATACATAATTTTACTATGCTTAATTATGGTGGTGGCCGCCATGTTTAAATGGTCCATTTTGAAGGCTTAGCAGCCATTTTTGAGCTTTACATACAGCAGATTTGGATTCAGCACGCCTTAATACCCCTAGAACAGTTTGTATGTAATAAATTAACACGTTTTGCCTTCGGGATTCACATTTTTGTAATATGGTCCCAGTCTATATGGGTCCATGCTGGAACAGTTGCACTCGAAGCTGCGTGAGGCTGCGTGAGGCGTCCTTCTGTTATGGCATTTATGAACAGAGCAAGTCTGCACCATAGTGAGCCAGAGAATAAGTAAATAATGTAAATAAAAATGTAAAGTATAAAACAGAGAAGTCACTAGTCTAGTAATGCTGCTGCTGCCGCTACTAGGCTCACTGACTGACTGACTGACGGACTGACTGCTCTTGGCTCTGTGCCATTTGCCCTAGAGCAGGGACGGAGCGGAGAGGCGAAAAATGTTTACGCCCAAAGGGGGCGTTTTTGTTGGACAGTATACTGTATTATAGGGACAAGAAATGTGATTTGTGTCTGTTCTGTGCAAAAAAAAAAAAAAAAATCTGCGTCCAGTGCAAAAATATACAGTATTAACCATAATAAAAAAGCATAATCTCAGAGTATGCCTTTAAAGATTCTGTGCAAATGCTTCACAGAGAAAGAAAGCGGATATTGATTCGTCACTGTTGGGTAGAAACCTTACATGTCCAAAACTGTTCCTGTTTTATTATCTAATTGTCACAATGCAGTGTGATGCAATGTGTTGTGAGTGTGTAGATTGGCCATTTTCACTACTTTTTGTGACATTGATTTGAAGCAAAGGGAGTTCATTTATGGAACATTTAAAAAAAAAAGCTGAAATACTGATATATGAGGTTTCTGCGCTACAACACCACTATGCAAGCAAAAGCACTTGCTACTTGGACAGCGTTATGGAACGGCTATGATTCTTAAAATCTGGCACCAAACATCTTTTATACTGACAGAATAATCTTTATTGAGGGGTTTAGCGTCTCTATAGCTGTTCTTAGAGTGATGGAATGCATGGTGTTTTTTATTTTTATTTTTTTGTTTGTTTTGTTTCCTTTTCCAAGGGATTTTTTGCTTACCTCTTGGGGGGACGGCTTGGTTTTATGAGACTAACTTACGTTCGCCTGTCTGTCACCAACATCACTAGTCATTTGTGGAGAGTGACTAAGACGCATATTTCCTGACATAAATTAAAGGACGACTTCACCAGTTTCCAAACATATGTTCATATAATTGGTCCTCGCTAATGCATTTTATCGCCAATAATTTGTTTACTTAGCATAGCAGAGTATTTCTACTTTGTTGTGTTGATACTTTTGCTTTATTGCTACGATTTTACTGCACTTTTCCCGCTACAGATCAACAGTATACTGTTGTCAGTATAGGTTATTATTGGTAATTTGTAATAACTATGCCATCTCTATCACCGTAAAGCTCAGACACAACAGGCAGCAATCTACTGACAGAAGTATTAGCTGGGTTATTTTAGGAAGAATATTATCACCCATGGCTACAGTAATTTTGGAGTTTAACAGCTTGCATCCGTTCGCCACCCTGGCCCAGTAGTAGACAGGTGTTATATTGCACAGTGGGGCTATTGGTGATATCATAAAGTTACACGCTAATAACCCACAGGTAAAGAAAAAATAAATAAATAAATGGAAGGCCTGTGAGAATGAAAGAAGGGGTTTATTCTGTGGAAAATGACAGCACCTGACAAACACTCTCCAGTGGAGGAGATGGTGAAGAGGTTCAATGCGATTCTCATTATCTGCGGATAGTGGCATAATTTGCAGAGCCCCCAATATCCTGACACTTTCATTGTTGATATTTTAGGCAATAATATTCCCGAAACGTTTGCTGACGAGTTTTTTTTTTAATCACGTAACGCTATTTTTATACTTCGCCCGTGAGGCGGTGTTGCAGCGGCGGGAATGAACTACAAAGTCTAAGCACATGAACAATGAACCCTCAAACACTATAAATTTGATCTGGGGAGGTCTATTTGTGTGAAATGTCCAAAGCGGAGTCACTTACAGCCCCTTTCTTGACATTTGAAACAACGTGCGCTCAGATTTACAAGGGCTATTTGGCAGCCGTCCAGAGCCAGACGCCACTGGAAAACTCGGACTAAGAAATGTATTCTGAAACAGCAGGATGAACAGGACAACGCAGGCTAGCACTGAGCGCTAGGATGTTGCTGACCAGGGCCGGATTTAGACAGCCCTACTAGGGTGGGCTGGAAGAATGGCAGGGTGGGCAACTCCAAAGCAGTGAAGCAGTGGTTTTCAACCTTTTTGACACCAGGGCCCACTATTTATTTGGCTTTTGACCCATAGACCACCGTTTGATGACATTTTAGCCTCACAGACCCCAAAACTAAAGATTTGTTTTGCTTTTGTCCAAATACCAGGTTGGATTTGGGAAACAAAACAGTCACACATACAGATCAAAATGACCATTAATCTTTTACATTCTCTGGTTGTGTAGTCTTGGGCTAATTCAGATGATGAATATTTTAACTCTTGAGAGCGTAGAGTTTTTACGCTCTCAAAGAGTTACATTTGATTAATCAACTTTCTATCATTTAGCCGGGGGACCACCTGGAACTCTCTACCTGGAGCTCTCAAGGACCACTGGTGGTCCTTGAGAGCACTGGTTGAAAATCACTGATATAAGTTATCACCTAAAAGCTGCAGAATGTGTGAGCCTTTAGTGCCATAGACTTTGGACAGGCTGTGAAGTTCAGAGGGTTCATATTATTTCTTTTTGTCCTGTTATACTGTCTGTATTTGTTTAGCCTAAATGGCATAAAGGTACTTGGTTTGTGCTTGGTCAAACTGAACACAATGACAGAGCCTGGTTGGTTCACTGTGAGGGTGTTTTTTTTTTTGACTGTCGTTCTGGGAATGTTGATGGAATGAAACATGGCTCAGCAATGACATATACCTGGTATGGATGGCAGAGGGGCCAGTAAGGTGATATATATACCTGGGTATGGATGGCAGAGGGGCCAGTAAGGGGTCAGCAGTGACATATACCTGGGTATGGATGGCAGAGGGGTCAGTAAGGAGTGATATATACCTGGGTATGGATGGCAGAGGGGTCAGTAAGGGGGCAGCAGTGATATATACCTGGGTATGGATGGCAGAGGGGTCAGTAAGGTCGGTTGGCATCCTTTGGCCGCTTGAGTTGAACCTTCAGCCTCTTCATGCCTATCTGAAAGCCGTTCATGGCCTGGATGGCGGCTTGAGCACTGGACGGGTTATCAAAACTCACAAAACCTGCATGCATAGACAGAGAGGGGGGGGGGGGGGGGTAGGGGTAGAAACATTGAGGATTGAGGTAGTATAATGGAAGTATGAAAAAACGACTCCCAAGTACAAAGAATCAAAGTTTACTGACTTCTCCTGCAGTAGAAAAGGCACAAACACGATGTTGGATACAAACAAAAACAGTGGCAAAGTTGCTGTTATTAACGTGGATGGATTCAGTCTCATCAGTCAGTCACATCAGTAAATATCACTGGTTTCAATGTAAACAACCACACTAGCGCAACATGTGTTGTTCTTGCTAGTAAGTTGACACTGAGTGAACATGAATTCTGTTTCCTGTTTACACCTTCACAATAAGACTGTACAAAAAACATCTTTTCTTTTGCATCAAATAAAGAACATTACATCTGCAAGTAATACTCTCAAGTATTAGTATTAGTATTTACAACATCAATAATTATAATAATGTCTTTCAAGTCTGCTTCGTTTCAACAGTAAACGGTACCTCTCTTTAACAGTAAATAGTGCAATTAATTTTACAATGTTTTTAATACCATTTCAAACTTCCTTTTTGACTCAACTTCACAATGTAAACAGTCTTATTGCAGGTTAATATGTCATGAAATAAATCACAACAGGTAGGTGTAGAAAGGGGAGAAGAGAAACAGATTGAGACAGACAGCAGGAAGGGTGAAGGAGTGGAGGAGGAGACAGGGACAAGGTAGAGATGACAGAGAGTGCAAGATGCAGGTCAGAATATGTCTTTAAACATCAACAGAGACACACACAAAAACAAGGCGTTTGTTTTTGTCTTTTTCCCTAAAGATTAAAAGGAAACGATCCCCCCCCCCCCCCCCATTTAAAATGGATGATTACGGTAGCAAAGCGACAAGCAAATGTCTAATGGCCACACAGATATTAGAAACAGAGATTGGGAACTATTAGAGAAACCTGCCAGGGAGTCTAATTTGAATACAGATGGGAGGTGGGGGGATAAAAGGTGTGCTGTGAAAAGAAATCAGGGTAAAATTAATTTCATGCTGGGTGTACATTTGTGAGCTCAGCAGATGTGCTTGGCGTGTGTGTGTGCGTCCGTCTGTGTGTGCGTGTGTGTATCCCTGCATGTGCAGTGTGTGTGTATGTGCAACATGAAGATACGTGCACACCAGTGTTTGAAGAGCGGTCGGTAGGTAGGTAGGTATATCCACACACATACCTTTCACGCGGGGCGGCTCGCTCGGCCGCCGTGTCAGCCAGCGTGTGTGTGTGTACATACATGTGAAGGTGTATACGTGTATACGTTGTAAGGGCACAAAGGTTGTGACAGACGGGATGGTATGAAAACGGGGGGGTGTGGGTTGGTTGGGGGGGGTCTCTGCGCTGAGCTCAGAGGTTCCCAGAGGTTCCTGAGTTATCACCTGGGTGTCGGAGCGGAATGAGCCCTAAGGCTCTCTCTCTCTCTCTCTCTCCCTCTCTTCCCTCTGCGTGCTACCGGTGCTCCTGCCCGCCTGCCTGCCCGCTCTTATCAGGCAACAGCGGTGATTGACGGCTCGAATTTTCCGCCTGCCAACTGATTTGATCACGCCGCTATGGGTCCAATTTAATTTGGGGGGAGAGGGCAGGCTTTTGTCAGCACCGCCGAGATAAGGCCGTCCGCGTTTTTTTTTTTTTTTTTTTACAAACCCCCTTTAAACAAACGGAGCAGGGGAAAGGACCTGTCAGGACGCCAGTGATCCAGCCCCCCCACACCCACCCCCTGCCAACCTGTTCTGCTGCCCACCACACACCACACCACCCCACACCCACGCAACCTCACCTACACCACACCACCACCCGCCTCCCACTCTCTCACTTCCTACCTTAATAAATCTCTGCCTCAAATTTACATCCTGGCACCGAAAAAGGAAAGAACGGAGAGAGAGAGGTGGGGAAGAGAGAGAGAGAGAGAGATGATAAAAAAAAAGTATAGAACGAGAACAAGAGGGCAAAGATTACCCTGCAGTAAATGAAGAAATGCTATTCCAAGACCCAATTATCACCTTATATATTGGGGACCTGAAGTTTCATTTAAGAGTTTATTTTTAATATTTATTTTTTTTAATTAAATTTCTCTGTCGAGGACACAGTCATGTCTAAAAGAACGACTTGCTGTGGCCATTTCGTGACATGTCATCTAGGAAACATCTAAGACATAATATTGCTCCCTATTTGTGCGTGGCGCAGAACCAATGGCTTCCATTATAGTTGAAATTAAAGATTGCTCAATACAATGAAAGTTTCAGGCTGCCGGCCCTTAATTTTCATTGTCTGAATTAATGAAGCCAATTATTTCAAAAGTAGAAAAATAATCTACTGTATCTAGTGGATACATTTTTGCTACTTTAGAACTTGAATCCTGGGGCTTATATGAGGTTTAGACTCAAAAGCATCAATACATAAAATGCACACAGGTCAAGAATGTGGTCCTGTGTGTTGCTGGATAAGCTCTGGACAAACAGTCCGGATGTGCGCATGTACGCTCACGCACACACACATCCCCACACGCACGGACACACACACATTTACTTCCTAGAAAGCAATTTAATTCCAATTTAATTCCACCAACTTCACCAAAATAAGGCCTCAAGATGGAGCCCCAGATTATATAACAAAAGTAATAAAATGTAGATTTTGTAGACATTTTTATTTGGTGGAGCTGTTTGTGGACGACTATGGGCTGTACGGTGACATTTTACACAGAGCAGCACTCTCACTAAGTGCCAACCACACTTGACTTAAACACTAATGGCCAAGCAAAAAAAAGAAGAAGTATAAAAAAAGAGGCAACAGTCATTGTTGAGCAAGTGGGTGAATGTGAATTGTGCGTGATTCATCTTTTATTTCATGTAGTAATTCCTCTATTTAAAACAACATTCAGCGCTGAGTGCTCCTCTCTGGAGCTCAATGGGTAATATAGCGCCTGACACTGACACTGCAATGTGAAGAGGTCCAATTCCCACCGGGGTCATCCATCCATGCTGCGCTGCAAATGTGTGTGCTAATCACGCTGTGAAGCATTTTGGATTTTAAAAAGAAAGAAAGATAAAGTAGGTTAGCGATCGCGTTGCTGCCATAACAGGGTCAGCTAAATGGAGCTGTGCAAAGGCTGTCAGATACGCACAAACATCCTGATTGTGTGTCAGTTTAACTCTTGAGAGAGTTAAACTGACACACAATGGATTCAAGATGGAGAGAGGGTTTTTACTGTGGGGCAATTGGGACAAGGCTGGGGAAAGTGCATGGCCCTGGTGGGGGGAAAAAAGTGTGTGTGTGCGTGCGTGCGTGCGTGCGTGCGCGTGTACTTTAACCTCAGCATCCATATTCTGGGGAGAAGTTGTGCATGTGTAGGTCAGGGTGCCAATTTTATCTAATCAGGAAAGAAAACCACACAAAGATAATTCATCTGCCTCAATTTTCCATTGTTCCGTAACTTCAGCTCCAATTGGGTCTACAAGGTTTTGTTTCATGCTGAATACAGAACACTAATTGTAACAAACAGAGATAATTACACTTCCATGAATTGTTCAGTGTTGTGTCCACCTAGTGTAGCACTCTACCTGCACACAGTACAGGGTGTTATAGTAATACTCTGTGGACATTTAAATATTGTAAGTAGTTGAGGATTTTATCACTATTGGAGTATTTCCGATTCTACTTCTACTCAACTAGATCTCAGAGGCAAATATTGGACTTTTTCACCACTTCATGTATTTTGAAAGCTTAGTTACTTTCTAGATTTTTATTACATTATTACAAAGATGCTGGCACAAAGTTGCATACCCTGGTCAATTTGATTACATTGTACATTTACTGTATATACTCCTAGAGTTTCAAAAAGTTACATTGACGCCTCTAACATTAATTAACACGTTAATAATTGAATAATTGCATGTGAAGATGAGCTTTGGCACACATTGTTCTAAGTGTGACTCACCCCTGAGTTCATGGAGTTAATTGTTGTTTTTCTCACATGCCTTTTGACGATGAATTAAGTATCAAAAAGCGGAACTACGCTCATGTTGAAACACATTCTCACACACACACTCTCGCTGTCCAGGCACACTCCTTGTTTGCAGACAAAAATGAGAAATGCAATGATAAAACTTATGTTCAAGTTATTTTTAACATAATGCAACTTGACCCAGGGCTTGGAAACGAATTATTTTTCGGGTCGATCTATATTTAACGTTTTCGTTCCGGCAATCGTTCCAGCACCAAACTGAACCGGTTCGAACCGGTTCGGAACTAAAAATAGCGTTCGTTCTTATCGTTCCGGTAATGTTTGGCGGATACATGTGAAGTTGTTTACAAACATCAGGCTTGTCCACAGCACTTTGAGTTTACAATAAAAGCGCACATGGCTGTCGGGGCACGCTGCCTGGATTAGCCTATTCCAATTTCATCCATGTTATCACCCTACTAGCCAGGGGAGCAGAGTGTGTTCACTGCAGCAGCTACTGAGCTTTCACAACTTTGGTCAAATAACTATCTTTGTATGTATGTCACGGTGAGACATGGTGTTGGACCAAATGCAGAACCACAAGCAGGCAGCAGGCAGATAATGTTCAAATGAGGATTTATTTGCTACTCAGGAGGACACACAAGACAGGACACTGTGACAACAAACTATAAACTGGCAAGGGAACACTGAACACAACAAGGTTTAAATAGACAAGACACAGGTGCAACAAAACTACAATCAACACATGATAGGCTGACACTAAACAGGACACAGGTGAAATGCAGAGACTAATAAATACAGGACAATGTAGGTAGCAAACATAGCACAGACAGGAAACACTGGGAACTACACAATAAAAGCTCACAGTACATGACAGTACCTCCCCCCAAGGGATGGGTCCCAAACATCCCAAAACCAGTCAGAACACCAAGCCGGGCGGGTGGAAGGGGGTAGGAAAGGAGGGAAACTGGCACAACACAATACAGAGGACTGGTAGAACCAACACTACAAATCTTACAGAACTATAAACTAATACAAGTCAGGGTAAAACATGTGGCAGGGCAAAACAGTAGTCACACAGAAAAACAGAGAGGAAGACACACAGGCAAGCACACAGACAAACAGACAGGCACACAGACAGACAAACCAAGAGACAAACAAACCAACTGACACACAGTAAAACAGGCAGACAAACAGGCAGTCTCACATAACAGGCGGGTAAACAGAGTAGGGGAACTAAAGGACTGAGGAGCAGACAGACGCACAAGCATACTGGCAGACAGACAAGCAGACAGACAAAGTGGGAGACAGGCGGACAGACAAACTGGGAGACTGGTCAAGTTCAATGGGCTTGTTGGTGGACCACCACTCGTAGAGGGGGAACACTGTTCAGAATGTGGTCGAGGGGGCTCTGAACCCAATGCTGTCGAAACCCCTGTAAGAACGTTATGAGGGGGCGGTGACAAGTGTTCGATCGAAACAGGTGGAGGCGGAACATTAGTGGAGGCAGGCTGCAGCGGCGGGACCTCAGTGGAGGCAGGCTGCAGCGGCGGGACCTCAGTGGAGGCAGGCTGCAGCGGCGGGACCTCAGTGGAGGCAGGCTGCAGCGGCGGGACCTCAGTGGAGGCAGGCTGCAGCGGCAGGACCTCAGTGGAGGCAGGCTGCAGCGGCGGGACCTCAGTGGAGGCAGGCTGCAGCGGCGGGACCTCAGTGGAGGCAGGCTGCAGCGGCGGGACCTCAGTGGAGGCAGGCTGCAGCGGCGGGACCTCAGTGGAGGCAGAGAGCTGCAGCGGCGAAGCCTCAGAGCAGAGCTGCAGCGGCGGGGCCTCAGAGCAGAGCTGCAGCGGCGGGGCCTCAGAGCAGAGCTGCAGCGGCGGGGCCTCAGAGCAGAGCTGCAGCGGCGGGGCCTCAGAGCAGAGCTGCAGCGGGGAAGCCTCGGCGGAGAGCTGCAGCGGCGAAGCCTCAGAGGCGGAGAGCTGCACCGGCGGAACCTCAGAGGACAGCTGCAGCGGTGGCGTCTCTGCGTCACTGTGCAGCAGCTGAGCTGCTCTGGCGCTGCTTGCTGGTGGTGGTGAAGCCTCTCTGGTGCTGGGCTGAAGCGTGGGCTCTGGTGCAGTGGGAGGCTGTGAGGGCTCCTGGACACACTGGTGAGAGCGACCACGCCTCCTCCTAGTGGCTTTACGACTGATAGGTTGAGGACGAACAGGATCTGAACAGGTGGGTTCCAGGCTCATGAAACCAAGCCGAACTGAAGGAGCAGGCTGGTCGCTCACCATCTGAAGGCTAGAATGGCTGGGGCTGGCTGACTGGAAGGCAGGCTGGGTAACAGGACAAACTGGAGGTACTACTGGTTCTGGCGGCTGGTGGTTGTTGGAAATCAGGGATGCCAACATAGCAGTTAATTTCCTGGCTGTACCATCCACCAGTGTGGCTAGTACTGGTCTCCTCTTCATCAAACAAAAGGTCTCTTTCAATGCCAATCTGAGAGCCATTTCTTGCTGCCTGACACAGGTGATGTTCTCAATAACACTCACATAGCTGGTGATGGCTAGGAGGTCGTCGTCGATGTCTTGGAGTTCTGTTAGGTCCATATTTGGCCAGTTTATACTGTCACGGTGAGACATGGTGTTGGACCAAATGCAGAACCACAAGCAGGCAGCAGGCAGATAATGTTCAAATGAGGATTTATTTGCTACTCAGGAGGACACACAAGACAGGACACTGTGACAACAAACTATAAACTGGCAAGGGAACACTGAACACAACAAGGTTTAAATAGACAAGACACAGGTGCAACAAAACTACAATCAACACATGATAGGCTGACACTAAACAGGACACAGGTGAAATGCAGAGACTAATAAATACAGGACAATGTAGGTAGCAAGCATAGCATAGACAGGAAACACTGGGAACTACACAATAAAAGCTCACAGTACATGACAATGTAGGCCTATTTAAGCCTATAGTTTTATTTATGAATGTCAGTAAGGCCATTGCATGCGCTGTCTGTCTGTCTGCATCACGGCACACAGCGTACATGCATGGCTATATGGAGTTGGACTCACCACAGAGAGCTGTTTGGTCATTAAATGTGCCGTCTATATTGTCGGGGAGCAGGTAGGCCTACATTAATCCACTCGTGTTACACAAGCAGATATTCTGTGTTCCGTTTTCGTTTTCGGTTCTTGAAAAATCCCCTAGAATTCCGTTCGTTTCGGTTTTCGGTTTTCGTTCTTTGAACCGGTTCAAAGCCCTGACTTGACCGCTAGGGTCACTGTGTAAGGGCATTGTGTAATTACAATGCTTTCACTCCATTTTTGTAATACATTCTTCAAAAGGTGAATGATAGTATTAATTAATGATAGCCTATCAATAATTCATACCATTATATGCTGGCTAAGGTTTTCTCTAGCAATTTGATAACACGTGTAGTAATCAGGAAACAATGGTACTTTGGTTCAACGATCAGGGCAGGAAAGAGTGTTCTGAAGCCAAACCAAAGGTGTACAGATCACAGAGTGCTAAAATAGATAATTACTTGCATGAGCAGAACGGGCGCAAGTTAAAGGGGAATTCCACCCATTTTCTTTTTTTTCTGAGAAAAGCGTGAAAAGAAATCTATTAACATGGTGAAAATACGTCTTGATGATGTCATCAAGATGTTTCACCATGTTAGTGGCTTTCTTCAGACCTCCATTTCTTGGGAACACAGAATGGAGGAATGTTGAAAATGGGTGGAGTTCCCCTTTAAGTGATCTGTGCACGGTACGCAATGTTCAGCGGTCGGTGGTCCCTCGGGGTACTCTGGTTTAGGCGAAAACGTAATGACGATGTGAGTAAGATACCTTTATAGCTAATGTCATGAGTATTAGCCTGCTCTGCTCACACACGAGTAGGCCATGGCCTACTTGTGAGCAATGTGCAAGTTTGCACTCTAGTGCTGATCTAGTCATTTCAGTCTTTGCCTGCTAAACACGACTAAGTTTTGGTTTATTGAGCCTGGAATATTCCTTGCCCCTCCATCAGCACACTCTATACTGCATTCCCCTGCTCACCCCAGCTGACCAGGGGGAGGCAGTATAGAAACAGGGCCGGTTTTAGCCAGCCCTACTAGGTTGGGCTGGAAGAATGGTAGGGTGGGCAACTCCAAGGTTTTTCATATGAACCAGTGATTTTCAACCTTTTTGACACCAGGGCCCACTATTTATTCGGCGTTTGAGCCACGGAGGAATGTTTGAGGACATTTCAGGCCCACAGACCCCCAAAACTAAAGATTTCTTTCGCTTTTGTCCACAATTCAACTTGGGAAAACAAAACAGGCAAACATACAGATCAAAATGACCATCAATCTTCTACATTCTCTAGTTGTGTAGATTTGGGCTAATTCACATGATGAATATTTTAACTCTTGACAGTGTAAAAATGAAACCAAATGGACCCGCAAGGGTCCATTTGGTTTCATTTTTTCGGTCTGGACCTCTCTCTCATCCACTGATGAAAACCACTGATATTACCTTTCATTGGGTGGGCAGAAGGCACATTTGGGTGGGCTCTGCCCACTCCTGCCTCCCTCTAGATCCGGCCCTGTATAGAAACCAGGAATATTGCATGTTTTTTTTTAATAACTAAGGACTAAGAACTTAAAGCATGTCAGTGAAAATAAACATGCTCTAAATCCGTTCAGCTGGTCAGATGGGTGGGCTGGGTTTTGGAACGGTTTCGTTGTAAATGGGGTTTTTTGCTTGCTGTGCTTACATGTTGTGTGTGCACATGTGTGTGTTTAACTAACACGGCACAACAACATGCAGCAGCGCGAGCGAGGGGAAGTGTGCGATCTGCACGCCGCGTAGCCTCCACATGGCGCGCGGCGCCTGCCATGCCCATTAACCACAGTGAGATTAAAGCTCACATTTAAGACGAAACCCGTTCCAAGTTCCTGGAAGAGGAAGCCTAATGACTTGAGTTCTCTTAATGCCCGGCATCCTCTGTCTAATTTGTTCATGTCTCGCACGCGTCGCGAGGCCTGGAGGCGGACGCTATAAAAAGACAGGAGTATAAGGGGAAAAAATATATAATAATGAATAAAAAAAGAAGGACAGGGGGAAAAAAATTGCCGGTTAAATTATTGTTTTTCAGCCAAGATCTTAATTAATAGCAGAGAAATAATAAGGCTGTGAGACAGATGAGGTCGCCGCCCCTTTGTCCTTCCCCTTCGTTGACTGACAGATAGTGATAGCGAGAGGCATATGCTGAGAGGACGAGAGACAGTGTGACTGTGCCTGGGAGGGGAGAGAGAGAGAGACTCTCTCTTTCTCTACCCCGAGACAGTAATAGGGACGATCAAGGGACAAAGACACAGTAGAAATTGTGGAGAAAAATAGTACATGTCTGGTGTGAGAAAGACTCATAGCAGACATGCTCTGTTAGACCGAGCAAGAAAGAGCATTAGAGAGAGAGAGAGAGAGAGAGAGAGAGAGAGAGAGAGAGAGAGAGAGAGAGAGAGACGCCATGTCAAAAGGAGGAGCAATATTGAGCCAGTGTTGGATGTTAGGAGTCTAGTGTGTGTACCCCCCCTCTCTCTCTGTCCCCTGAGTGTTGCTGTCCAACTGAATCAACAACAAGACTCACACCAGTCTATTATTATCTCTTTAAGACAACTGGATCCACCTGCACCTCCTCCACAGGACAGGAGGAGAAAGGAGCAGGGAGGGGGAGGAGAGGAGAGGAGAGGAGAGGAGAGGAGAGGAGAGGAGAGGAGAGGAGAGGAGAGGAGAGGAGAGGAGAGGAGAGGAGAGGAGAGGAGAGGAGAGGAGAGGAGAGGAGAGGAGAGGAGAGGAGAGGAACATATTGGAACAGCATGAAGGCTGCTACCAGTGTCTGTACCGTTTACAGTGTAGACAACTCAGGCTGCATCACACACCGAAGATGCAATGCCATTTCCAACAGGAGTCACATGGTTTGAAGACACACACTTGTGTCATGGGGAGGAGGAGGGCAGAAGACACAAGGTTGGGTCCATGTGACACACAGAGGTTGTAAGACACAAGTGTAAGACGCACATGTCCCATAGGCCTACATGTCAATGAGCCCCTAGACGAGTGGGGCAGCAGTGACTCAGGGGTAGAGTCACCAGATGCTAACCGCAAGGTTGCCGGTTCGAACCTGGGCTCCCACCACTGTCAAAGTGTGTCCTTGAGCAAATGTCCTTGAGCAAGACACTTAACCCCTAATTGCTCCTAATGTGCTGGTTGTACTTTGCATGTTTTTGCCGCCATGAGTGTATGAATGTGTGTGTGAATGGGTGAATGTGATGCACAATCTATGTAAAGCGCCTTGGATAAAGGCGCTATATAAATGTACCATTCATTTTTTTTGCTCCCGATCCGATCCCAATCATTTGAGTTTGAGTATCTTGCCGATCCCGATATTTCCCGATCCGATCACTTTTTTAATATATATGTACATATATATGGCAGACTAGAATAGCACTCCTCACTCAAATGTTCATTTGGGCAACTCCAAAGCAAATTCCACAACATTTATTTACCTGTCTTAGTGTCAACCCCTCACCCCTGTGTCGGGTCTCAGTAGTTGTACAGTACTGGTATATTTACCAATATGGAATGGTCTGATGATGACAAATTAGGGCCAATACTGATAGTTTTCTGATACTGATACAATATTTGCAGATACCGATATGAACCAATATGACAAAAAAGGGCCGATCCGATACTTTTCCCGATAGCGATACAGCATCGGGACATCCCTACCATTTACCATTACCATTTACGAGTGAGGCGAAACGCTGGGTCAGATACTGAAAGACACGAATAGGAATAGCGGAATAGGAAGACGTATAGTATATACACTGATTAGAGTGCATAACGACAGAGAGGATCAGAGGAATGATGGCCGGTCGGTCGGTGTGAGGTAAATGCCCATCATGGCACAGTGACGTCTGGGTCAACAGGACGGCTGGCGTCTGGGTGCACAGTGGAACCGCCACGGTGCAAACAGGAGCGGCGAGGAGGAGGCGGCGGGGACGGGGACAATGTGAACCTGGCCTCTGCCACGATGCCCGCCGTGTTAGGTGATTACAATCCACCACCCCCACCCGCCTGATCCAACCTCTACCCATGCAGCCACGCTCTGCCTCTCTCTCTCTCTCTCCTCCTGCTCAGTGGCATGTAACGCCACTTTTCAAATGTTAATTGCGCCTTGATGAGGATAGACATGGGGAGTAAAAAAGAAAAGCAAACATTAATTGCCAGAAAAGCAACACAGAGGGCACGAGGGGATTGCCAAAATGAACAGACCTGGCCACGCATGTCTCCCCGCATCCCGCCTCGTTTGGCTCGTGAGATTCAACGTTGTCTCTGTCTGTCTTTGTTTGTTTGTTTGTTTTCTTCGTTATGGGGGGTGTTGTGTTGCCTCGACGCCCGCCCACCCTCCCCCTCCCACTCCCCCTCGACGATGTTGTGCGACTCACCAAAACATTTGCTCTGATTGGTCGCTCGGTCCACGAAGACTTTGGCGGAGATGACGTTGCCGAAAGGCAGGAACATTTGCATGAGCTCCGCGTCTCCGAACTCCTGGGGCAGGTGGTAAATAAACAGGTTGCAGCCTTCTGGCCCTGGTGGTGGGGGGGAGAGAACAGGACAGAGAGCTTATGAGGGGGCAATGCAGGACACGCCCAGACACAGACAGACAGAGAGAGAGAGAGTAATAGATGGAGGCAGAGATTGAAAGGGAGAAATGTAGTGGAGAAAGGGAGATGGATAGGGATATATTGAAACAGAGAGAGAAAAGGCTGAAATCAATTGGAAGGGAGACAGAGAGAGAGGATGGATGAATGGACGGATGGACAGATGGACGGATGGGTGGACTGATGGATTGGTTGATTAACAATTTTATTTGATAAAATCCAAACAGTACAAGGTACAGCCAAGCACAGCATGATCTAAAAGGAGCTCTGAAGAAGTGTTGTTCCCATTCGGGTCCTGTACCTATACATGTACAACTATAGCGATAAATAATTAAGATTTGTCAGCCCTATTAACTCTACATGTTCAGGTTGGAATAGAGAACATAATTATAAGAATTTGAATAAGAACAGTACCAACAACAGTCATTTTTACCAACGATATCAATGGTGTAAGAGAGTGTAAATTAACAACAACAACTGTAACAACAATGGTGTATTCTATCACATTCTTTCTCTTTGACCTGGTGATTTTTCAGACCACTTTTAAAGAAAGTGATCCAGTGAAACTGGGATTGAGATTGAGATGGCATAGGAAGAAAAGGGAGAACTTGAGAAGAGGACATGTACGGAAGACAGAGAGAGTCTGAGATCATAAGGAGGACACAGACAGACACACAGACAGACACGACACAAACATAAGCCAAGTATTTGCCCCAATTACTGGGTGACAGTAGGACTGGGCTTCAAAATCTCCGTCCGCCACCCTCCACCATCCACCACCCATCCTCCCCCAGCTGCCTGCATATTGTACTGGCCAATTTCATGAGAAGTGGAATGGACTGGAGAGACAGATAGGTAGAAGAAGAAAATGACATTGATGGAGAGAGAGAGAGAGAGAGAGAGAGAGAGAGAGAGAGAGAGAGAGAGAGAGAGAGAGAGAGAGAGAGAGAGAGAGAGAGAGAGAGAGAGAGAGAGGTTGGACGGAAACCTGGGCTCGCATCTGGCTTGCTAGTAAACTCGACACTGGCTAAGGCACTGACTAGCTGGCTTGCAGGCTGACCGGTTGACTAGCTGGCTAGTATAGGATGACTGACTGGCCTGCTGGCTGGCTGACTAGCTAGCTATCCGGGTCTCTCTGTCCTGCCTCATTGCTGGGGGTGATAGCATGACGAGATGAGACCGGGGCTGGGCGGAGGGCTGATAAGAGGGCTCTGCGGCAGCAGGCTGTAGTGCCACTGTCCCTCGGCAAGATAGAGGACACACAGACGGCGGCTTGATAGAGTGGAGCCAGTTATACAGTCTGGGGGGAGCGCAGCTTTGGCTCTGGCTGTTTATGTAAAAGTGCGTCTTGAGCAGAATTCACACTTTGAAAAGGAAAAAGATTTGAGGTGGGAGAACATCTGCTGCTTGGTGCGATTTCTGTGTCCAACATTTTTCCGTGTTGCTGCTGCACATGTTTATATATACTTGTTCGTCTTCCTCCCGGCTATAATGTGACGGCCAGCGTTATTAGTGACTGGACACTTCACACCTCCTTTTCTTCACATCTTCGCCAGCCTGTCTGTTCGGCTGCATGGAAGAAAGGTTATTCTATTCTTGAACTCCCTCCACAGCCCCACTAATTGGGCAAACATGATAGCACAAGTCAGATCTCGGTGGCGACAGGGAGATTCATCCCAGAGATTACCAAAGTGTGAACAAACGAAGCAAATAAGTGTTGCTTTGCTTCAGTCCAGTGACACGGCTTGCTCTCATTAAACTGACATTTGTGTGACCACAGACTATATAATAATGAATCATCACGCATTGGAACCTACGGTATCCAACCAACTAAAACGTATGCATAGTAATATTCAAATGATGTAGAGCCTGCATGCACTCTTCAAGGCAAAGGGATTGCTTTGAGTAAACAACGTTTGGACTTTTACGGGTCCTTCATCAGGTCAGTTTGATCAGGATATTGCTGCAGGATATTTAAACCCTCTTAAATGAAACTGAACAAAACAAAACTGAATGAACAAAACTAACAAACTTGTGTATTGCGCACAAGTAGGCCATTGCCTACTCGTATGCATGCGGAGTGGACTAATACCAATGTCATTAGCTATAAAGGTCTTTTATTTACAGTATGTCACATTATGCGGCCAATTGGAGTACCCTGTGGGACCGAACACAGCGCACCACGCACTTACTTGAGCCCGCTCCACTCACAGAAGTAATAAAAATGTCGTTGACAATGAAGAGAGAAGTGTATTTATGAGTTGGAGCAAATTTGGATATGCATGTCAGTGGGATCCCTTGACCACCATTCTTGATGGTGACGTACGATGATTAGAGCGCCCCTCACTACACATGGGTGTGATTTTGTTTTAAACTATTCTCTCCAGAATAATTACTGGGGTGATGGTTAAGATCCATATGGGTGGAGCTTGGCTCAAAGTCAAAACCAGATGATAAGCGTCGGTTCACCCATCTCCATTTAACCAGTGGTAGTAGTACAGCAATATTTCCCCCTAAAGCGTTTAGATTCAAATGACTTTTTGCATCAGGGTAGGTGTGCTGGCGGCTTGTGCTTGTGCACAAGCCGCCAGCACACCTGCCCTGTGCATGTCATAGGTATGACCTCACAGGAGATTTTCACTGGTCGCAATACAACAGGTTTTGAGCTCGTACGGTTATTTGATGCTTTTGTGTAGTATGATCAAGTCGGGCATTCATAAACATAAACAGTTCTTGACAATCAGCGTAAACGAGACCATTGAGTCGACAACATCTGCGCGTAGAATGGAACATCCGCCTTGAACGTTATCAACCTATAATCACCAGTAGGTTCTTATTAAGTCCATTCAATGCAGCCAGTTTATACTGCACATACACACACACTGCCTATACCATAATGCTAATGAAATCTGTTGGAGAGCACTCATATAAGTCAAAATCACATCCATGTGAAGTGAGGGGCGCTCTTACATCCTAATCTAACTCTAATACTGTATGTCTTACTCATGCCATTATGCTTAGGTCATGAAATGTAAATATAATGTAATGTAAAAACCGGCATACATTTCTATTCATTATCAAAGGTGTTTTCGCGACAGATCGACCATAGGCTGTGGCCGTCGGTCGTGGTTGGTTCACTCTATCTCTAATGACACAGACCCATTTCAGACTTTCAAATGCTGGAACCAGCATCAAGCGTTATGAAGGGAACACTCATACTACTGACTCACACACAAATGAGCCAGACTTTAGCTTAAAAACCTTCATCCGCAGCC
>CM076966.1:33926403-33971403 GCA_039105355.1 Benthosema pterotum
TTGAACTCATTTTGACCGCTTTGAGGCCTCCGGGAGAGGGACCCCACTACTTTGAGACGTAACACCTGATGATGCATGAAGGCCGTTGCAGGCAGGACGTTGGCCTCCTCACCTTCTGGTGTACTTTAGTGAGTAAAGTATGTGTGTGTTTGCTTGGGTCGGTGGGTTGGTTGGTTGGTGGGGTGCATGTGTGCATGTGTGGTGCGTGTGTGCATGCATGCTTGCGTGCGTGAAACCAAAGCGGGTATGCCCGAGGAATGACAGATCACCTGCGTAGTGTTGCACGCCCGCATAAGCCTGCTGGAGAGGGTCAGTCACTGTCGGGCTCTGTGCTGCAGAGAGAGAGAGAGAGAGACAGAGAGAGGGGAGAGAGAGAGGGATAATAAGAGAGAAAAGGGAGAAACGGAGAGAGCAAAGGACACATGAGAAAGGGCAGAGAACGAATGAGAACGGAGATGTGACTCGACGGAGTGTGTGCGGGAAAGAGAGAGAAATGGGAGAGACCGCGAGCGAGGGAAGGAAAAAAAAGAGAGAGGGGAAAAAGGCGAAGAGAGAGAATGGAGAGAAAGGACAAAGATCAAGAGGTACTGAGAGAACGGTGGGCGGGACCGGCGAGGGAGAAATGAGAAATGTGCGCCAGTGCCTAAACGCAGGGAGGGAACGAAGGGAGGAAGCAAAAAGCTGCTTCGCCCCGAGAGCGAGCGCGGTGACAGGCCCAGAGGCTGCCTGCAATGCAATGAATGGCGTGGGGGGAGGGAGGGAAAGATTTGGGTTGTCACATCGTACGATTTTTCAAAATGCCTGTTCGTCCCAGATGTTTGCATCAAATATTAACCACATGCCAAACAAACCACTTTGTAGTTCATTGCCATTGCATCCGCCTTGCATAATGCTGCAATTGTGCGTGTGTGCGTGTGTCTACACTTGTAATGCAATGTGAAGGCCAAATGTTCCCACAATTGGCCTTCACATTGAGTGGGAATGTTGCACCGTTTACTGTCACTTTGTGCATATTGTGACTGGGCAAACTCCAGTTCCACAGTACAGTATAGCATACACATACTGTACAATACAGTACACTCCATGTATCAAGTACACTCCATGTATCAATCATCAATTCAATATGCTGGCTTGTAGCCTTTGTAAGGGACAAACCATAATTGGCCCATGCTCCCCAAACACACAAGGATAGTGGAAATTACATCTACTCGTTAAAATACTTCTCGACCTCCAGACCTCTCTGACTTGGGGGCTGATTTAGAGGTCATAGGTTCAGAAGTCTGGTTTGGACTTATTAGACTTTATTCATACTTATAGCCCTGAGATGGTGTCACAGACCAAAAATAGCCGCACGTGTGTCTGCATGTGTGCATGTGTGCGTGCATGCGAGAGAGAGAGAGAGAGAGAGAGAGAGGGAGAGAGAGAAAATCAGTCCCAGACAACATTAAGGAGTCGAATGAGAACTCATCAAATTAACAGTAATGGACTGATGGATGGACTGATGGATTCATCATGAAAAACAGAAGGACCGTCTGCTCAGAAAAATCTGCCAAAGACATTTTTTTTCTTCATCTTTTGATTGACCCTCCGAAACTTAAACGCCGCAATTCAACCGAGAGATGATGGCAGTGTCAAGAGCGTGTGAAATAGAAAGAAAAAAAGGAGAGTGCACTCTACTTGTGAACAGTGAGACGTGCTGTACTGTAATCACCCAGAATGATTGTGGGCGCAACAGACTTTACATATTACATCTGACACGTTGAGCAGATCACAGAGATGCTTACAATAAGTGCATCAGGAGAACACACAGAACATATCTAAAGATTATCAAAGAATAATGATAGGCTCTATCGAAGCTCAACAGCCATCATATTGTAAAGAAAACTGGCAACATAACCTTACTTATTCTTTGATAGGTGTTACCATTACCAGTGATACTAATGAAGGCTCTGTTCCGTTCTGGTCAAACAGAAACAGGATTCTGATGTCGTACATGTTGCCTCAGTGGAAACACTCCGCTACACCAGTGGGTCTCAAATTGGGGTCCAGGGACCCTCATGGTCATGGTTCCTTGAGGGCTTCACAAATGACACCAGTTCCATTTGTACACTCTCGTTATAGGGGTCCTTGAAATTAACAGCTGCACTGTGCTACAATAAATGGAACAGTGACTTTGTTCATATTATTGGTAAGTACAGTAGCTTCCATCCAAAATGACTGCTGCCGTGCTATGGGTAAAGCTCACTATCAACATAAACAAAAGCACCCACATTCTATTCCGATATTTAACTTCTTTTTTTATTGACTTGGCGACAACA
The DNA here is from genome assembly GCA_039105355.1 of Benthosema pterotum. Taxonomy (NCBI): domain Eukaryota; kingdom Metazoa; phylum Chordata; class Actinopteri; order Myctophiformes; family Myctophidae; genus Benthosema; species Benthosema pterotum. The sequence continues at coordinate 33,928,722 of CM076966.1, forward strand.
CATGGTTGTTTATGAATAATAAACAACCTTGTGTTGTCGTCAAATCAATAGAGTAAAGCCAGCAACATTGCCAGCAATAAAGCAGTATTTCCTAGGTAACATGGTGAATGCTGCCAGGCCTCATTAAACAAAAAAGTTACAAAAAACGTAGCCTACCTTTGTATTACAAAACTATAACACATGAATAGAGTAACGGTAACGATTAGCCGGTTACAGCCCTCAATAGACCTTTATGTAGGCCCCTCCCCAAACTGCTATGGTCCAATCACAGCTAAGCATAACATGGTACTCAAACCTCTCCACCAACAGTTTTGCTATATGACAAAACCTTGTTATAAAAAGGAAATGTCACACACACATTTTTCCACTGCATATGGCAGGCCATGTTGACATTTGGAAGAGATTTTGAAGGACTGGTTCCAAAAATGACCCAGTATTTAATGCGCAATGACATTTACATTGGAGTGAAGGAGCTCGGCTAGTGGAAAATGTCCAAGTGTCCAACCCATGAGGGCAGGCCCGGCAGGGCTTATACGGAAAGGTTTACATCAGGGCTGCCCAAAAGGTAGATCGTGATCTACCAGTAGATCACACAGACCGTGCAGGTAGATCACGGTAGTCCCCATAGATCTGTAACTCTTGAGAGCGTTAAAACGAAACCATTTTTTCAATGGACCCTTAACGGTCCATTTTTTCATTTTACCGCTCTCAAGAGTTACACTCTCAAGAGCCCACACAATTAGAAATTGGAGAATAATTGTTATTTTGTCCAATGTTTTGCCAGTTCTCTTTCCCAGTTGTGGACTAAAGTGTGAAAGTTCTTACTGTAGTTTTGGGTGCAAGAGACTAAAGTCAACATTACAAACTGTCAACTCAAACCCCAAATTCTGTTCTCAAACGTTAGTAGTAGCATATACAAAAAAACCTTCCAATTCTCTCCCTCCATTTTTCATTTTAAGCGCATTATTCTTAAACACTAACAGTAAGTAACACCATCACCACTATTTCAAAGCTCAAACTTTCTAGGAGGTCATGAAATGGATTTTCAGTAATGGAATAATCACATTTTTTATGTGTAGATCTTGTTGAGCCGGTCATTTTGAAAGTAGCTCTCAAGTCAAAAAAGAGTGGGCACCCCTGGATTACGTTATATTGCATGGAGTGGAAGCGAGGCTGGCGCGTCTCACCTGGGTAGGGGTGAATCCCGTTGGTGTAGATGGGTTCAGAGGTGGGCTGACCGTTGCTCTGAGGAGGCAGGGCACTGAACCCGTTGACCCCGATGGGGGCGGCTATGCTGGGCACCGTTGTGGCACCGATGCCCGGGGGCGTGCTGGTGCCTGCCGAGGAGAAGAGAAGAGAGAAAAGATGACACAGTTTCATTACTATAAGGACAACTGTCACATGACCTAATTGGACAGCCCGTTTAATTGGAGTGGCGGGGGAGTGTCTGGGTGGTTGGGATGGGGGGATGGGGGGGGGTCGTCTGCTCCTACTACCGGTTATTTCATATCCGCACGCGACGGTGAACTTTTCTTTTTAATGTGGGTAATATTTTCTGGACCGCCTGTCACCTTGCCGCTGCCCTTTTGTAACCGATGGCTTATTATTATTTTTCTAATCCCGGTGAAGGGCATTTAAGTCATGTAGGATTACGTTTGATAGGCATTACCTGGGCTCGCGTAGGCTTTGTGGATTACAAATGCCGCGTGTACGGCGGGCAAAGCCACTTTACTTAATATGTTGGCGGTGTAGCCCCTGCCTTCAGGCGACCTGCCTACTTAGTGTCGAGCCGCTAAAGCTTCCCGGTGACAAGAGAGGGGGCCGGGGGAAGACAGGTCAGGCTCGGGTCCGGGATTATCTCAAGCAAATCTTTGCTCTTATAAGCCAAGGACTCTTGCATTCCAAAGACATCAGATTGGCTCAGCTCCCGGAAAAAAAAAAGAAACACAGTAGTGTGTCCCCCGAGCGAGCGCGGGAGAATGAAAGAGAAATGAGAGCAGGGGCGGATGTAACATGTCCCATTTGGAGGGGGCAAGAGAAAATGGTATGGGGGCGGCTTCATCGCCGGGCGATAAAGTCACACCCATACCATTTTCGGTTACAGGACTTTTATTAGTCAAGTAAAGCATAAGAAATAACATCAGTTGTTGTTGAAGTTGCAACAGACACGTAGCATGCATAAAGCTAAAGGTCTGACTCAGAGAGTTTTCTGTTTTCAATGATGAAATGCTGTTGGTTTAGTGGTGACACAGCTGCAGTTAGTTAGTAGCAGCAGTAGTGTTTTCAAATCATTTTAATTTGAAATATCTTGGGTTGTTTTGCATGCCATCGTGTTTGGGGGGGCAGTCTGGGTATTTAGGGGGGCATCCCCCCCCCCCCATGCCCATGCCTAGATCCGCCCCTGAATGAGAGAGAGAGAGAGAGAGAGAGAGAGAGAGAGAGAGAGAGAGAGAGAGAGAGAGAGAGAGAGAGAGAGAGAAAGAAAATGAGAAAGTGTGTGTCTGTGTGTGTGTGTGTGTGTGTGTGGGGGGGGGGGGGGGGGGGGGGGGGGGGGGGGGGGGGGAGGGGGGGACTATACTGTGGCTGCCAATGAGTGTCAGGGGACGTTGTACATCATCTCCCATCATGCTCTGCCCCGCTACAAGCCTTCCCCTCCCTTTTCAGTTCCACAATGTCAGCTGTAGCTCAGAAGCATTACGGAGCCGTCGCTCGCTCTTCAAAGATGTAACAAGGGCGAAAGCGCCAAAAAAAAGAGGGCCTCGAATGAATATATTAGCAACGCTTGTATAATTCTTGCTAATGAAATGTTCTAGGGTATAGCAGGGGAGAGATGAGGAATGAATGTCCTGACCGTCTCCTGTGTTCAGTGTGTGTGTGTGTGTGTGTGTGTGTGTGTGTGTGTGCGTGCGTGCGTGCGTGCGTGCGTGTGTGTGTGTGCACGTGCGCGAGTGCAGGTGCATCAGTGTGCTTTTGACATTTGATTATGTGCAAGCAAGCATGGATGTGTGTGAGCATGTGTTGTGCATGTTCAGGATGTTTTATAAACACAGGATATGATGTTAATTACCATCCAAAGTGCCACAAACTCTGCACCGCAGGGGTCTACTGCCTGTCTGTCATAGCGTACAACAATACGGCTGTGCACCGGTATGTGTGCAGCGCAGCTGACATAGTGATGCAATCCGCATGGAACATGTTGCACATACACACGTAGCAAAACAATCTGCCATGTTTGTTTTGTGTAATCTAAACGTGCGACAACGCCGCGTGTGCAGGGTTTCCGTCCGGGCACGTGTGCGTGTGTGTGGCGTGCATGTGTGTGTGTGTGTTTCATACCTGAGGACGGTGTCATGGGGGTAGCCACCAGACCGTTGACATTGAAAGCTGCCATTTGCTGCATTTGTGCGGCGGCGATGGCTGCCATGGGGTTCAGGTAGGAGCCCTGCGTGGCAGCCATCAGGGCTGCTTGCTGTTGCATCATCTGCTGTAGGATTACAGAGCAGTGGGGAGAGAGAGAGAGAGAGAGAGAGAGAGAGAGAGAGAGAGAGAGAGAGAGAGAGAGAGAGAGAAGAGAATGAAGAGTGAAATAGCCGCAGGAGCAGAGCGTGTTTACTTTCACATCTCTGTTTGCTTGGCCCCGGCCTTGTTCTTGAATAGAACGGCCCTGTGCTGCCCTGCAGCTCTAGCTTCCCAGAACAGTAAGTGTGCGCCGGCCTCGCTGCTCATTACCACCAACAGATAAAGGCCACATAATGACACGAGTCTAGAGAGGCGGCCGCTTTATGCGCAGCTTATTTACGCCTGTGCTGTGTGTGTACGCGTGTGTGTGTATACTACTACTATATTGCGTGTCCTTTTTATAGGATTTTTTTTGCGCTTGTGCATCTTTGGCCTGCCCCGTGCATTATTGCGTGAATGTGCGTGCATGCGTTTACCGTATGTGTGCACCTGTGCGTGCGTCTTACGCATCCAATACAGTACCGCACGCATGCACGCACGCACACCTGACAGCGGGAGAGGAGAAAGAGAGAGAGGGGTAGCAACTTGGCGATACTGACAGAACGAGGGGAGTGAGTGAGAGAGAGAGAGAGAGAGAGAGAGGGAGGGGGAGAGAGAGAGAGAGAGAGATTGTGCGTGAGTGGGCGCTTCTCACCTGTCAGGGTGAGCTGTTAGTTGCTGTGTGAGTGCAAACTCTCACAGACTCATAACTGGAGTTGTGACTTTCACATGTGAATATCTAGGGGCTTTATGGGTGGTGGGGTGGGGGGGTACTGTATATATACGGTACGCTACGGGGACAGGGTGAGAGAGGTGGCAGCAGCGACTTGCAGCTTCTCCGCAGCATAAAAAAGGGGAAAGCAAAAAAGAAACGGGGCAACAGCAGCAGCCGAGACGTCGGCTGTGCAACTGGGGAGACTGTCACCCGGGCGAAGAACATCCGTGCATTGAACGCGACAGCAGCGCAAGGCTTTCTTTCCTCTGCTCGGGCTCTGGAACCGAACTGAGGTGCCCTTGAGCACCTCGAGGACCCTTAACTTCCAAGCTGTTCAGGCTGGAGCTATTGACCTCATTCGCACAACAGTCATGTTGCCGTGTAAGGTGTAAGGTGGTACAGTAACTATAGTGCAATTTCCCATTGGCAGTCCATTTATGCAAACAGAAAGATCAACGTCGAATTCGCCAGCAGAAAGCTGTACAGAAAGTTTGAATTATCTTCTATCAGCAAAGTGTTTGTTTAATAAAAATGGACCGTAGACACTTCCTGTCAAGAAAGTGTCAGACTTTGGAAGTGCTTGTTATCAGTTAAGCAACCTCCTGCTGCGTCCTGCATCATGTGCAAATTCAAAACATTTGGTACACATGGGTGATTGAGTGATATTCAAGAAGCACTTCCAAAACCCAACACTCAGAGCAAGTTCTTGACAGGAAGTAGCTCATAACATGTCTGCTGTGGATTTTTTAAACAAATTTAATAAGCCCTTCATAAAAACACACCTTTTGTGGCCGGGGTTTAGTCACTGTCCAATGCAATCCAAATAGTTTAGCTACTGTTGCTACGCAGGTCAAGCTTTCCTGGTCAAGCTTTCCTGGTCAAGCTTTCCTCTACTAAAATGCCGATTGGACAAGGACGGATTGGGGAGGGACTTCGAGAAGGGCTTGTTCAAGCTTATCATACAGCTGTTGATGAGTTTGACGTTGTTTAATACAATCAGATATAGGACCTTTCTGCCTGCATATAAAGGCTTTCAGGCTGGGGAAATTGCACCTAGTTACCACCTTGCTGGCAAAATGGCTGTGGTGTGCATAAAGTCAATAGTGTCGCCAGGTGTGAATGCATTTCCACCATGGTGTGAATGTGAAACAGGGGTGATGCCGAAAAAAGAGCATGCATGCTCAAAAAAAGCTGCCCTAGATAAATAAAGGTTAACCAAAAACAGAAAGGCAAGACACCAGTGCAGCATGTTTGGTTAGCCCCATCTATCCCAGATTGTGTGAGCATACATAGATGAGTAGTTGAAACTAGGGCTGGCCCCTCATCAGTGGTTCCTCAATCTTTCTCATGTCAAGGACGCACAGAATTGTCTGCATTTGGCTGCGGACCCCCCTATCTGAAAATACTGTATGTTGATCCAGGAACCCATAAACATCTCTTTGATGGGAGTCGCTGTTATATATCCCATTTTGGGGTTTCTTGACATGAAAAAGTTTGGGAACCACCTTTAAGTGTTACCCCATTGTCTCCCTCACCCTTCCCTCTGACATAAGAGGAAGTCCTGAATGTCTTCCACAAGCAAAACGAAACAAACACAAAAAAATAATGCATAAGCATATCAATCTGAAGCAATATATTGTGGTTGTTGTTTTTTTGGTAAAGCTCACCGTCTCCTCGTTGGTCGAGCTGAGACTTACAGCGTGAGAGTAGGCACCGTAGGCCCCAAACTGTATGGTCATGGGGCTGAAGATGCCGAGCTGACCCGCCATCTGGTGCATCCGGCGCAGGGTTCTCTCCTTGTCCGTGTCGGCGAACTTCACAACCAGGCTGGACGAGGCGCCCTGCGGCACAGATGACGTTACCGCATGAAACACCTTAGTTAATGAACTCTATGGGGTGTGTGTGTGTGTGTGTGTGTGTGTGTGTGTGTGTGTGTGTGTGTGTGTGTGTGTGTGTGTGTGTATTTGGGGGGGGGGTGCTTACTATGCCTGCATGCACAATAGTATTCACACCCGGAGACTAAGAAGCACACGTACAAGTATGTATGCGCGTGCACGCATGCACGCACGCACACACACACACACACCACATTGTGTAGTATTTGTTTTTTAGTCCAGCACCAGCATCCCTTTGGATATGCGCAACAACTCAGTTTAACTGATCGCACCTTATCCCTATCCTCCGGGTTGGAAAGTTGGATAAGCGTGTACGCGTATCACGCATGTGCGTCTCACACATATGCCCATCTCCGCGTTGGCAACTCCTTGGAAAATGCATTGGACACGTACACAGGGAGATGTGTCCGGATCCGTGTGTGAAACAAAATAAATGCAGGTTTACACGCTGGTCTGTGTGAAGCTTGCGAGGTCTAGCGCACCAATCAACATGTTTTCCACAAAAGACATTAGACACGACGGCATCCGTGTCTGCAGAGAAATGCCTTTACATACAACGCATTCTGCACACTTTTTGTGTTTGATAAAGAATAGGAAAGCTTTGGAATATGACACTAATGGCACTCACACACACACACACACACACACACACACACACACACACACACACACACACACACACACACACACACACACACACACACACACACACACACACACACACACACAATCTGCCGCAGTAAGTTGACAGCACATGACACAGAACACAATTTCATTAATGCCCATTTCGATTTTTCTCTGAAAAGTAATTTGGATTTGTCCTAACTTTTAACAGGCGAGTCAGTCTCTCTCTGTAACTTTCAGAAGTACCGTGACCACATTGTTATGGTAAAAAAAATAGCCAACTTATTTGTTGTTTCACAGTAAATACCATAGAGAGAGTGGGAGAGGTGAAGAGAGAAACAGAGAGAGAGAGAGAGAGAGAGAGAGAGAGAGAGAGAGAGAGAGAGAGAGAGAGAGAGAGAGAGAGAGAGACACAGAGAGAGAGAGAGAGAAACACAGAGAGAGAGAGAGAGAGAGAGCGAGAGAGAGAGAGAGAAACACAGAGAGAGAGAGAGAGAGAGAGAGAGAGAGAGAGAGAGAGAGAGAGAGAGAGAGAGAGAGAGAGAGAGAGAGAGAGAGAGAGAGAGAGACAGAGAGAGAGAGAGAGAGAGAGAGAGAGAGAGAGACAGAGACAGAGACAGAGACAGAGAGAGAGACAGAGACAGGGAGACAGAGAGAGAGGTGAAGAGAGAAAGTCTGAGTTATCTGTAAAAGTTGGAGAACCACTGACTTAGAGGATAGTTTGCTTTCCCTCAGCAGGTCTTGGCAACGTGCACCAGCTAATTCAGCTGATGAGTCAGTGTTTGCCAAATTATTTTGTGAGCATTACCAAATTGAATACCACCAGGGCTAATAAAACACAATTCCAATTCTGCTTTTGGTAGCCTTAAACCCAAAGTAACAAGTTCTTTGTCAATGTGCGACGCTATTGTACAGCAAGGTATAAGTCAGGCTTCTGCTAATGACTATTCTCTAACATACAAAACACACTAGAGGAAACAATAGCTTACATAGAGATACATGTAGTTTAACTTTTCAGTGCAGTTTGTTATTTGTTTACATTGCAACATCACCCCCATGGGGTAGCCTGCAAGGAAAATACACACTAAGGGTGAGATTTTCGTTACCGCTATACCCCTTATCCCTTAACTTCTTTGCCTTTTTAAACTATTAAAAAAAAACATTTCTCAGTAGTTCAAATGGCCAGTCTACTAGCTCACAACGTGTTAATAGATTGACATGTTGAAATAGTCCAAAAAAGTTTTTCAAAATAGTGAAAATGAAATAAGGGATATGGCATAAGGGGTAGCATGCAAGGAAAATACACACTAAGAAAATTATCCAGGAAAAATGCAAAACAGAAACAAAGACAAAAAAACAAACTAAGGAGTACTGTTACAATGAAGGGAGTTTTTAACTACTATACTGCACCTTTTAAAATGTCCTTGTTTCTTCTTACATAAACACATTCAGTTTCCCTTTAGGTTCAAGGAAAAGGGTTGTGTACAAGGGTTGTGTACACAGCCATCGGTAGAACTAAAATGGCTACTTCCATTTACTTGATTCTGATTGTCTGGTTTCCATTTGGTAGACGCAACATGAGACTATAATCTATAAACGCTTGAATGTGTAGATTACCACGAGCACAAGACAGTGGTGAGTGTGTAGGTCTGATTATGTAGCCTTGCAAAAATAAAAGCTGCATATGATATTGATAATGAACTTTACTTTACTAGAATCCCCTGGTGAACACTGAGTTTGGCAAAACTCCACTTTTCTTTTAATGCCCCAGACCCCTGGAATGCCCTTTAAGACATTTTAACGCTTGTTTCCCTGCCATCATTTTGTTTGCACAGTTCATATCCATGATCTGTTTAATTGTTTTAGTATTTTACTTTTAAATATTTTATGCAGGTGAGGTGAGCTCTGTTGTTTCCTATGGACCACAAGCTCAAAGTGAGGATAACCTCAAGTGTCTTTTGAGGTTTGAACGAACTAATGGAAAATCCACCAAAAAGGCAAATTTGGTAATGTTATTGCTGTAATGTAGATCACTTCAGGCAGAAACCGACATGGAACTTTGATCTGATTCCAACCTGTTTCTTTCAAATGACATCACCAGGCAAGAGGAGACCCATGACAATTTGGTCTGATTGTGAGCCATTCCGAATTAATTTTTTGACTTATACGCTTCCCAGATCCAATTATCTACCAGCAAGAGCTGAGGAGGACTCCACAATTGTACGCCACTGTTTTATACTCAAATCAGCCTGGCTTGCCTTGCAGTATGGTACGCTACACAAGCAATGCCTAACTATTATTTGTTGTGCTGATCCTAAACCAGCCTTAAACATTGCACACAGCACTTTATATTGCATTCCTTTTTCATCAGTGTTACATAGCACCTGCATGCATGGCCACAATAGTACAGGTTTTCTCAGATCCACTCTGGAATTCTGCGTGATAATGAGGATGAATCAAAGACTAAAAGTTTTTGTTTGTTTGTTTTGTTTTGTTGGTGTCTCTGTTTTTTGCTGGGTTGACTTACCAGCATCTTTCATTTGCTGCAATTCAGGAGCAAGAAATTTCTGCACAACCAGGATTTGAACTCTGCTAAGCAGCTTTCCAGGCGGAGAAGGTCGGAGGACTTATTTGCTATAATGGGGAGGTGGATTTGTGTATCATCTGCATAACACTTGACATTTCTGCCAAACTTACTAAAAAAATGTGCCCTAGCTGTAGCATTTGGCAATCTGAACTGAGCCTTGTGGAACACCATAAGTCAGTCATGTCATGGAGCCTACTCTATTGCCTTTCAATGCCTATCCAAACCAAACATATCACCATCATTATACATATCAAACATATCACCATCATTATATCAAATCACTGCTTAGTTGGACTCTCGGCAAATCCTGGATAGCCATACATGTTAGATGGTAATGATCATCACCTGGAACTGACACCACAGATTAAAGCTCTAAACTCAACATAGGGGCTAGCACAGCATAGCAAACATATGCTGTCAAATCTAATAACTAGAAAAAAATAACTTTTTGAATAATGCACTACAGGGGTTGACACTAAGGTCTCGGAGGCACTTGCCCATCGGGCAAGTGCAAGTCAGGTTCTACTTGCCCTCAGCTCATGGTCACTTGCCCCCTAAAATATATAGGGGGCAAGTAAATATACATTTCAGCACCACGGACAGAGTCACTACAGCTACCATAACAGAAAGCTCATTTCAGCACCACGGACAGAGTAACAGAAAGCTCATTTCAGTACCACGGACAGAGTCACTACAGCTACCATAACAGAAAGCTCATTTCAGCACCACGGACAGAGTAACAGAAAGCTCATTTCAGCACCACGGACAGAGTCTCTGCAGTCAGGTTCTACTTGCCCTCAGCTCATGGTCACTTGCCCCCTAAAATATATTGTAAATTTTGCAGATGTAACTCTTGAGAACGTAAAAATGAAACCAAATGGACCCTTGCGGGTCCATTTGATTTCATTTTTAGGCTCCCAAGAGTTACAATTCATAATTACCCCAGGTCTACACAACTAGAGAATGTAGAAGATTAGGTCGTTTTGATGTGAAAGTTAAATTGCCTGTTTTGTTTCCCAAATCCAGCCTGGAATTGTGGATAGCTAGAAAGCAGGGAAAGACACAGAGGCAGAGTGCAATGACTGCCTTCAAGACAAATTTATCTTGTGTTCTGTTATAGTGCACTAAGTTGCACACTTGCCCGATCGGGCAACCAGGTAGCAGTCTTCACTTGCCCCACCATTTTTTTTTACTTGCCCCGGGCAAGCGGGCAAGTGTTAGTGTCAAGCTCTGCACTAATAGTCTGACATCTGTGCTGTCAGACCATTATCACTCCTTGTACTCACTATTGTGAAACATTAAAGTAAAAGGGAGCAGTGCACATCAGGCCGCTACAGCACTTACACATAGTTTATTTTTGTCAGTGGCACTATAGGCCCTCTTATGTCCAGCTTTGAGGGTGGTTGTTAAAACAAGCATTGTCCTAACACAACCGAATGCCGCAGTGTAACCCTAACCCCTCTTTGCGTATTGCCTACTTGCTCTGCCTACCACATCAGTGGTCAGTAAGGTGCAGTGACTACAGTCAGTGGTCAGTAAGGTGCAGTGACTACAGTCAGTGGTCAGTAAGGTGCAGTGACTACAGTCAGTGGTCAGTAAGGTGCAGTGACTACAGTCAGTGGTCAGTAAGGTGCAGTGACTACAGTCAGTGGTCAGTAAGGTACAGTGACTACAGTCAGTGGTCAGTAAGGTGCAGTGACTACAGTCAGTGGTCAGTAAGGTACAGTGACTACAGTCAGTGGTCAGTAAGGTGCAGTGACTACAGTCAGTGGTCAGTAAGGTGCAGTGACTACAGTCAGTGGTCAGTAAGGTACAGTGACTACAGTCAGTGGTCAGTAAGGTACAGTGACTACAGTCAGTGGTCAGTAAGGTGCAGTGACTACAGTCAGTGGTCAGTAAGGTGCAGTGACTACAGTCAGTGGTCAGTAAGGTGCAGTGACTACAGTCAGTGGTCAGTAAGGTACAGTGACTACAGTCAGTGGTCAGTAAGGTACAGTGACTACAGTCAGGGGTCAGTCAAAGCAAGAAAGCATGAACTTAATGTCCACTGATCCAAGCCTGAACACAAACATAATCTGGCAAGCTGAATGGCTGCTGTGGGTAAGGGGTCAGATTGGTGGACTGCAAGATTTTTCAAGTGGGCCGTGAACCAGAAAAGGTTGAGAACCACTTTGGCCTACAGCGGGCATTCCTACAGTACACCCACAGGTTGCCTCTTCCATCTTTCTGTGTGTGGTATTTTAGTGGAGTAACCTTCTGTTACTGGGAGCATGGATATGTTTTTTTCACTCTATTTCTCTGACTCCTTGACTACTTACTGTGTGTGTGTGTGTGTGTGTGTGTGTGTGGGGGGGGGGGGGGGGTGCATGTGTGTGCGCATGCGTGCATATGTGCTTGTGTGCGAGGCTGCGAGCGCATGTCTTTCCACTGAATACTACCAAACATACACAACATTCCTGCAACAACAACAACAGCGACAACCAACACCCCTCATTTCAACCAAAACCTATGCACAACCAGAACCAAATATGTTCTTTTAACGACCAAAGTCATTTAGCCGTCAGGGCTTAAATGGACGGGAATAGTGCATGATATTTGCCTCTGTGAACTCTCTCCGGCTCCCACTGTATACACTGTGAGTGAACTGTGATCCTAACCAGATCCCACAGGAGGCCCGGTCCCCGGCTGGTGAAGCTTCACTGAATACAACAGCGGGTAATTAGGTCTGACAAAAGCCTTCGGCATGTGGAGGGCGAAGTATTGACTAATGGTGCTGCCTTATGGCAGATATAGTTCTGTATTGATGTCTGCGCTCCTGACTTTGCATCCAATTAAATCATTTGAGAGACAGAGAGCAGAGATGGTTCCTCGTGTGATGTCCAGCCAAGGAGGAGCTAGCGCAGAGATGGGGAGAGAGAAAGAGTGTGTGTGTGTGTGTGTGTGTGTGTGTGTGTGTGTGTGTGTGTGTGTGTGTGTGTGTGTGTGTGTGTGTGTGTGTGTGTGTGTGTGTGTGTGTGTGTGTGTGTGTCAGAGACAGAGAGAGGGAGGACGTATGGCGGAGTGTTGGAGGTTGTGTATTTGCATGTGTGGCGAGAGAGAGAGAGAGAGAGAGCACAAGAGAGAGAGAGGGGGGATAAACATAGAGAGAGGTACAGTCCGACAAAGAGAGGATGAGAAGTCTGCCAGGCACAGACAGCAGCCTCAGATACTGTCAAGAGGACCAGGCTCCTATTTAATTACAGGCAATGCATGCTGGGAAAGAGCGTGGAGCGAGCACCAGGACAGAAGGACACAGGCAGCCAGGGGGCAGTCGGGATATGATTAGCAAGATCATAAAAGCAAAGACACGGGGAGAGAAGGGCTCCATAATCAGAACGCCGATTCATCCCTCATACGACGTCTTATAGCCCTGATGGGGTCAGCGCAAAACGCAGCCTTTGATTTACATTACATAGTTAGGAAAGGAGAAAAAGAAAAAGGAAAGGAAAGGAAAAGAAAAGTGGGGTCAACAGTAAAGGTTGAGGATGACCAGTAGTGTATTTATTTATCTGTTGTCATTTAATCAGTTTGTTTAATTTGAAGTTCTTACATTTCAGAATGAAAGAGGAAAGAATAGATTTCAGAATGAAAGTCAGACCATAACAAAATGAACTACGGCATTCTTAGATTGTCATATTTACAAGAAACTACAGGTTATTGTGATATGTTTCTGAAATCTGAAACCTTTGTGATTATACTATAACAATTATAGGCCTTTGCAATTGATACTCTAATTCAGTGGTTTTCAACCAGTGGTCCAGGGACCACCAGTGGTCCTTGAGAGGGTTCCAGGTGGTCAGCTAAGGTGTTTAACCAGAGAACGCTAACGTGTTTAACTCTTGAGAACGTAAAAATGAAACCAAATGGACCCTGGCGGGTCCATTTGGTTTCATTTTTACACTCTCAAGAGTTAAAATATCATCATGCGAATTAGTCCAAATATATGTGTATAGTGCTCCTTCATCAGACTGAATCAACCTTTGAATCAGTATGAATCAGTAGTCACGTCCTCTACTCCTGCTAACAGTATTCACTGCATATGAATAGCCTAAGGTGAGGGGAAAAAGGGTAGCAGGCCTAAAGGCATGTATGGTACAGGACAGCAGTGATGGCAGAAGTACTCACAGTTTTTACATTAGTATACATAATAAATACAGTACCATATTGTAGAAATAGCTCGTTACAAGCAACACGCTACCTAAATTGCACTTGTAACAGACTATTTTTTACAGCTGTTGTAGGCCTACTTAAAGGAACAACAGAAGCTAGACTCTACTCCTTTTGCAGAATGTCCCATTCAACACAGCCTATTTTCACATTGCCATATACAGGTTTGTAGTGGTTTTGTAATAATACTCAAAATCTACAAACTAACTATAGTAACTGATGTTTTTGAATAATTGCACTACAATAAAATTACAATATTTCCCTATAGATGCACCTTCCACCTCTGTCATGGTGGTTATGCTACTATTTACGCAGCTATATGGCGGGTAACATTACGGTCATTATTCTGACTTCCCATTGTTCAGATTATGTTAACCATCAACATAATCCTAAGCATGTCGCAGTTCACCGTGACATGCGTTTTAATGAACATTCGTCAGCTTTAATTTGGTCGCTTTGGTTAATATCTACTAAAACGACAAGCCTCCCCTAACCAACACCCTATACATGACCGCGAGCACGTCACAGCGGACACGGCTTGAAATAAGGCAGCCAACCAGCAAAGACCCCCAAGAAAGTCCAGAGCTCCTAAAGGGACAGATTTTTTTAGACTCCTTAAACAAGTCACTGAACTCGTCGTAGCTGAACTATTTTCGGAGAGAATTTTGGAAGAGAGTTCGTCTAATATAGAGCCCTGGAGCCGTAATTTAGGCATGATTTGACTTTGTTCCGTCCTGACATGGAGGGACACAATTTCAGTGCAACACTTGCAGTATGTTGCAAAAAAAAAAATACACATATTTGGCAATATGGCCTTCACCATGTTCCCTGATGTACCAGCAATGTAGCTGGAAGTGTTTTCCTGCAGTTGGTTCTCCAGGCAACCTGCTATCTAGCGGGTAGCTAGGAGGGAGCTGCATCAGAATCCTTACATGTACTTCCATTCAATTAAGACATGAGAAACCAAGAGGTTGACAGAATATTGTTGCATCATTATATCATCACTGACTGTCTAGTGGAGGATACAGGAAAAGTGGCCACCTGAGAAGTCTGGGCACCAGAATGTGAAATTGGAATTTATTACTGTTATTATATAACTATCTTTTCTTCTAAAAAATATGTTAAGCATAAAAGCGTGCTTTTCGAAAATAGTGGAAAATAACACATTTAAAATGCACAGTAGTCTACACTTAAGATCAGTTTACTCTACACAATCAGATGTAAATTTCAGTGTTGGGCATGATGAGCTACAGTACATGGAACTTAGCTACATAGCTGAGCTACAGTTTTGCTGTAACCTTTGGTAGCTGATCAGCTACAAGCATGGCTGGCTACCTCATCAAGTAGCTCAGCTACATTTTGTCATTGTTGTAGCAAAACTCAGCAGCTACACATACATTTCTGCCTGCATGTGACACTTATTGTGGGATACAGTATACATAGCATATTTGTTTCATATGCACAGCATGTGCTTTACCCTTTTGAAGTAGCTGACATACAGTAACTAAATCTACCATCCAACATTTTGTTTATGCCCATAATGACTTTATAAAACTGTCCACGAGTGTTACTTTTGTGAGCTTGCAGATAGGATCTTCACTGCATGGCTTATGTGGTTCATTCATTTCATAGCGTATTGTTGCAGGTTTGGGTAATGAGAAATCAAACTCATAGTTTGAGCCTATGATGCTGGAAAGTTTGTGAAGCCACTGGGATCATGGTGAGTTGGGTACATCCCTCAAACTTCACTTTACTGTAGCATCAACACAGCTTCAGAAGACACCACAGCGCTACAGATATTATCACCCAGGCATTCGTCGCATAATATAGCCTGAGGTTATAACCTTGTGCAGAATGTCCAATTATCTTTATTCATTGTATGTCTGCCAGTTTCCAAAACAGCGAGGCATTATTACTGTATGTATTTTTCTTCAATGTGTAGGCTGCAGGGCAGGCTGTCAGATGTGCTGGTAGGTGATGGTGAAATGCTGAGAGTGGTGATGATCCCCAGGGACGCAGCCTGTCACCTGTCCTGTTCACCCCTCCATACCGCGCTCATTTACACTTTAACTCGGGCAGTGGTGGAAGGAGAAGTACTCACGTTTAACATTTGTTTTATTTAAGTGCCAATACCACAATGTGGAAATGCTGCCCTGTAGCCTATCATACGTAGAAAAAAAATCAAAATGACCATTAATCTTCTATATTCTCTAGTTTGTAGACTTGGGCTAATTCACCTGATGAATATGTTAACTCTTGAGAGCGTAAAAATGAAACCAAATGGAACTGCAAGGGTCCATTTGGTTTCATTTTTACCCTCTCAAAAAGAGTTACTCCGGGTTAACCTTCCATCATTTAGCCTGCGGAACACCTGGAACCCTCTCAAGGACCACTAGTGGTCCCTGAACCACTGGTTGAAAACCACTGGTATAGTACTGTAAGCAAATGTCACTTTACTATTATTAATGATCAAATAGACATAACCAGTATTTGGAACCAATATGTAATTACTGTACAGTGCATGTGCAGTACATATGTATTTTTTTACGTCAAAATGTACACACTTTTAAACAAAACTCCCTGAAATGTCTGTTTTTGACAGACACAAAACAGAACTATTCGACATGAAAAATTAATTGGTAGGGGCGGAGTGGCTCCAATATTTCTTATAAAATTAACTGACATTTCCGAATTACAAATAATCTGCTAAATAAATTAGCTCCACAAATGTTTTCCCCAAAAGAAATAATGAATACATTACACCCTGTAGTTTACTGCGAAATTTGTATTTAGCTTGCCTCAAAGTCTAGCTGTCATCTCAAATGTGTGCGTATATGAGAGCATGTGTGTGTGTGTGTGTGTGTGTGTGTGTGTGTGTGTGTGTGTGTGTGTGTGTGTGTGTGTGTGTGTGTGTGTGTGTGTGTGTGTGTGAGGGGGGGGGGGGTTGTCATTTGGATTATATAACTATAGCATGCTCTCCTTACTTGGAAAAAGGAAAGGAACAATTCAACAGCAACACTATGCAGAGCATCTAAGGTCTGATGCGTGTGTTGTTGTGTGTATGTGTGTGTGCGTGTGTGTACACGTGCATGCATGACTGCGTGCATGTGTGTGTGTGTGTGTGTGTGTGTGTGTGTGTGTGTGTGTGCGTGTGTGTGTGTGTGTGTGTGTGTGTGTGTGTTACTGCAAGCGTGCCTGCGTGCGTCGTACATTCCCATGTGAATGTTATAACTTTAGAATGCTCTGATAGGCTTATACAACTACATGCACTTCTTACTGTCACTCAACAGAAAGTACTTTAGTTTGGAACTTCCCTGCAGCTTTCCCCACAAACAGAGAATAGTGTTGATTGGCTATTTATAAGCTGTAAACTGTCAAATTGAGTTTGGGTTGTTGCCCTTCTCTATCGTCTAACGTGTAGCAAAAACAATTTCACCCACTCTTTTACATCTTTAATCTTGTGTGATGTGACAATTAAGTTGAATCTGACTCAGTATACCTTTCACAGAATGCTTGCTGCATAAGAGGAGCAAAACATCATTTACAGGAACATTAGAATATATACTATATACCCAATTTATTGAATTTGTACATTACGGTATTATTGTGGGTTAGCCAAGGATTGCTTATTGTATACATCTACACTGACTGTACTGTATGCATATTTCTTCTTATATTACTGACTGTACCCTGTACTGTGTATTACTTTTCTGCCAATAAACTATTCGATCAATCATTGTAACAAACGACAGTTGCCACAGAGTTTGATGGAGAGTGTACAGTGTATATCTATAGACTCTCCACTGTTTATATAACAGATCTCTTTAAGTTAACAAAGCGTTACCATGCAACAAAAGCTATTCTTGGTGAAAAGGTTGGTGTTGAGGGATAAAAAGAGCGGTCAATGAAGTACGGTGGTTTATTATGGAGACAACCAGGCAGGAGGATAGTTTCTCCAGTGGCTGTGCCCATATTTTCACCAACCACAGCAGTTCTAAAAAAAAAAATGTTGGGTAACTTTACTTCCAACAAACGCCTTTCTCTCCAGCCTCATGAAAGCGCTATTTTAAAAGTGAAGCAGAAATAGTTTACTGCACACATTGGGAGCTGCTTCCAGCGATCTGTTTGCACGCGTTCCACCGACTCATGAGCGCGCCGCTTTTTCTGTAACGGTTCCATTAGCCGCGCTGGGCGAGAGCAGGTTGGCAGCAGATATATGGCAGAGAGAAGCCCAGGGAATGAAAGGGAGGCATCGGCGCGGACCCCCAGGGACATGGCGTCTCTGACGGGATCCTATCAGAAGCAGCCAGCACCCCACCTCAGGCCAGAGGGGACCCATCTGCTTCTCTCCCCAAGATTTCAATTAGCTAAATCAATACTCCAAAGCGCCAGCTTTGACGGCATACTCTTTTTTTCCCCCCCTCTCTCTCTCCCCTCTAATTTCATTTCATCCCACCTTCCTGACCTTTCACTGTTCTTTTCGGCAACTTTCGCCGCCCCCCCCCCCCCCACCGCCCTACACCCGCCCGTGTCGAAAAGGAGCCCGGGAACCTGTCGGATATAATGAGGCCCGGGCTGAGCAAATACCTCCCTCCAGCGCCGCGCCGCTCCAGCCCTGCCGCGGCGCCGCGGCCCTGGCATTTTGGATCAAATTCATTTCCTGCTTTATGTATCTGTGTACTCCTTTTATTCAGTTAGTACCTCATGAAGAATGCATGAGGAGCGACGGAGGCCCCAGGAGAGCCCCAGGCCACCTTTACTCGTTAAACTATGACTCAGGAACAAGGATGGTTGTCTGTCCAGCCCTGAGCCGGCTGCTGTAGGAGGAGAAGGCCTTGGCCTGTGTTGTCGGCCATCGGCGGCCTGTCATGTCTAGACTATGGCTAAGTAACCGTCTGAGCTCGGCATGGGCTTTCTTTCTTTGTGCTTAGAATTGTTCTTTATTGTGCCTCAACTATACTAATGCAGTTAGAATTGGCCTTTTGTTGTTTTTTGCCTGCACTGTAAAGCATACTCATCCTATTAAACTCTATCCTCCGTAGTATGAGGATAATAATCACGAAAATGAATTAAGTCTTCCCTCAACTCCCGCTGCAGAATATACCTCCTGTCAGCAAATTACATTATTTATATCTTCAAGTTCTTGATCAAATCTTTGATATGCAGGACCGATCGCAAGAAGAAAGATTTTTGCGAGGCAGGAGAACTGGAGATCGCCGTCCCCTTCCCGGGGGGATCTAAAGTTTCCATCCATCTGAAGGAGGAGTAATACGGTGGCCTGGTAATGAAGGAACAGGTGGCAGGAGACAACAGGCTGCTGGGATGCAAAGCAGACGCCACTCGCTGGTGGCACAAAATCACAGGCTGACAAACAAACAAAATAATAACCTCCACCGCTACGCCCGGCTATACCTGGAGAGAAAATGAATTCTGTGAATTTGATAAGGGCCAACTGGGAGCCTTCACTTTTGACAGGTACAACTAAGGAATTTGTCATGGGTTCAAAAACTAATCTAATTTCTCCAACAGCACACTTGACTGGCAAAAAGCCCCTATATTGGATTTTGAGTATACCGCGTAAGACACAAGATGTGTAGTGTGAGAAAAACCCACAGTGGTAATTGAGGGATTAGAAATAAGCTACAAGAGTGAAAAGGTATTATTCTTTTCTTTATCTGTGCATTACCGCCGTACAAAGGCAGCGGGTGTTAAGTGTGCATCGAAAGGTAAACAGCAAACAACTCATCTTTTATCCACGGAAGAAGCTTATACAGGCAGTTGCCACATCATATCACAAGACGCATTCGAGGGAAAGCTGTCATTTAGTAACCCCTATATACAGGACTTAGCTGACCAAGGACCGTATGGCTTTATACCAGGACCCTTCCTGTTTTCACATCTCATAATGCCAAAGTACAAGCTCACAGTGCACCTGTAGATTGGCTATTGTAAATCATTGCTCCAAAATAACTATGTTTAATGTAAATATACTATTCCGACACATTCCGTTATTTCTTTCAAATGACATTAGAGGCCGAGTGTATTGTGACAATTTGGTCAGATCCAGAGCCGTTTCCACATTCTTTTCTTTGTTATGGGCCAGATTTTTTTTTCTGAGACCCGATTACTTAGGAGATTTTAAAGACCGGACGAGTAATCTATGATTGTATGCCAAATGTTTTCAATGCAAATCAGCCTGGCAGGCAGGCAGGGACAGGCAGCTGTTCCCCTGCTGTATGGTATACATGCATTGTGTAGCTCAACCTTTTTTGTTGTTGCGCTGAAATAATCTGATCCTAAATGAAACATTTAAACAGCACTTGCTTGTTTACAGAGTAGTACAGGTTTTCTCAGTTCCACACGGCTATTAAACATACAGAGAGACAGACCAATGTTCTAGCGGGAACACAGCCGATTCTAAAACAGCCTGAGTGATTATGGATAAAACACAGAATTGACCCATGCTGCTCGGGGATGCACACTTTTGGAATTTACCATTATTTTGGAATGGGATTAGCAAGATCTTGATCACATGAGCATAGAGGTGTTTCATGCTTTTTGTAACCCTAACTCAAACTTAGCTAATCCGGATGCAATCCAGATGGAAAAATCGGACAGATCCCATATAATAAAGCGGTTATCATTTAAGTAGCCACAGTGTACATGGATACTATGAAATGAAAGCAATTTGATACATCTCGTAACTAAATTGAAGTAAAATGAGCAAAATTTCACAAGGCACACTGTTCATTATGAGTTCTTTGTGCAGTTCTGCCTGTGAGCCTTTGCTATTTCTGGTGTTGGCATAAAACCCTTGGAAAATGTAGTCAAACCAATCATTTGGTGCCTGTGTGTGCATATGTACACACATATGGACATGGATGGATACGTATGCATATGTACTGTATGTGTGTGCGTGCACAGGCACATGCTTGTGTGCTCACTTGTTTGTTCTCTATTGTACAGTAGGTAGACAGGGAGAGCTGAGAAGTAGTCCAATACACAACAGAAAAGCAACGGTGGGATACAGCACAAGACAAAAGTTGTCTCAACCACAATGCCACAGATTGGCACAACAACACCCCGGGTTTCCATCTCGCCAACAAACAAACAGATCCACACACGACGCACTGTATATAGAGTTAAGTGGGATCTTCCAGAACCGTCTCGACTCGCATTTCAGCCAGGCTCCGTTTAGCCCCCGAAAGGGTTAATTTGAAAATCAGTAATGAATTAATTGAATAAACCATAACGAGTTTGTCGGGTAATTGGATGAAGCCCCCTCTGTGCGGGCATCATGTTCGACTCTTTGAACCTCGTCACATCGCAGACAGCCTCCTGGGACGCCCGGCTCTCATTAGCGGCGGAGGAGGCTGTCTCGGTCGCTCCTCGGTGTCCGGTGCACACTGTTGCCGAGTTGCATCGACACGCGCCACATCCAGCCCAGACCCGCAGTCACACGCTGATACTTTCAGACAGTTTCATCAGATTTTGGTGGGAGGTGATTCTTTTTTTTTGTACAACTATACTGCAGCTGCGAACAGTTCTACGTTGTACAAGAGCACAGGCACAGGAAAAACAAACAATCTCTTGTGTACACACGATGTATTGCAAAAAGCAAAAAAATAAATAAAAACTCGACCTGACCCCGAAAACCTAAACAAACTATATGAAAACTTGAAAAGGGGAAACCATGCTATCCGGCAAGCCCTCAAATCCTCTCTTCCCGATGTTGCTTTTTTTTTTCCGACAAAGAACTCAGCACAGCGGTGCGCTGATGTAGCCGCCCGGCTCACTACGTCTCTCATTAATCTGCTTCCACCGGCGGCGTAGCACACAAAAATGCATGCTCTCAGCTACACGCCGCCGGTGCCGCTGTGTGCTCCGCTAGTGCCTGTCAAACCGCGCTGTGACACCGAAACACGACAATGTCTGCAATTTGCCGGGTGGGTGTCTGTGGCTCTTGCCATTTGAGGCGCTGCCACCTGTGTCGGCTTGCTCTCGCTCTCTCTCTCCCCATTTCGCCTTTAATTCAACAGCTGCACCGGTGGGAGAAAAGAGGGCCGTTAAGCGGGACCCAGATCACCTTTTAAGTTAATTTCTCTAGCGGTGGCGCGGGTGGCGGGGGGGCACAACGCACTCTGCAATAAGCATCAATTAGAGCTCTGACCCGATCTATCAGCCTGTGCCCTTCGGTGGCATTGCTCGCCCTTTTTGCTTCATTAAAGCCTTCTCGTTCAGAGGCGGCGTATTTTGGTGCGGGTATTATTTATGGCGGGCGTGTGAGTGCCAGGTAACACAGATGCTGTAGGGAGAACATTAAGAGAAAGAGAGTGTGTGTTAGAGAGTGAGACAGACAACAAGACAGACATAGAGAGACAGAGACGGGGGAGAGAGAGAGAGAGAGAGAGAGAGAGAGAGAGAGAGAGAGAGAGAGAGAGAGAGAGAGAGAGAGAGAGAGAGAGAGAGAGAGAGAGAGCTCTCTGCGTTGGTCACTCGTCCAGACCCCCACAGCTGGCACCAGCGAGCGGCACGGCCCCGCTCCCTGGATCCTGCCTCCTGTTTAGTCTGTTGTTGACGACATGTGGCAGTGATATTATCCAAATTAACTGCATCCCTCCCTCGCTAGGCCCAGCCTCACTTTGGGTACTAATGGCCACCTTGCCTATTAATCTGAGTGGGGAGTTGGACCTGGGCAGAGGGAAGAGAACAGGTGCAGAGATATGGATAATATAGATTATTAATGAACTTTTGGAACGGCTCCGGATCCACCTGGCTCTGTTTGTGGCTCCATATGTCGCCTTGGCCGGTTCATCCGCACCAGACCTCAGGTGGTTTGGCGGTGGCCTGACCCAGTGTTGCCGCAGTGTAGCTGGCCTGGACGCAGGAGTCAGCAACCAGAGGGGGCTGAGCCCAGGCTGACCAAGCAGGTCTGGAGGGACCACGGTTTGGTTCCTCAGCTCAGCAGCGCATGTTAATATTATTATTGTTGTCCCGTGACAATTCCACACTGTAACCTCACCCAGCGGTTCTCAACCTGTTGGTCGGGACCCCCAGGGCCCACTATAGGCCTACAATAGAAACTCAAACTGCGAAATAATATAAGAGGGGGAAAAGGTAAACAACAAGCACATGGTGTTGTGAGCTTGTAGAATGCTATTTTCACAATAATTGAATACACTATGCAAAATCTCAACGTACAGTAACTCCTACAATTACAACTGCAAATCAGGGTGGGGGTCCTCAGTTCAAATGTGAATATTTGGGGGTCCTTGCGTGAAAAGGTTGAGATCAAAATAATGACTCAACCCATGAGGACTTGATTGTAGTTGGCAGGTCATGTACTGGTTGCACGGCGAAACGAAGTCACACGCTGTGAGCCTGTACATCTCATATAATTGAAAAGCCAACAAAATAAAACCTAAAATGACCCGATGCTCTATTGAAATAAGCTTTTTTCAACATAATAGAACAAGGTACTGTATTCTGAAAAAAGGGACAAAAGGGGAAAAAACTGGCACATTGCCCAGCATAATGAATGTCAAAAAGATTTAATCCTCTGCTCATTTACATTTTTAAATAATCAATATCCAATAGATTATTTCTCACCGTGGCCCACTGCCAATGTTAAATATTTGACCCGCTTGTTCCTGGCACGCCAGGAAAGAGAAAAAAAGTTTGGGATAGAGGCTGAGCACAAGAAAAACAGAAAGCTCATAAAGTTATGCACCAACTTGCAGCAGCTCGCCAGTCCTCCCTCGCTACTTCAATGTAAATGCGAAATAAGGCGGCATCAAAAAGATGTGTAAATTACATCTGGCTTCCAGGACACTATCTGCCTGCCAGGGAGCGTCCGTAAATATTTATTGCAGAACATCAGTGGACTGTGTGAAGGTGCGGCTTGGCTGCCAGGGGGGGAGAGGAAGGTGTGTGTGTGCGTGTGTGTGTGTGTGTGTGTGCGTGTGTGTGTGTGTGTTTGTGTGTGTGTGTGTGTGTGTGTGTGTGTGTGTGCGCGCGCGCCGCTCTAAAGTAAACCTGCACGCAAACACACGTTTGAATGAATTACCATAACTGTGAGGACACGGTCCAGGTATCGCACATTGAAAATTCAGCCAATCTCTACTAGCACATGGTGCGGCGCACCGCGAGCCGCCGTGAGCTTGCAGATCGGCTGTTTACGGTGCGCTAAATGCTCTAAGAATAAATCAGGCGACGGCGTATGTAAATTCAGCAAACAAACCTAGTCTATATTTCCCAAAGTCTGCTATACTAGTGGAGACATTCTGCCTTCACAAGTATAGTAAATGACAAGTGCACCTACCCACACACACACACAAACTCACTCACATGTGCGCACGCATGCACCCCCCCCCGACTTGGTAATTCATAATTTTCTTTTAAACTAAGTGCAACTTCCACGGTGGCCTTTTCCCAGAGCGATGCACGCAGAGCCAATTTTCAATTAGCCGCAGTTTGACAAGAGTTACAGAAAGTCCAATAATGAGGAGGACACTCCGTCAAGCCACGGGAGGAGAGGCTCGGACAGCCGATGAAGATAACATAACTTTATGTCTACCAATTACCAGCTGTGTGGTGCTCTAATGTACAGGCTACAAATTGCTACATTATTCCATAGAGTAGTAGTGTGGCGTCAGCATTTCCCACATTATTTCACAATGGATTAGCTTTTTAGCCACATTTACAACCCTCACTCTCCAACCTACACGCGTGTCCCACTAATGTTGGTATAATTTATTCTGTGCATTGCATTTTATTCCTGCATAAGTCTGCGGTGCAAATGCGCTCGCTAAACTTCCCTCTAGAGCTGCGGCTATAATGGCTTATGTTGCTTAATTGCACACGTCTATGTGCTGAATATGTATGGATGTACTGTGTGTATGTGTGTGGCGGTGGTGGAAAAAGCGGAAGAAATGTTTCTCTCTTTTTTTGCCGTACCAACATTATTTCTGCACTCGAGATATTCAGAGAGATAGATGTGAATGTGTATGACATGCATTAGCATACAGCAGACAGACGTGAGTTGTTGGACCTGCTGTTTCTCATTCTTGCAGGCAAAGCAGCTCTCAATGTTCATGTTCAACACACTATCCATTTCCTGCTCACAGGAACATATTGATTGTCTTTACGCTACAAGCTTACAAGCTTATCCAGAAGAGTTTTCAGACAACTCCTGTCTGAAACTGGGAACAGTCTGACGGATAAAAACAAAACTAAACACCACTGCCAAAGCACATTCAGCCCCACATTAAACACCATTTATCCAGATTTTGACGTATATACTGTATACTTTCCCTGACAGCAGTAAATTTGTTATGTTTAGCCCTAATTTATTGAATCAAGGCTATTTTAGATTCTAACCCACACAAGTTTTCAGTGACAACTGAGGTCGACTATTATACAGTATGCCAGTGATGTTATTCATAACAGTGTGCGCATGCGTGCATCTGTCGCTCTTAACTTGGGGAATAAAACTTGATGGATATACCTTCTGATTCCGGTCACGCCTTTCAACAGAATTCACAACAGGAGGCCTTGAACAGAATATTTGTATTGTTCTCTTATTTTCCACCACGGCTGCCTGCATCCAGTGCTAACCACTTTCAAAAGCAATAAATGACTGGAGACAAAATATTGGAAAAGCATGAAATTACTGCTCCACTGTGACTTGTTTACAAGATCCAGTAATCAGACACCAATTTTCAGATAGCAAATGGTGTTCCTCCCAAACACGGACGATAAATGAGCATTTGAAAATTCTGTGAAACACACCTGATTTCCATTCCACAACAGACATGAGGACAATAGGAACCGGAATAGTGCATGTGTGCACATTATGCACTCTTTGCAAGTGCAGGCTTTATTAATTGCTTTAACATAAATATGTATATTAGCACGTAGACCATGAGAACATTAATTACTTGTTCACTTTTGCACATTTCTTATGAATGAACTAACTTTCCCTTTTGAAATCTTACATAATTACTCCTCAAAGCACATTCTTTCCCCTCCTGACAGAAGGTTTTCTGGTGTCACACATAAAACGTGGTCCACAGTGACCTCTCCTCTCCACAGCCCTGTCCCTCCACACAAACCAGGGGAGAAAGGATGGCCTGACTTCTGTGGAGGCACAAAAGGGAACCGGAGCCCAGGACTAATCGAATGAAAAACTGCCCTCTCCCCCGCCGGCATCAGACTTTTTGACAATGAGTAATGTAAACTGTTGAAATTTTAATTGTGCTATTTTTAATCATGTGTTTTAGCACTGTACATAATTCAACCACTGTACCGCAAGAGTCACCGCGGAAAATAACACGCTCAAGCAAACCCGGCGGTGTGTTTTTTTTTTTTCTTCTCTCTTTTTTTCGTTGCACTAATAAAGCAAGCAACACGGTTCAGGTTCTTTTCCCAAACAGTCCCCGCAGCTTTCGGTTCAGCCTCAGAACTGGAGTATAGCATCCACACACAAACAGAAGAACCAAGAACAACATATTGACGGAGGCAGCAAAATGTTTCCTGAGGATACATTCAAGGATTCATGCGCTGCCCACGGCAATCATATCTTTATAAGGCTGTCTATCTCGGGCTGAGAAAAGCCAGATGAATAGGGGGAGAAGGAAATGGATATTGAGTGAGAAGACAGAGATACAGAGGGGTGCAGCTGTGCACTGTGAGCTGGCGGGATGCTGACTGTGGGAATCTTTTGTGTGCGATAATACACAGCCGAGAATGTATGCAAGGCTGTGTGGGCTTCGTCGGGAGCTTTGAAAGGCAACGCTTTTCACGACAGCGATCGCTGCTGCTTATTCTTTCCATAGTACACGGGGCGGATCTAGGCATGGGCATGGGGGGGGGGCAATGCCCCCCTAACCCCCCCCCCCCCCCCCCAAACACGATGCCATGCAAAACAACCCAAGATATTATAAATTAAAGTGCCTATATTAAATTATATTAAAATTATTTGAAACACTACTACTGCTACTAACTAAGTACAGCTGTGTCACCACCACATCAACCAACAGCATTTCATCATTGAAAACAGAAAACTCTCTGAGTCAGACCTTTAGCTTTATGCATGCTGTGTGTCTGTTGCAACTTCAACAACAACTGATGTTATTATTGATGCTTTACTTGCCAAATAAAAGTCCTGTAACCGAAAACGGTTACCATTTTCTCTTGCCCCTCCAACATGTTCTCTTGCCCCCCCCTCCAAATGGGACATGTTACATCCGCCCCTGATAGTACACATGCTCTGTGCGCGGCGTGTGTGTGCGCGTGTGGGAGCGAGCGTGTGTGTGTGTGTGTGTGGGGTGTGTGTGTGTGTGTGTGTGTGTGTGTGTGTGTGTGTGTGTGTGTGTGTGTGTGTGTGTGTGTGTGTGTGTGTGTGTGTGTGTGTGTGCGTGCTTTGGAAGCGTGTGGTTACTCACAGGCATGGTCTGTCCACCGTGCAAGCTGTTGATGGCGGCCTGTGCTTCTGCGTGGCTGGAGAACTTGACAAAGGCGCAGCCTGTGTACCCACCAAGAAATGAGGTGGGGGTTGGATAAAGGAGGGAGAAAGGCAGACAGAAAGACAGACAGACAGACAGAGGTGGGAGGGGGACAGAGAAGCAACATCAGTAAGGCAGCTATTTGAAACACTACTGACAATGCCCCCCCCCCCCCCCCCCCCCCCCCCCCCCCCCAATTGGGAAATGTTACATCCACCCTGGTCATAAACCCCTAGTTTCAGTTTGGGCTTTTTCGGAGACAAGCCTTTCGTCCAATCAGGATGAGAGGAGCCTTCCTCCAGTCAGCATCGAGTCAATCGAGGATCGAGTGTGTGCATGTGGATATCTTGTTACTGGGGAGGGGGGTCGACCAGGGTTTTGTCCAAATCACCCAAATCACTTAATGCTCCTTTTTTAAAGTACAGCCTGAAAAACCAGTCATTGTTCTCATGTTAAGTGTGTGATTTGTTAAAACATTCATGACATTTGTGTTTCCTGCTGCATAACTGAATAAATACAGACTAATTGTGTTAGCGCAGCCCCCGCTGTCCTCCCCTGCCACCCACCCACCCACCCTGCACACACCATCCCTGGACGACCCAGAATTGTTTGTGACTATTAATCTGTTTTAATATTTACACTTTGTGATTTGTGTGCAGCCACTCGTTAAAGAGATTATGGTGATGAGGGAAGGCAAAGAAGTATTGTAATCTGCGCATATCTTAACATCCCCAAATCTTCCGCTCCTCACGTGCAAATTTCATACAGGACTGTGTGTGCGTGTGCGTGTGCGTGTGCGTGTGTGTGTGTGTGTGTGTGTGTGTGTGTGTGTTGGGACAGTGTCTGTCTTGTAGTTATTGTACACAAAAGAGAGAGGGGGTGGGGGGTGGCCAGAATACAATAAAATGGATGAATATGTTATTTTATTTTATACGACATATTTTATACTGGAACCAAAATGTTATATTTCATTACACACAAATTAAGTTCCCCGCCATTAAATTAAAATTTCAAGCTTTTTACAGTTATCATGGACAGTGTGAGGTATTATTTTACATCCTATTCTTATCCCATTGCCTCCAGGTAACTCATGTGTTAAGTCAAGATACATCTCATTAGCGACCTCGTCGGGATTAATCCTGCTCCCTGCTTTTCATTAAGCAGGAGGACCGATGTCTTAAAACTGTACCGTGATTCACCTCCAGCTCCTATCGAACTGCAGAAAGCAAAAAAAAAAACTTCCCCAACAAGCCAATTAGACACTTCATATGCATTTATTTATCATCTGTTCCCCACAGGGGGGTGAGGTGAAGATTCATTCAAATTACGCCGGCTGATAGGTAGACCCATTTTAACTTCAGCATCTCGGGAGGAAAGCTTTGCCTCGCACAAATGAAGCAAATGAATCATTTGCAGACCCAATGGGAAAGACTACATGGACAACAGGCGTATTATAATCAACTATAGGCGAATCTGCGCACCTCCACCTCTCAGATCACACACACATAGTAAGAGCCGGCGATAATCGGTGGAGGAAAAGGTATATGCAACTTTTGTACCTAAGTAGAAGTATCAGTACTGCGATGTAGAAACACATTGTTGCAAATGCAAGTCTGGTAATTAAATCTACTTGATCAAATGTAACAAACTTTTTTTTTTAACATGAGGTACTTGATAAGATATATTGTACTTTATGCTTAAAGTACAAAAGTAGAATTTGCAAAATGTCCCATTGCACATTTCAAGTTTTTGAATGTATGAAATCTATTAAAAATCATTTGAAAATAGCCAATCTGCGAGCTTGTAGAATTTTAAGTGGCCGTAACGCACAGTAGCCTGTATTGTACTGGTAATTTAATTTTACGAAGTAACTCGTACTAGGCCAACTAAAGTTTTTAACTGTAGTAGTAGTACAATATTTGCCAAGATGTAGTGGAACTGGGAACTGAACTAAAGTAAAATGAAAATATCTCAAAATGTTGGGGTTAGACTGTATGTAAATGCACTTTTACACCCTTGTGTTAGCACTTCCACTTTTAACTATGTGAACATACCCAAAAGGACCCGTATGGTCCATGTGATTATAAATCTCTGGTGTTAGAGTTAGATGAACAGTTGGGTGGAGTTGGATGAACAGTTGATGGTTACTACAGTATGATGAAAAAAGCTTTGGTGGGGGCGTATAAAAAAAAACACAACAAGAGTTTCTAAAGGTTTCCTGTACACGGAATCGGCATCAAACGAAGCAACAAATGCAACTACAGAGGATGATCAGATACGTCAAAAAGAGTCTTTGATTTGTGGCTGCCATGTGCCACCACCACACAGCAGACGCTCTGCCTTCTCTGGGGGGCGCACCACCACCACCACCACCACCACCACCACAACCACCACCCCCTTGGCTCCAAAGCAGAAAGAAAAAGGAAAGGCTCCCCTGTTTGTCCGGGGCTGAAACGAGGCGCCCCGCTGCATGGCCGCCTGTTTGACTGTGTTCGTCTGTCTTTGAAGGAACAAAAGTGCTTAACCTTTGTAGTAGAGATAATAAGGGACAGTTTGTTCTGGCATTCAAAGGGCCTGTGGTTTGTCCACCAGGCGAGAGATGGGCTTACTGGTGGGCACCTTTGCAGTAATCACCTAACGAGGTTGTCACACATTAAGGCTGGGGTCTGGGTGCCCTTCACAGATCAGCCTGGCTCAGAAAAGAGCGGCAGGATAGACAGAAACGGAGAGAGGGAAGACGAAATTGCAGAGCTCGACACATGGCATTTTAGAGCTGCTGTCAAACACGCGAGGTCCTCAAAAAATTGTCACCTAAACAAGACATGCCACTTTGCTATGCTCTGACCCAGAAAAACAAACAAAAAGTACAGTGAGAAGAACATGTACTGTAAAGCACAGTGTTCATTTTAACTCAAACGATAACCAAACGGAACCCACGCGGGTCCCACTCGTACAATCCAGGGAGTTAAATTAACACAGAGGATTTTACGGTGTGACATCTCCAAAGAGTTGGAAGTGCTGCCGTCTCATAAATTATAGTGCACATCTGAGGGCTTTTTTTTTCTTTTCAATTTGATGGCTGAGAATGAGGGTGGTGGTGGTGGTGGTGGTGGGGGCGGCGCGGATGGAGAGGGGGGATTGCACTGCCTTCAAGCCAGAGGTAATATGTATGCATGAATTCCATTGCGGTAGATGGGTGACATTTATAACACAGCTTAATTACAGACCTAAAAGCCATCTCTCTATTATTCGTGACAATTCAGGGGCCCTCTACTCAACTCTGGCAGCAAGTGTTGCACTCCAGGAGTGACTGAGGCCAACTGCAGATTGATGCTAAAAGATTGCCGCCAAATCCGTTTATTAGAAGCAAATTTGTGCTTGTTTCCCATTAAAGTCGCTTGCAAATAGCTGCGGAATTGTTTGGTTTTGTTTATAAAGTATTACTCTGTGCATGCTTCACATTGGCTAGGTTAATACACTGCAAAAAACTCTGAACTAAGCAAGTCTTCTAATCTTAAATCTAGACTTTAAGTATGATTGCTCTTGTTTTAAGAAGGATAACCAAGAGCAAGTTTTATAAGATTATCAACCTTGTTTTTACAATATATTTCTTATTACAAGAATTCTTACCAAGTAAAATTCACTTACCCCACGGACGATTATTTTGCTTGTTTCTAGTACTATTACACTCAAATATATATACTGTATGTTTTTCTTGTATGTAGGACAGCATTTTTTGCAGTGTAATAAATGATGAAAACTATGACAAACTAGAACAAAATCTAATGCCATGCAGGTCAATGTCTTCAACATATTTTCAGATGAGGTTCCAGGGTCAAATACATATTCATTTGGAAATCTAAAAACATCAGATAATAATGTGACTGACCTGCCTTTTAGTTGCTTAATTTGTCTATGTTTTCATAAACCTGGTTGCTTCTTTCTCCCACTAAATCCGACCAACGTCAATGCAAAAACGTCTTCGCCGTTTCATTTATTTATATATTTTTCTCCTTTTCTTTTATTGGGAAAAAAGGAGTGGAACTGAGTGGCAGCCGGCGCTTGGCACAGCGGCTGCCTGGTGGAACCCATGCCATTGTCAATTTCAAGGTGTCTCTCGTTCGAGTTACACAGCGGTGCCCTGGTGTTGATTGCGGCGGCTGCCAAAATAATGTAGCCGTGGCGCCTCTTTAATGACTGCGTGGGTTTCGGCAGC
This sequence comes from Benthosema pterotum, assembly GCA_039105355.1. NCBI lineage: Eukaryota > Metazoa > Chordata > Actinopteri > Myctophiformes > Myctophidae > Benthosema > Benthosema pterotum. The sequence goes on from CM076966.1 coordinate 33,959,968, forward strand.
GTCGAGGTAAAGAGATATGATCAGTCACCTGGATAGCGCAGCATTGTCTTGGCGGTGGCGACGGCGGCACCGAACCGGGTAGACGTACGTTTAGACGTTACCGCAGTGCCTCGTCGTCACAGCACAGAGACGGAGACAAAGGGAGCGACCGAGGGAGCAGGAGTGAGAGACAAAATGTCAGCACAATGCAGAAGTACGGCAGGTGGTGATAGAGAGAGGGGGGGGGGGGGGAGAGTCGGGGTGGGGGGTATACAGATGGGACCGGGAGACAAAAAAAAACGAGCTAACAAAAGAGAAAAGTGGAACCTTTCTGACACTGCGACAGCGTCCTTATTTCATTTGATGTGCTGTCAATCACCACCATGCACCTGTGCACACAGGAAGGGAAACAGGGCCAGACGGAAAAGGTAGGAAGAGAGAAAGTTTTTTGGGGGGCTGGCAGGGCGGCAAGTGGCGTGGCCAGGGTGACTATGGATTGCTTTAAAGGGAGAATAACATAGCCTGGAAACTCATTTTTCAGTCAACTTATGAATATTACCGGCAACTGGGTCACATATGTCACAACAACGGACCACTCTGCTCAACAACAGACTTCCTTGCACGGGTAAACGCAGCCTACATGGCTGCAGATAAACAAAAGCAGCCTTGTTATGTACTATTTCTGTCAATTATTACACATTGTAGTTATTTCTTAATGTATTAAGCCATGTAATAAGGCTTGGAGCTGGTGATTTGTTTTCTAACAACTGTTTCGTCAGGTGTTATCCCTTACTTAATGTTTTGTTTTTGTTTGTATGTTATTTGCACTTTAACTTTCATGTACGATGCATGCCTTATAATCACCCCCAAACCAACATGCACACACACGCACACGCACACGCACACGCACACACACACACACACACACACACACACACACAGTGACTAGCTCATCACATATTCCCGTTCACACATCAAACAGACATTTACTGTAATATGGCAAGATAAATCACAGGGAATGTGGCAATGAGAGAGAGAGAGAGAGAGAGAGAGAGAGAGAGAGAGAGAGAGAGAGAGAGAGAGAGAGAGAGAGAGAGAGAGAGAGAGAGAGGGGGGGGGGGTGTCTTGTGTTCCTCAGCCACCACCTTAGTGTGGCGTGCAGGTTGAAATAAATTGTGTGATCGTGGGGAGAGGAGCAACTACATCACAGAATGACAGTGGCAAGAGTTGCAGTATATGTTTTTACAGGTAGCAAAACAAAGCATGTACACACGTGGATGTGGGGAGGGGGGGGTGTCGAGCTCATATTCCCTGAACGCACCGCCGGTGGTGAAGAATTCCCGCTGAGAATGCTTTTATTTACAGTTGGACATTATCCTATCCTCACTCTCCCCTCCCCTAGGGAGTGAGGAAAGGAAAGAGGGGGAACGTGGGAAACGAACAAACAAACGCTCTCCTCCCTCCCCCCACCACCACCACCTTCCCGCTAACAGCGAGAAGGAGAAGATGAAGGGGAAAGTGGGCGGCCAGGAGAATGTGGAGGAGGTGGTGTTTGTGATCTGTTTGTTTTGTCGGAAAACAGGAGCCAGCCGCAGAGAGGAAGGAGGGGTTGGAGGGGATGGGAAGTCTGAAAGAGTATGAAAAAAAGAGTTTAGAAACTATATAAAGCCCAACTTGCAGCCCAGGAACGGCAGATCTGCAAGCTCACAAAGTGAGCATGTAGATCTACTACTGTTTTATGAGACACGATCGGTGGAACGAAGTATGAATCGGACATTTTAAGTAGAGCCCAACCAATAGAACCGGTCTATCGTATCGAGGGTCATATCGGAGGTACCTATTGTATTGTGAAATTGTCACTGATAAAAGTGCACATTGCAAAATACTAGCAGCTAATGTGTTTTTGTGTTTATGTTGCAAAGTGATGCCAATCATGCTGGAGAGTTGGAATGACATTTGTTTGTCTGTTTCACTATTCACCAACTCCATTTGTTCCTTGACAGCTTGACTTGACTTAAGTTAAAAAAAGAAAAAAAGAAAGAACATTCTTGAATAAATACATTGGTTTAAAAAAGCAGTCTGCCTGAACTAATGTGACTGTACCACCGTATAACAATATCGGGACAAAATCTTGCATAATTCACAAAAAATAAAGGTATATTTTGTTTCCAGCTAAGGACAAAACAAATTGGTTGCAAATGGGGTATCGGCCATGGTTGTATACCTCGTATCGGCTATCATAACATTCCCAAAATTCGATATTTGTTGGGTTCGAGGAGGCAGAGTAGGGACAGACAAGTGCGAATGAAAAATTGAAAGTAGTTTGAAAATAGCCGAGGAAGGTGCGAGCGCCTGCACATGCACGGCGGTTTATAAGGAAAAAAGTGAGACAGACAAATTAGGAACGTGTGGAAATTCAGCATGGAGGACGGCACCGAGTTGAAAGAGTGAAGGAATCTAACATAAGGAGAGGATACAGTAAAAGCAGTTAAAGAGGGACTGTGATTTGAATCTACTGTTCATGTGCACACATGCATGCACCACTGCAATGTCAAACAATCTGTTCACACAAACAGACATACATTATTATCCTGTATACAATGTTTTTCTATTCTTAATGTTAATTATTTCTCAATTAATTATAATTTTGTCATCCTGGTGTGTCCTTCACACTTGAATAGAAGGATACACGCACGCACGCACGCGCACACACACACACACACACACACACACACACACACACACACACACACACACACACACACACACACACACACACACACACACACACACACACACACACACACACACACACACACACACACACACACACACACACAGCTAGAGCTTGAGAAATAAGAAAGAAGGAAAGAATGGAGTAATGGATAGAGATGCAGAAGTGCCTGGAGATGAAGACGAGGAAGAACGGAGAATGTCAATAAGAGTACAGTAACTGAAGCAAGACTAGAGAGACATAATAATGAGACAGAGAAAACAAGTGAAAACGTACGGTACAGTCAAAGACAGGTCGAGATGACCGTAAAACAGAACACAGGATGTTTTTGTTGTTTGTTTTTTTTGCTTTGGCAGCATCCTCAAATGGATTCCTTAATTAATTGAGATCCATTAATTACAGAAATAATAACACAATTAAAATCATTCACTCACATATATTTAGCATCACAGAATCTCATAATGCGGCCGACCATTATGCTGATGGTGGATTTCCAACGCATGTTCGGACTAATTGGACTTAGGATCTAGTCTAGGATGTAGTCCCTGCCCCATCAGACAGCTCTGCTTGGCCCAGTGCATGATGGGAATTTTTTGTTTGGAAAAACATATTCATCGATACATTATATACTAGAGGTGTCAAAAAATATCGATACGGATCGATTTATCGATATTTAAATTGGCGATGCAACTACATCGAGCCACGTGTGTCGGATCGATCAAAACAGCGTCTGTATCGGACGTTAGATCAATCCTAAAGAGATGAATCAATATGATTCCATCAGCTGTGCAAAAACCACAGATATACAAGCTCAAATAGCCATGCATTGCAATGGGGCACATTGCTTGTAGATCTACTTTCAGTGCAGGAAACTGCGAGTGTCTGTATGACGTAGTATACAGGCCAGGGTCTTAGAGTATAGACAGAGTTACGCAAACCCAGTTCTCTTCATGGGGCCAGTCCATTGGAGGCGCTTCTACATAGACCTCTACAGAATGGGGACAACAAAATAGGGACAGCTGAAATTACAGAATGCATTGGAGTTTTGAGCTTGCGCGAGTGCTTGAACCACGTGACTTTTTATTTTAGTAATCAATCAATCAATCAATCAATCAATCAATCAATCAATCAATCAATCAATCAATCAATCAATCAATCATGTTTCCGGCTTGGTTCATTGTTACTAAGCATCATGTTTTAAGCTCATAAGCTTTAGCTGGATTGCCATTAAAAAGATCATATTCAGGTTTTTAAAGAACCAGAATTTGATCATTATCGTTTAATATTAATGGTATATTATCAAATAATTCCTCCACTTGTAAATCATGTTTTAGTGCCAGTGGTTGGTGGCCAAACCAACGTTTTTTTTTCCTAGCATAGAAAAAAAAACATGCAAGGCTACTTAATGTCTTCAATTATCCAAACATTCCACAGGGAAAGCCAAGTACGTTCTCTGTCAATACTGGCATGATTCAAGTTACACTATTCCAGTTACAGCTATACAGTAGAATTACTGTAAAGCAACAGAAACGAAGGGAAGAAATACAGTAGAATTATTGTAAAGTCAATAAAAGTTGGAATAAAAGCCAATGCGTGTTCTGAAACTTGTGCTGTGAGAAATGCATGAGGCCCTCAGCACAGAACAGGACAGCACATTATAGCACAGTACAGTAATACAATCTATTTGTGGATGCCAGCACCATGAGCTGGTGTCAGAAGAGCAGATTCTGCACCTCGACAAAGAGCAAGAGATGTGCAACATGGTGGGTAGCAAACAACAACACAATCACTAGGCTTTCTGACCGCAGAGCAACCTGGACTTGAAAACAAGAGCGAAAATAAGCACACAGGTCTACAAAAAGCAATACCAAAAGATAACTTATGTGTGTGTTGCAGGCTGGCCACATTCTCGAGCTTTTGTTTTAACGCTTTCAAGATTTTAAAAAATACAGTATGTTTAAAAATATCAGATACAGTGAGCACTTAGATCTGCTTGTTTTGAATTATCAACACTAAAGTCTAAAAGTACAGTGTATGCTTGGTTCTAATGGATTGGCATGCACCAAAATCACTTTATCAACTTGGACACTTTATTAGCAACTTGATCATAGACAATCTAGAAGCTTACAGTGCACAGATCGGCTAGCCTATTTAAAAATTACTGTGAGATTTGGTGCCAGTGTCCTTGGCACCAAATATTTACAAGTTATGCAAATGCTAGCACATAATGCTGTTACACCCAGAGGGGTCCAGAGTGAAAACTTGGTTAAATGTTTTCACAATGGTTAAATCTGTCAGCATTTGTGGAGACGAATCCATGGCACCTCTTGGTACCACTGCAGCACCTCAAAGGCCCTTAAAACAAGACTACAGACCTTGCAAAACAAAATGGTCAGGCTGTTACTGTTGGCTTAGGGTCTGCAATGGGTCCGGTCCACAAGATTCAATCCACTACCAAAATACCCATGTACCTGTCCAAACGTGTCAACAAAGTCCACTCCCACTGACCACTCCCACAACACCAGAGGAGTTCAACAACCATATATACATCCCAGATTTGGAACAAACAAGGGATTATTATTTTCACTCCTATGGCACCAAAATGTGGAATGTCCTCCCAACAAGAAATGCGAATCCCTTGACCACTTCAAAACCACTCTCAAAGGGCACCTACGGACAGATGCAATGCAATGCATTCATTCATTTGTTTGTTCATGAGCATTGCCCTATAGGCCAGGTATACCAATATAGCTAATCAGTGTATTTAATGTTACACCACAGATACTGCATAGCACAGGGCCCCCCTCCATGGATTTGTCTAAGAGATGATAAAAATAAAACATCAATTCATCATGAAACAACTACAATGTTCCACTTACGATGGAACATACAAACTTTCAAAGTACCGGGAAGCAGTGGTGTTCACTGATATACTCACTATAATAGCAATACTATACCTAATAATGACTGTGCACTACAATTGTCCTTCCTTATGGCCTGTGTTGATGCATATGCAGAGACTCAGGGCATTTGTACTTTTCTGTAACTGGATGCTTTTTACAGTAAAACCTATTAGTATTTGACGTTTTACTTATTGTATTATAAGAGAATAATGGAGCTGGGGAGGAAGTGCAATCCCTCACACGCTTGCGTTTGTGGACGAAGCTGGTTTCAATCTGGCCAAGGGCAGTATAGATGTGGATGAAATGTTCTGGGCCACAGAGTCACAGTGGAGGATGTGCCGGGGCCGAATCTGGTGCTGCAATAACATCTGACAATGCTGCAAGTACACATTATTCCCAGGCAACAGCCAGCAACTCCTGAGGTTCTCGGGCACCAACTTTAGATCTGAGAGAGAATAAGCGAGATCTGGCAAACTTGTGTTTCATAGAGATTTTATAGAGATGTGCCGACTGTGGGTTTATTAAGGGAGAAGGGAGACTTTGCAGTGGGATGAGATACAAGATTTTGGGATATTAATAGTTAGTTTCTACCAGTGAATATGTCTTGCTGTCCACTCCCAATGGAATGTTTCTTCCATCATGTTCTCTATTCAACTGAGGAACTGAGGAACATGTTTCTGCACAGAGAGGTCTGACATCTGCAATGGATGCTGCCGGCGATGTCATCACAGCAGAACATTGTAACAGTTGTTGCATCATCTAAGAGGATCTCCTTCTGTTCCAATGCAAGGGAAAATATTGCAATAGGTATAATATTGAAGTAAACCAGTTCTAGCCAGTAGTCTTTAGTACTTTTAGTAGTATTATGCACATCTTCGATGTGTATAATTAAGTAATTTCCCCGTCACAATGTGTTAGATCCTGGAGGGATGGGAACCTGCAGGTGGAGCACCACCATGCACCATCAGCGTCCAGTAAACAACTTGCCTCACCGAAGCCGTGCTACTCATACTCTGAGTTGGGATCGAACCCACAACCTTATTTTAATGGTTCAAAGGTGATGGCTCTACTGACCAGAAAGTTGTTATGCCTGATTTATACTTGTATAAACTATAATCAATCTACTGTACAAGTTCACACAACATGCCCATGCCCAATGGGATGTTTTCAATACACAACCAAGAGTCTAAAGCGATGTTGTGTGTGCGCATGTGTGCATGTGCGTGTGTGTATGCCTCATGTTAGCTATATTCACATGGCAAAACTCGACCACAAAATGGAGATGACAGTCACAAACTACTGCAGAATTTTCTGTGCCCACTTCAAAAAGTTTAATTTCTATCCATCCTATCTTATTTGCTCAATCTCTTTCTGTCCTCTCTCTCCCTCTCTCTCTTTCTCCCAAACATACTCGCAGATGCACACATTGGAGATGACAGTCAGCGGCAGTCTATGCATAATACAACATATACGAATAGCTACTACACAATTATTTCCCAAAATACGGACACAAAAGATTGATGGATTGTTTATACAGACTAGATCTATTCATTTAGGGTCAATTGATTTCAATCTCCTGTCGCCACTTTAAGGTCAGCGCTGACTCGCGTCGCAACCTTTTTCTCGAGACATAGAAAGATTCATCTTTTTGCCAGCAGAAAAAAAAATACTCTCTGCCTTTAATGGCGGTGAGTCGGGTCAACTGGGGTTATGAAAATAGCAAAGTGTTTGTGCGATCAGAAATACCTTGGAGGAGAAATTGAAGAGAAGCCGAGAACGGTTGAAGACTAGCTCTGCTGCTGACTCAACAACAACAACAACAACAGTCTGTGTCTATCGCTTTCATACAGAACTGCCAGGTGGAAGGATGGCAGAACATTTAAGCCTTGAGCAGGCTGTGTAGAAAATGGATTGAGTGTTAGACTACACAATACTTAAACTTTTTCTTCATGTTGTATTGTGCAGTGTATGTTTTTCTTTACTGTCTACACACTGTGGTGTTAGACAGTTAAATAAATACAAAATACGCCGAGAATTTCTATAAAAATGTGCGTGCAATGTCAAACGTAAGACCTTGTACTGTTGACACAATGGGCTCCATTTTTGTCACACGCTAAGGGCTCCATTTTCATTACATGCTAAACCCCTTATCCCAAACCCCTTTTCTCTTCTTTGCTATTTTGAAGAACTTTTTGGAATAGTTCAACATGCCAATTTATTAACACGTTGTGGGATTTTGGACTGGCCATTTCAACTATTGAAAAATGTATTTTTAAAAATAGTTTAAAAAGGCAAAGAAGTTAAGGAATAAGGGGTTTAGCAGTGACGAAAATCTAGGCCAATATTATTTAGTTCAATAGACGTTAGCGGTTAGCTAGAGAGATTTATACAGCTGACATTCAGTGTAACCTAAAACTATGACAATTACTGTGTATAAGGAATATTGATGAAAACATTGAAATCATCATCATAATTGCTTTAAATCAATATTGTTGACAAATACCAATAGAACTTTATTTTGATGTATTTGACTCCATTTTCATTACAGGCGCTAAACCTCTTATCCCTAAACGTATAATTATTTTGAACAAATATACAGTATATACATTTTTGAATTTCAGAATAAGGTGTCAATGTGTCTAGTTGAACTATTTATAAATGTTTTTTTCCCAACATTGTAAAAAAGGGAAAAGAAGATGGAGCACCTAGTCTTATAGTTTGTGAACCACAAATTAAATGTTTTTGGCCGTGACCTTCACCTTCTGCAGGTGAAATAAGTTGTTGAGAGCACTGTAGAGCTTCGAGAGCTGCATGGTTTCAACAGATGAGTCAAAGCAATTAAAGAAAAAAATGTAATACAACAGACATGGAGGTTTGGCATACAAACATGCACCCACACATTCACCCACGAACGCATGCACGCACACACACACCATGTACACTGTACTCTGTGCTATACAAAATAGGCTACTAAGCGCATACTATGTACGTGATAGATAGATAGATAGATAGATAGATAGATAGATAGATAGATAGATAGATAGATAGATAGATAGATAGATAGATAGATAGATAGATAGATGGATAGATGGATAGATGGATAGATGGATGGATAGATGGAGATAGACAGAGAGAGAGAGAGCAGTAATATAGACAGCGAGAAAAACATTAAAACAGGGAGACCAAATAGGGTGAAGGAAAGAATGAAAGAACGACAGACAGACAGACAGACAGACAGACAGACAGACAGACAGACAGACAGACAGACAGACAGACAGACAGACAGACAGACAGACAGACAGACAGACAGACAGACAGAGGAGAGGAGCGGTAGTGGGAGGTGTGTGGGCTCTGACCCTTACTGGCCCCATCAGGCCCTCGCAGGACGGTGCACTCCTCGATCTGGCCGAAGGTCTCGAACAGCCGGCGCACGTCGTCCTCGCTCTGCTGCTTGCCAAGCATCCCCACAAACAGCTTCCTGTCTTCTGGAGGGAAACCGGGGGGAGGGGAGGAGAGGAGAGGAGAGGAGAGGAAGGGGTGGGGCGGGGCGGGGACAGGGTGGGATTTGAGGGGGGGTAGCAGAATAAGGAGAGAGAGAGAGAGAAAGAGAGAGAAACACAGACAAATGCTACAGCTGATGGCACCGTTCTGCTGAGCTGTTGTTTGAGGCACAACTACAGTACATATAACTCCAAACCTCTGCCTTTTATCAGCAGTCTTGCCGTGCCATGCGGAGCCTAAAATAATATACGCTGTTGTCGTAGATTTCTTTTTTTTGCTGTTGTTGCTGCTGTCGCTACCGCTGTAGATCTTGCCGTTTGCTGCCGCCGCTGTGTTGTTGTTTTTTTGTCGCTGTCGTTACTGTACGCGTGCGTGCGTGTCGTTCCCCCACCCTTCCAATCCCAGAGCCATCCGACCGTTACGAGTTAGTGAGAGAGAGAGAGAGAGAGAGAGAGAGAGAGAGAGAGAGAGAGAGAGAGAGAGATGGAGAGGGAGAGAGATGGAGAGGGAGAGAGAGGGAGAGAGAGAGAGAGAGAGAGAGAGAGAGAGAGAGAGAGAGAGAGAGAGAGAGAGAGAGAGAGGGAGAGAGAGAGAGTCACGTCTCTGTGGGCTGTTCTATGTCGCCGGATGAGGGGACAGCGGTAAGATACAGCTGTTGTAGGTGGCTACGGTGGTACGGATGGGGTTGGGGAGCATTGTAGGTGTCAGTTGGAGAAAGAAGGAAAAGACCAACTGAAGCAACAGCACCGAGGTGGAGGGGAAACTGGTAGCCGGTATAGTAAATCAGACCCAATCAGCTGCTAAAAACAGCACATTGCCAATGTTCCCTCGAACCCTTATGAAGCCCCAGATTTCCGAAAGCAGATGTTATGATGTTGTGTGCGATTCCTGGTCTGCCATAAAAGCAACAAAATCTGAGATACAGACGACTCAAGGCAGACCACATTGTTCCAAAATTAACTGTATGCCAACAGATATCGGCTATCAATTCAACCAGATCAAAAGATGGATATTAGAATGTTAGAATGTAATCGCTAGTTCTTTGAGCCTTCGTGTGGGGCACGGAGTGGAATTAAAACACCCTTGAAATGGATTTTCACTAATGGAACAATCACAGTAATTTTGAAAGTAGCTCTCAAGTCAAAAAAGTGTGGGCACCCCTGCCCTACATGATCTCTGTGTCGGGCGCGGGATGAGTTCATAATACTAACAATTGTGATCCCATAAACACTGAGGTGTGTTTGATATGGCAGAATGTTTCATGCCCTGACTTACTGACATTTAAGACATACCGTACTCATACCACAGGTGACATTCTCCATCATCCACCGCTATTTGCATCAACTAAAAGTGTGATGAAAAAGAATTGACGACAACCTCATTTCATGCTTTGTTTTGCATGAACACTATGAAAATAGCCCATCCACAAGCTTATAGCTTATTAGCAAACTCAGGTTAAAGGCAACCTTCACCCCTTTGCAAAGAAATGTTAAAGGGGAATTCTCATTTTCAACCAAATGAACCCTAGCGGGGTCAAAAAGAAGCGTCTAAAGAAAATGGTGAAAATACATCTTGATGTATTCTTCAGACCTCCATTTCTTGGGAACACAGAACGAGGGAACTTTTTTATCATGTCCACCCAGCACCTCTAAGGTATACTAATGACATATTAGAATGTTGAAAATGGGTGGAGTTCCCCTTTAATGACCTTCAGAAGTGTTTCCTTTAATGACCTTCAGAAGTGTGGTCTTTATACGTGTGAATTTGAGCCCAGTGTCTCTGATGTCATCAACACAGTGCTTTGGTGCACTGCTCCTCCCTGTGGATAGGGGAGGGCTGTCTTACTGAGACAACATGCAGTCCACAAAGTGAGTGCATCCAGTGTCAATGACATCAGAGACATTTCCTCAAATTGTTGTGGTGGTACTTGTACAGGTCACGCATTCGAACATGCTACAGACTGACTGACAGGTAAACCAGTAAACCAGTGAAGAAAGATCCCATTCACCCTAGCAATAACTGATAGGGCAATTAAGGCAATCTTCAGTAGCATGCTCAGGGACAGTGTCTATATCCTGGGGCCATAGGATGTCTGATCTTAAAACAGTGATGTACACTGACCATGTACATCCCCCATGCATCCTCAAGCACAGGCACACTTTGTGTAGTCAGTATTATACTGAACAATTCACTTAATCCCAAAAGCATTCACACACTTATGAGGACAGTCTGGAACAAGGTAGGTATGTTGCATCTATTTGGGACACCTTGACAGCCAATCAATAGCCTCCATCTTTGTCTTCAGTAAAAACGTGAGTC
>CM076966.1:33976403-33991403 GCA_039105355.1 Benthosema pterotum
TAGACCGAAATATAAAACATGATTTTTACATGAAAATTTCTAGCAGTAGCTAACTACAAAAATAAAAAGTGCTAATAAATGAGTAAGCATTAACTGCAAGGGAACCTGTAAGAAGCCTTGCAGAACCCATAGGGGCAGGAGACTATCTCCTGTTTCCTTAGCGCAAGGCAGCTTTATGGCGCGCACACACACACACACACACACACACACACACACACACACAACACACACACACACACACACACACACACACACACACACACACACACACACACACACACACACACACACACACACACACACGGAGTATCATAACCACACAGTTATCGGCTCGTCTCTTTTGTCTCTCCTCATCGTAGGCAGATTAATTTGGTGGAAAATGCCTCGCCGTCAGCCTCCAACCATGTCCAAACGGAGGTGACATGTGGACAGCCCCGTTTTATCAATGCAAATAATAAAAAAAGAGATCAAAAAAGTTATCAAAACACAACTGACATCTGACAATTGCTTGTCTCAGGAAGCCTTTTCATTTCAGCGCGCGGTATATTAAAAATTAATGGCTTTCGCACACACGCCATATGCTGTCAAGATTGATGCTTCGCTCTCCCTCTCTCTCTCCGTGGAATAAAGTGCTACTTCCCGTTGCGGGCTCGCAGTGTGTGTGTGTGTGTGTGTGTGTGTGTGTGTGTGTGTGTGTGTGTGTATATCACTTTTCCCTTGCCCGTTCAATCCTTTTCCGTCTCTTTCGGTGTTCTCTCTCCTTCATTTTCTCACTCTCTCTCCTCCTCCTCTCAGGGCAAGAGAATGACTTCCTTGTGAAGTCGACTTCACAAACAAAAAAAAAAAGTTCTGGGCTTTTGTTTGCCAATAAAGCGGATATTCTCTTGAAAGGGAATTATTCTCTGCTCTCCTTTGTCGGCGGTAAACATGGGTTTTAGTATTTTTATTTTATTTTTATTTTTATTTTTCAGTATGATTTTATCGCTCACAGCCCCCATGCCGGCTGTGACGGGGTGGGGAAGGCTCGGCTGGTAGTAGTATAAGTGCTCGGGAAGCACGGACAGCTGCATCCAACGATAAAAGATTCCCGCTAGGCCGCTGGGTGCATTTCAAATGCAGAGTAATGTTCCAGGCATCACAACAGAGGAGTGCTGGTGCTGATGGCCTCATTAGAGGAGCCTGATGCTGGCACACTGCTGCCTGGGAGGCTGCGCGCTACACGCGGCGCTGGGCCCTGGCACCGCACATACAGGCAGCATGTGACACACACACTCTCACACAAACACGTAACGCAGAGCTCCGTTGACTACAAAATATCATCCGCATCTTCCTAACTTTTCTTTTTCTTTTTTTGCATTATGCATTATGTCTCGGCTGTCTCGAGGCGTGAAAACCATATGCTGTTTCGGCGGCGGACATATGCCATTTGGCGGGACGCTTTTATTTATTCTTTTTCCGCCCATCCCTGATGTGTTTTTTTTTTTTTTGCAGTACCAGGAGTTCATGGATTTTTTTTCCTTTTTTTTCACCATGCGGTGATCCCAGGGGAAATCAGCGCTCTATCCTTGGAAGTGTTATTGCTTTAATGCTCTCTACTATTGCGCTGTACACTGAAGGACCTTCCGTAATCTGTTTTTCCCTCTCATGCACATCCCTGTCCCGTGTCGTTCAGTGGTTAAGGCATGGTGTGACACTACCAGGGTTAAACATATGGTATTCCTAATGGTGATGTGTGAGGCACTACAGATAAAAGCCTGCACAGGATTGCATATGGTATTTCTCTCTCTGTGTCATGGCTGGGCGGAGAGAGGGGTGCCTAATACTGTAGGTGAACCTGATAAAATGTCCTGGTTGGTGTCAGGGTTCAACAGGTCAAGAAATGACAGTTGCTCCTAATGTAGAGTTAATGAAAACAGCTCCGTGTGGGGGAAGGACAGGCACACAGTGTTGCCAACTGACAAGATCCAAAATGCACTAGTGGCACTTCCAAAATGCACTAGAATGCGCTAGATGCTCGCCTGGTACATACAGATCAAAATGACCATTAATCTTCTACATTCTCTAGTTGTGTAGACTTGGGCTAATTCACATGATGAATATTTTAACTCTTGAGAGTGTAAAAATGAAACCAAATGGACCCGCAAGGGTCCATTTGGTTTCATTTTTACGCTCTCAAAGAGTTACATCTGGTTAACAAAACTGTCCATCATTTAGCCTGGGGACCACTGGTTGAAAACCACTGTCATAGGAGGAAAAATGGTGAAAAATGAGGGTTTTATCTCTGGCGCCTGTCAATCAATTTCACCCCAACTCACCAGCCAAAAAGCACTATATTTTCCACCAGGAGTTTTTCACTAATTTTGGCGCTAGGGAGGTCTGAAAAGGCGCTAAATATAGTGACAAATGCGCCAAGTTGGCAACACTGCAGGCACATACTGTCCTGTATGGCCCTGCCAGTGCATGCATATTCTCAGCTTGGAGTTATTATTGGAATTATATTTATTTTTGTTTTCTGGACCAGCCATGAGTTGAAAGACCACCTCAGCCATTGTCATACTCATCTTGTCCTCACTGTTGCTCATTACAAGATGGTACCACCTCTGTGTACTCGGCCTAAGTCATATAGGTCTGTGGACTGTTCAAAAACAGAGGTAAATCGGTGAGCAGGTTATTTGCTTATTACTTGCGTGAGCGTAGCGGGCGCAAGTAAGGCGATCAGTGCGCAGTGTTCCGTGTTCAGTGTTCGGCGGACACTCCGGACAGTCCTTCGGGGTACTCCAATTGGTCGGTTTAGGTGATGACGTAATGTGATGTGAGTAAAACACTTTTATAGCTAATGTCATTAGTATTAGCTCGCCCCGCTCACACATGAGTAGGCCATCATGGCTTACTTGTGCGCAACACTCAAGTTTTCACTTTACCGAGAGCTGATTTAGTTTCAACAAGATTTCATACTTTCATTTTTGATTCACAAATGCAAGAATAATACAGCTTCTATTTCACTGTGATATCTTTATCATACAGAGGTAAATTAAACACGTTGTAAACTTGCTCAAAGTAAAGCATTGTTGTGTCTTATGTTTCACAAACAATTCCCACAATTGTATTCTAAATACATTTCCCTTTGTGTCTGTCTGAACGGTCTAAAAGAAAAATGAAACATTTACTGTAATGAAATAAATAACTGGAACAATAATGTGCCACAAATAATTGCGGCACAAAACCAGCTGCTATGAAATATATTAAAAAAATATTTGTATTTATTTTTTTCTAAAAGTGTCCTGTTTGGGTGGAATGAGTTTGTGCTTTGGTGACAGTCATTACCGCAGTTGTTTGTAATCAATTCAATTCACTCCTTTAATCACTATGGCAGAAACCAACGTTGGAGAGGAGCATTCTCACTTGTTTGTGTATTTTCAGTATGATGTTCCTCTTGTCCTTTTCTGGGACAATTACTTTTCCTTCAGAGCGGATATTAAATAATCAAGTCTTGAAGTTTCTGCTTCTCATGCACAAAGGTAACACTGAGCAGCTGGATATTGAGCTTGTTCATCTGCATTTTGTAACCACACCTCTAACATCCTTATTATGGGGCATTCAAGAGTGGACTCCTGGTCAACCCAGGCTATAGACAAGGTCAGTTAAAGGACCACAATGCATAACATAACATTTGACTGTACAAAGTGTACTATTAACATTTCTCTCTCGGTCATGATTGGGCGGAGTAGGGCGCCTAATACTGCAGGCAAACTATTCAATCAATCAATACGGTTTACAGTATGTGGTTTAGCCACAATATCTACAGTATCCAGGCAGCATAACTAATTGTATCCAATATTCTATATTTATAGGCTGAGCTTCAACATCTTTGTCAGCCTGATAAGGCTGCCATGCATGTTTACATTTAGTGTACCAAGTGGCTTGGTGACCAATGAACCAAACTCAAACATCTGTTTTATGTTTATTTGTTGTTCTCAGCTCACTACAGGGTTAGCCAGCCATGCCCATCCACTGCATATACGCACTGGTTTTGTGAGAGAAAGACGCAACCCTCCATGAAGCTACTAGGCCACACAAGCCCTTTAAAGTAACCCATAGGGCTTCATTGGCTATTTTAAAATAGACAATCTACAAATTCATATCGGGTTGTGGGGGAAAAAAGCGACTATGAAACAAAAAGCCCAGTCGCTTATAACAAGCGGGCATGGCAACAGACTGCATCATGCTAGTGAGCTCTTAACTCCCAGTAGCTGCAGGCCCATGGCCGGAGGAGGCATTGTAGTACAAGATAAAGTGTTTAGTATGTCTGGAACACTATGAGGTGTACTGTACATTCACACCCACATGTATGCTCAGCCCCGTTGCCCATGGTGTTGCCTATGGCAGGTACATGATACTGTGTGTGGAATCCCCATTGCTCCAGACAAGCACAAAAAGCACAGAATAGTCTTATGGCAGCTGGTACTGTACAGAATATCCAATCCAGGGAACAGTGGAGTGAAGTAACCATGTGCCTTTACTCAAGTACCACTTGAGTACAATTTGGAGGTATTCTTCCCACTGTAATCAAGTATTTTCAGCGGCATCTCGCACAGAGCCAAATGTTGTGGTTGAAATGGTTAATCTATTATTTGTAAAATAATAATAATAATAATAATAATAATAAAATAAATAAAAAATACAGATCTTCAGATTAGAAGGCTTTTATCATCATTGCAAAAAAGATGCATTAATAATAACGATTAACAGTACATTACATTCACTTAAACCCTATATTTCAGGCCATTTGGAAATGGTGCTCTGCAAGTTTGTAAATCTGTGATTTACTTTTATGTTTGAAAACTTGTGAAATTTGGCTTCCAGTAACAGACAGTCACAGTCCAAATGTCAGTATAACAGTATTGACACTAACTGACATCAGAACTCCATGAGACTATGTGAACTGATATGCAGATGACTCACAATTCTATGTCCCATTCATATCCCCAACCACTGGTAGCTTTAATAGATGGTTTAGACTAGATGGACCTCCAAATTCTTGGAGGTCACAAAGTGTCCTCTAGCTGAATACAGATAAGGCTGTGATTGTACTCTTTGGTCCCCAAAGCCTCACAAGCCATTTAAAAGATGACCTGGGCAGCTTATCCAATGCTGTGAAACCAAAAACATGGGTTTCTTCTTTGATTCGGATCTCACTTTTAATGTCCAAGTTATAAAAGGTTGTTCAGAGATTAGAGAAGGTCAGGCGCTCCTTTGTAACCTCCCGTCTAGATTACTGCAATGGCCTCTGCTTAACAAGTCCATCTCTCGTCTGGCCAACACAAAAAGTGTGCCCATATTACCCCTGTCATGGAAACTCTTCACTGGCTCCCTGTTGTTTTCCAATTGATTTCAAAGTACTTTTAAGACCCAAGTGGTCTTGGCCTCAGTAGATTATACAGATCTGCTGCTTACCTATAATCCATGCTTCAGGCACATTGGTATAGATTTAAACATGATAATGCCAAAAGGATAACCAAATAAGCCCAGGGCTTATTCCCATTAAGGTCATTAAGGTTTAATCAATTCATCGTGATTGGACTGACTCAGCTGTTCTTGACTTGATCTTTAAGATCTTTAGACAAATTCCAATTGAGATTCGACCAACACTGCAAGCGGATCTCTCTTGTACCTGTAACGTTTACTCAGTAGCCAACCATCTTAACTTGGCTACGGTCCAAGGGGGTTGAGCAGTAGCCTATCAGAACTAATATTTATCTGTTATTCTCTGGGGAAGCTGATCAACTCCAAAAGCAATCAGGCCACATCGTATTTAAACCACATTCATAACAGCCTAATAGTACATTCCATCAGCGAAGTTATATCACCAGACATACTTTGGCCATCATCATAATTATAAATTTAATAATGGCAGGACGGGGGAAATTAATTGCCGTTATTGGAGCCGAGGACACGTGTCGGTGCACGAGATTCCTCCTCGATGGGGTGGGCAAGCTGAACAAGAACCGGAAGCTCAATTTGTTGGTGGTGGAAAATGACACGTGCATTACGGAGATTGAGGAGAATTTCCAGAGTTCTTGACCCACGGTGATGATCTACGTCATCTTGATTACGAAGAAATAAGGGAGGGTCGGTTGGTAGGAGGACCTCAGACATCACTGTACTTTCACCAGGGCTCAGGCATAACCATATAAGGAAGCCCCAATGTACCCACGCCGAAACAAGTGCATTGTCTACCCTCAACGAGTCATCCCCTGGGCAGGTGCAACGAATACATGAAGGCTCGGCCCAAATAATACTCAGACCAGTCGAAATGTTGCGACATAGAGGGGTCAGAAAACTGAGCACTCGGGAGGGCTGTTGCAGGCCTGAAAGAGGGACAAACTGAAGTTGGAAATACTTTGTTTTCAACAAAATAAGAGGTATTTATGCGTGCAACATCTGTTTTAAAGTATTGTTGTAATGTTTAGTCTGTAGGCCTACTGGTAGTACTACACACAATCTAAAAATAGTCTATGTAGAAGAGCTGTCATTGGTCTGATCCCATGAAGTGACGGCGTAACTCTGTCTATACTCGGGGCCGAGTATTATTTGGGCCGAGCCTTCCTGTTACCGGTGCTACACCAGAATGTTATGCGAGGTATTGAACATCAAACATCAAAGGCATTATCAACACACCCCAAGCAGGCTGCTACCCAGAATATCAGAGAAGATATCAGTCAAGAGAATGACACTAGCCGGGCATTACCATCACCACCAAGAAACCCCGCTAAAAAGATTCTACTGTGGAATCCAACAAGGTGTCAATCATAACGATGTCCCACACCTAACTATCTACTGTATGTGGATGTGCTAAACAAAGAAAAGCACAAGCAAGCAGGCCAGATGTTTGGAGAATGGAGATGACCAGAGACACCCTCTGAGGAGAGAGACCTTTCTCTCAGGCTGCTAAGCATGCCCAAACTCCAGGCCCTGTCGTATTATGTCCAGACCACACACACCATGCAGGCTCCATATGCATGCCACCATAATAATAAACCTTATGCATGCATGCAGATTATGCGGAATAGTGAGGCAGTAAATGGAATAATCAGAGGGGAAGGAATATTCAAATTGTCAGCGAATCGGCCATGATGAGAGGATACCGTCTTCCTGTTTGTAAATGCATTACTCATGCCGCTGGAGCTGTCACTTTCATTTTACCCATGGGAGAGAGAGAGAGATAGAGAGAGAGAGAGAGAGAGAGAGAGAGAGAGAGAGGAGAGAGAGAGAGAGAGAGAGAGAGAGAGAGGCGGATCTAGGCATGGGCAT
This sequence comes from Benthosema pterotum, assembly GCA_039105355.1. Taxonomy (NCBI): domain Eukaryota; kingdom Metazoa; phylum Chordata; class Actinopteri; order Myctophiformes; family Myctophidae; genus Benthosema; species Benthosema pterotum. Next base: position 33,983,715 of record CM076966.1, read on the forward strand.
GCCCAGTCTGCCCCACCAAACACGATGGCATGTAAAACAACCCAAGATATTTCCAATGAAACTGCTTATATTCAAAATGATTTGAAACACTGCTGCTACTACTACTATACTAACTAACTACAGTTTCATACATTTCATCATTGAAAACAGCATGGGGGCGGCTTCATCGCCGTGGTGCGAAGCGAGGCGGGCAATGAAGCCGCCCCCATACCATTTGCCCCCCCCATTGGGATACGTTACATCCGTCCCTGAGAGAGAGAAGAGAGAGAGAAAAGAGAGAGAGAGAAGAGAGAGAGAGAGAGAGAGAGAGAGAAACTTCTGGTTTGCACAACCCAAAAACCAACACAATGAAAAACAAACAGACAAGAACTTTGGTGAAATGGCCCTGTTATCACGTCTCTCCAAATATTTGAGCATCTACTAACCACCCCCACCCTTCCTTCCTCCATTACAAAGACAGTTTAAATCACAAGTTCTCCGGTATTTTTCTAAAGTAAACAAGGGCATTTTAATTTTACATCCAGTATACCATTTAAAGTAACCCTATACTACAAAGGCCTCTATAATAGCTTGTACCCACGTCCTGTGTTTGCTCTAAACTGAAAGTCTTTACTGAGAATGTAAATCTTCACAACGTGTCAAAATGTGAGGTGTTATGTCTCTCCCGAAATAGGACCGCTTGTGTATTTTGTCTTCATGTCTTTAAAAGTTAACATTACAGTGATCAATGGTGGCAAATGCCTGCGTTCCTTGTCTGCCGTTTGTGTCGGTCTGTGCCTCTCCACACGTAACCCCCACCCCTCTCTCTCTCCATCCATGCGACCAGAAGATCCCCCTGCCTCGGGTCACGATCATGCAAGAAAAAAAAAAAAAAAAACTTGGGGAAGAAGTCCAGACTTTTTTGCATGATCATGTCCGGAAGGCAGAGAGAGAGAGGGATCTTCTGGCTTCATTTGCATGTAAAGTGGAGCACACACGGCACTCTACCGGGGCACCGAGGTGCCTGCAGACAGGCAGCCCCTCCTCAAATATAGCCTGCCAGACTGCACCAGCCCAGCCCAGCCAGCACTGGCTCCCCTCCCTCCCTGCAGCCCCCCTAACCTGCTGGGGCGGGACCTGACCGCGCAGTGTGCAACAGCTTGAGGTCCTGTCAATCTGGCAACCGCCTCCTAGCAGGGGTCAGGCGTCTGAGAGGCAGCGCCGAGGCAAGGACGAACAACACCGGCAACAACGTCTCCTCTTTAAGCCAGACAGACAGGAGAGGAAAACAGCAAAGACTAGAGAGACTGTGCGTGTTGTGTGTGCTGCGTGTGTGTTGGTGTGTGTGTCTGTGTGTGTGGGGGTGGGGTGGGGGTGGGGGGTGGTTGGAGTAACAAACAGCGGAAGCGTACAACAATACCCGCTGCTGTGCAAACCCCCCTCCAGCAGACGCAGACGAAAGTTGAGGGAGTGCAAACAAATAAACAAGTTAGTGGGAAAAGAGACAGGTGCAGATAAACCTTGCAGGAGAAGAGTGGCACTTTGTAGAAAAAGTCGATGTTGATGGAGGTGATGGGGGTTTGGGGAGAGCGCTGAGACCATCTTATCGCAGTTAATAAAAGCAAAGAGGGGGTGGGGTGTCACCGGCTGACCCGCCATCTCCCTCCTCATCAGCAGCCATAGCCTCTCCAGTGTTGGCTGGGCTGAGCTGAGCAGGGTAGTAGAGGCTGGGAAGGAGGCGAAGCCGCTTCGCTCCGAGATCGTGTTTAGATAATGGCCATCTCCAATCATAGATAATCTGGGACCCATCTTTTTTTTTTTTTTTTCCTTTTTTTTCTCCTTCCAAGCAGACAGCCGCGCGGCGGACAAGGTCAGAGGGGGCGCGGCGGGCGGCGGCGGTTGGCGGTGGCGAAGAAGGAGAAGGAGCGGGGAGGAGGAGGAGGAGGAGATAGCGGAGGAGGAGAGGGACGGGGGCGGCTCCAGAGATGATTTACTGCAGAGATTCGCTCAGCTGCTTCCATCACCCTCCGTTAACTTTCTCATCCTGCCCCCCCCCCATCTCTCTCTTTCTCTCTCTATATCATTCGCTTCATCTCACCCTTTTCTTGCAAAGGATGAGAACTGGGTGAGAGAGAGAGAGAGAGAGAGAGAGAGAGAGAGACAGAGATAGAGATGAGAGAGAGAGAGAGAGAGAGAGAGAGAGAGAGAGAGAGAGAGAGAGAGAGAGAGAGAGAGAGAGAGAGAGAGAGAGAGAGAGAGAGAGAGAGAGAGAGAGAGAGAGAGAGAGAGAGAGAGAGAGAGATGGGGAGAAAGAGAGAGAGAGAGACACCCCTCCTATACACACACATGCACTGCAGCGTTTGGATTGAGGCAAATTGCTTGGGTTTGGAGTGTAGATATGAGACACTCTCCATTCAAGCGAGGTCCACATCAAGTGAAGTGAGCCAAGCGCAGCAGCGGGCCGCCGCCGCCACCGCCATCGCTCTCCTATTGTCTCTCCATTTCTCCCAATTGGGAATCATGGCCTGTCGCTGCATGGGATGGGGGGAGGGTGTGGGGGAGTGTGGCATGGCGAGTTGGTGTTGAGCACATCTGATAAATGTGAAATTTGAGGGGCGAAGAAGAGGAGGAGGAGGAGGAGGAGCAGGAGAAGGAGGTCGGGGGTGGCTGTGGCTGACTCACGGACCAGAAATAGATTTAAAGGCCGAGAAGGTCTCTCTCTCTCTCTCTCTCTCTCTCTCTCTCTCTCTCTCTCTCTCTCTCTCTCTCTCTCTCTCTCTCTCTCTCTCTCTCTCTCTCTCTCTCTCTCTCTCTCTCTCTCTCTCTCTCTCTCTCTCTCTCTCTCTCTCTCTCTCTCTCTCTCTCTCTCTCTCTCTCTCTCTCTCTCATCGTCCAGTCTGTGTGATAATCCAAGAAGGCTAGTGGGGGGTGTATATAAAGTAAGACATGAGTCATTCTAATAGACAGCCAGAGAATTATCTCTGTGATCCAATATAGCGCTATAGCGGCTATAGGATTATGTCCCCGGACCGTTCCCACATCCACCACCACCACCACCAGCAGCAGCAGCATGGTAATTTCCTGAGCTTCGGGTTTTTTTTTTTGCTGCTAACCGCTCCTGACACCCCCTTTCCTCTCTAGAGAGAGAGAGTGGGGAGACATCTCTGGGGTGGGGTGGGGGAGGGGGTACGGTATGGAGAGGTGTGTCTGTGCGTGAGCGCGCGTGTGAGCGGGACGCTTAACCGGGGGGGCCCTCTATACCAGGGCTAATGGCTTCTAATGCCTGCGGAGGCACCTAATCGAGACCCCTGTCGCAACTTCCCCTGACAGATAATTGCCGATGTCTCGGACGTGATAAATGTGACTCCATTCCGGAAGGTGCCAAATGTGTCTTCCACCCCCCCCCCCCCCCCCCCCCCCCCACCCCACCCCCCGCTGGTGCGCGCATGCAGCAGCCGTTGTGGAGTTCCAGCTTACAGGCATTGGGAGGGAGGGAGGGGGGCCCCCCACTGGGAACGGCGTACCTGTTTGGCCCCTGGCCCTCTCTCCTACTGCTCCCTCTGGAGATGAATCCCTCTCCCCTCTCTCCCCTCTCTCCCCTGCACACACACACACTGCCTCTTCCTCCTCCTCAGACCTAAGCCAGGGCTGTCTGTTTCCCTTTAACCACAAGCCCGTCATAGTAAATCTCATTTCATTGTCAAGCCATGGCTGTGGTTTACTTCCCTGCCCTGTCTGCTGACTTCCTGTTGCCATTAACGCTCAATATCTCTGTTGGGGCTTGTCCAGTCCGCTCTTATTTCATTGTGGCGCGTCGCCCCGGCCTGCAAGCCTGCCTGCCTGCCTGCCTGCCTGCCTGCCTGCCTGCCTGCCTGCCGTGTCCTCCCCTGCCCGATCTAGGCATGGGCATAGGGGGGCAATGCCCCCCCCCCCCCCCCAAATGCCCTGACTGTCCCACCAAAGATGATGGCATGTAACTAACTATAATTGTTACACCACTAAACCAATACCATTTCATCATTCAAAACAGAAAACTCCCTGGGCCCGATTGATTGTATTAAGTATCAGGTCTTATGACTTAAGTCAAAACTTGGAGGTGTGGCAAAGCTGTTTGGCTGTTTTGGGTGGCTAAACAGCTTTGCCACACCTCCATGTTTTGACGTAAGTCATAAGACCTGATACTTAAGACAATCAAAATAAGGCCCTCTGAGTCATACTGTGCATTTAGCTTTATGCATGCTGCGTGTCTGTTGCAACTTCAACAACAACTGATGTTATTACTGATGCTTACTTGCTCAATATACTGTAAGTCCTGTAAACGAAAATGGTATGGATGCGACTTCATTGCGATGAAGCCGCCCGCATACCATTTACGCCTTCTACATCCAGGCCTGGGAAGTAACTTGCTCGGTGGCCCGAGCAGTAGACAAAAAAAAAGGAAGCAAAAAAAACAGTCCTCTGTATTTCATTCACACCGTCTGTTCCTGTCCCTTTCACAGCACCCCCCACACCCCCCTCTAAAGAAAGAAAGAGTAGTAATTGATATCGGGTCCCATCCATCCTGGACTCTTAAGCCCCGGGATCCAATTTATCTCTGCGAGAAAATGCAGACTGGCTCACGCCCAGGCCTTGTCGGTCAGACTTTGCCCGTTTTCCGATGGCCGTTAATTAAAGTGACACCGCGGCAGAAAATAAAATCTAAATTTGCGCGTGGTATGTGTCCGCATGCGTAGGTTTGTGTAAGTGTGTGTATGTGTGTGTGTATGTGTGTGTGTGTGTGTGTGTGTGTGTGTGTGTGTGTGTGTGTGTGCGTGTGTGTGTCTGCGAGAGCAGCGAGAATTGCTGTCTCATTCACACTTTGACCAGCGTAAATCAGCCCAAGCAGCCTGGGCCTTAACTGAGAGCACGGCCGATGTAAATCACCGCTACTGAAATACAGCCACCATGTAGACACAGACCCAGTTCAATTAGATCTTATTCTGCCCATGTAAATCTCTAACTGGCTTAATCTGCATTAGCCCCAACGTTGTTAGTCACAAATGGCTTTGGAATGATCTAGTCAATCACGCTGTCATTCAGACTATACAGCCGGGGGCCGGGGGGTGGGGGGGCTCAACAAGTACAGCAAGCGCAGTAAATGTACGGGTGATGTTTGGGTCAACTGTGTTGTTAGCCACTTTGGCCACATGCTATTAGCCCTGATCTGGTGGTCTCATATAACTACCCATATGGAAAAAAAAACTTTGTATGCGAAGTTGCAAACCTTTTATACAATCCTTATTATTATTATGAGAATAAAGTTACGATAAGATCCATTTTTTGTAAAGTGAAACATATATAAAACAAAGGTTGTATATAATTTTGTGACTTCATAAGAATTATATATGACATTCAAAAACTATGTAAGATCCATAGTATTTTTTGTAAAGTGATTTGTATAAAAGGTGCCACTTTCAAACATAAAGTTCTTTCCATATGGGTAGGAATTGCGAACCAGACTTAAGGGTGTGGAGGAAGCCGATCCAACATGGAGGAACCAGAATTACTAACCATAGATAGATAGATAGATACGTGATAGATAGATAGATAGATAGATAGATAGATAGATAGATAGATAGATAGATAGATAGATAGATAGATAGATAGATAGATAGATAGATAGATACGTTCTAGATAGATAGATTCTGTACAACAAATAGCTAAAATTGCCGATCTACAAGCCAACTACAATGCTCCACGTCGTGATACGTTGTGTGTCTTCATTATGTGAAAATCTGAGAATATACAGTATTTGACCATTTCCTGACAAATATCACATATTAAATTGACAGCATCTGTGAAAATTTAGAGATTGGTTACTGTACAAGTCAAACACCGCTATAGGACAGGGAAAGTTCAGTTCAGTTTTTTTTTTTTTCAGACAGCCTGTTGTTAGTTTATAACACTGGGTTAATGATCCAATGCTGTGTGTCTGATGTGCTGTGTTTCTGTTCCTAAATATTAACTATTCATGAATATTAACTGTAGCCTATGTTCCTGTGGGTCTTTAAGTCTCGGGGGAACCCTGGCGACCCCAACACTTTGGGAGTTGCACCACTAACTTCACACAGGTGTGATTTTTATTCATATTCCTTTTTTCCCTGTTGTGTTTACTGATTCATCTACAACGTACCTATTCACCCTGTTCTCCTTCTTTGGCGATGATGAAACGAGGCTGACTAGCACCTCAGAGTCGTAGTATCACAGTTTCTTTTTACTCCAGGTGGAGCAGATAAGGAACGTGTTTAGGAGTTTAACTATAGTGCCCTCCCTAGATCACGTTTTGACCCTATTTCTATTTTGTTTTTGTTTGCTGTTGTTTGCCATTAGTGGGCTCTCATACTACTGCAGTTGCAACTTCTGTAGTAGTCTGAAAAATCATTCAGACTCTTTCTTACACTGTTAATTTTGCCATAGTACTTGCCCTGGCCTTGACCTTGTGGGAGTATGCAGACAAAAAAGACAAAAATCTGTAACTTTTTATGCATATTTTGCAGACATAGCTTTGTATAGTCTATGAGTCATTCCACGAAACCGGTACCATTTGACCTTTTTTCATGAAATTTTGACCGAATAGACTAATTGATAACAGGGTTGAGTCTCTTGACCTTACAGTCTTCTGGTTGAGGTATTTGTACTAAAGATAATAAGAGAACACATGGCATGCCTGAGAATACGAAATCAGATATATTGTTGAAATAACCAACAGAAATTTTAAAACAAATTGTTTTCTGTTCATTCCATGTAACAGAGTTGAGCTGTTATGGTTTATGCCAACATGTGAGAGTATAAAATGGCTCTAAAAGTGTAAAGAAAGATTTAAAATTGCCACTTTATGCAGCATGTTGGTCTATGGACTAAAGGGCCACTTAACTCCTTAACGGATTAATCAAGCGTTTTGGCGTGATTGATTATTCTGTTGTCTGCTTATCACGCGAAAACATGTGTTGTACTTTTTTAAATCTATAAACATAAATTAAATTGTTGGCCACTATCTCATAAGGTATTTTAGGTGTTTACCCTCAAACACATCATCAACTCATCTTATTTTTCCCCTTAAAGTAGACACCTTAAGCTGTCTTAGGATGTCTTCACTCATTTGCACCTATATAAATTATGTAGTTACCATTGAATCTAATGGGAGTGAGTTCTGCTAATCTGTCAAAGAGTTAATTGTTGTTATGGAGAGGCAGAATGACTTAGTGTCATAAGGTAGAATGACTAAATAAATGACTAATAAATTATTAATCATCATCTATTTATTAAAAAATGAAACATAACAAGCATTAAAGTACAGATTAGGGACATGAAAAAAATGACAAAATAGGGGGTGTCTACTGACAGAAGGAAAGCAAAATAATTTCTGATATGAAGATAAATTCCAACTAATGTTTAACACAAAATTAAAGGGAACATTTTAATTGATGAAAACAATCTTTTAAAAATAGTTTTTGGTAACTGAATCAGTAAAATAGAGCTGAATCGGTCAGAGAGACTGCCAATCGTACCATTTTTGTGGCATGACTCCTACAGTATACGTTTAGTTCCCCTGCACATATTAGCGTGAGACGGATGGCTATTTACTATTTCTATTTTTTAGATATTTTACCCTGTGTTACCTTGTGTTCGCTCTGGATTAAATGCCCACGCGTCCAAAAACAAGCACGCTTT
>CM076966.1:33993903-34048903 GCA_039105355.1 Benthosema pterotum
AGGTTAACAGTAGCCGATCGATAAACAACCTCTGAACATCCATTTCAGACCGAGGTGAAAGCAAAGCATCAGCAGAGCCGACAAGAGGAAAAAAGAGAATCCTTTTTAGAAACTGCCATGAATAAAAAAAAAAAGAAAAAAAAGAAGAATCTCGCTTTTCTGTGTCTTGGTCACAAACATTTTTTTGTGTTCCTTCAGTTTCACCCTCCACAGAGGAATCCATTTTTGATGTGCAATGATTAGCAAAAGTAGATAATCTGTACAAGTTTGTAGCAAATGTCATTATTTTTTTATTTAATTTAATTGTATTTTTACATTTTTAATTTATTTTTACTTTTTACTTTCCTGGTATTTTTTGCATATAGTGTAATGACACGTCTATGACCGTGACCCAGACCCTGTTACCAAGTAGTTATTCTGTTTAAAGTTAGAAATCTGGTAGTCTTTTTATTGGCATATATACAGTACATGAATCCATCCATCAGCATTGGGATTTTTATAGGCGTTTCTTGTGACCCTACCATTAACATCCTATGACAAACAAATAATGCTATAATAAATAGCATATGACATGTCAAACTCGGGTTTTTGTCATTATTCTGAATCCATTAGTTTTGCACAAAAAACAGTCCTTGGGCTAAAAAATGACCATAGACATCATGACAGAATGCGATGAGCTCAGCACATTTGGGCCATAGTTGTTCTCGTCAACGAAAACTAAAACGAAATGTGTTCGTCAACGACCATTTTTCGCGGGACGAAAACGAGACTAGACTAAACGAAAAACATGTGTATAAACAATAACTGGGACTAAATTAATATGCAATTTCGTTGACTAATAAATACTAGACGAAAATGTAGTTGACAAAATAAAAACTAATCTAAAATCTATTGTCATTTTCGTTCACGAACGAAGACGACACGAAATATATTATTATAATAATCGTATCTCTTTTTTGCGGAGTATTTGCTATGAAGTCACGTTGTGTTCGGAAGTGCACGTCGGGGCTGTCCGGGAGCACAGTCGCCTATCACTTTGTATATACTAGGCATTGTGATCACTTCAGCGTGGCTGTAACCGAACACACCCTCCCTCCACAAATCCTCCTCCTCCTTTTTTTGGTGCTCTGCACTGAGCGCAGCAGCACCAAGAAGGCTCTGCAACTAACAAAACTATAAGACACGCGACAGAGATTTTACTCATACTTTATGGTCGAATCCTTTCACACAAAACAGCACGCTTTGCACGGGATTGGGATAAAGAGAAGAGAAGATTTATGGAAATATTTTCACTAAATCGATGTGGACAGGGACAATACTTTATGCTTGTTCACAACTAGCGCCGTTGTGCGACGTCTCATCTTCGCCGAAAATGCTGTATACATCAGTGGTACGGGGACCACCAGTAGTCCTTGAGAGGGTTCCAGGTGGTCCCCGGCTAACTGCTGGAGACTTGATGTAACTCTTTGAGAGCGTAAAAATGAAACCAAATGGACCCGCATGCTCACACTTGTTGTTCTTGTTGTTAAGCAACTTGTTGTTTAGCTCCATCATTTTACACTGATGGGGCTACAGTAGCTCTGGTCCAGAGCTCCACTGCTTCTGAGTCTGACTTGCATTGGAGCTCTGTTGGTCTCCGTGCATTCGGCCATTACTGCACCCGACCAGCCTCTCTTCTCTAGTGGATATATAAAGAACGTTTTACCTACTCACCAAAATAAACACGTCTTGTGTCATTAGAAAGCCTACTTACCTTGGTGGTCACACTCTTAGCCCCCCACCACACGGATAAATTGGACTTTTTGGCCAGAACGCGATCGTTTTTCACCGGAAAAACAACCAGGATTTGCGCCCTCTACCGATATTGCCAATAGAAAAGTTCCATAGGAAATATTTTTCCTTCAGTGAAAAACGATCGCGTTCTGGCCAAAAAGTCCAATTTATCCGTGTGGTGGGGGCTAAGAGTGTGACCACCAAGGTAAGTAGGCTTTCTAATGACACAAGACGTGTTTATTTTGGTGAGTAGGTAAAACGTTCTTTATATATCCACTAGAGAAGAGAGGCTGGTCGGGTGCAGTAATGGCCGAATGCACGGAGACCAACAGAGCTCCAATGCAGGTCAGACTCAGAAGCAGTGGAGCTCTGGACCAGAGCTAGGGCTACAGCATTTCCAGTGAAGATGAGAGCTAGATTACAAACCTGAAGAGAAACCTCAGGATTTAGCATAAAGCAATCAGCCTGTCTGCCGCTGGTTGTAGAATGTAACGCTACATCAACGTTGTGTTGTTGAGTGACAGTGTTAGCTTAATGTTAGCAACGCAAAGCGGAATAGATTATAGACCGATTTACGCAAACTCCGTTCACTTCATGGGATCAGTCCAATGGAGGCTCATACATAGACTTCTATTGAGAAGAGACAACAAAAAGGGACAACCGAAAGTTACGGAATGCATTGGAGTCTATGGGCTCGTGCGAGTACATGAACCACGTGACCAGGCTGTTTTCTGCCCCATCAATGTCGCAACTCTTCTGGGCAGATCAGACCTGCCCACAACTTAGTTTGGCCACAACTTGAGATCGTGTTTTGACATTGAATGAATTGAACACACATTATATTACACATTGCTGGTGGGGAAACTATGATTTCAAAATTCAGTTGGAATGCTAGTTTAGCCTATTTAAAGGGGATTGCCATTATTATACCTTAGAGATGTTGTGTGGACATGATAAAAAAAAAAAACGCCCCCCCCCCCCCCCCAGTGTTCCCTAGAAATGGAGGTCTGAAAAAAAATCATTAACATGCTGAAACACAATTTGATGACATCAAGTTGTGTTTCACAATGTTTCTCCAGTGATTTTTCTTTTGGGACCTTTTTGTGAAACAAATGAATACTAGCGGGTCCATTTGGTTCCACTTGTACACACTCTGGATCCCAGGGGTCCTTCAGGAAATTCCAGGAGATCCCCTGTTAAATGATATATTGGAACCAATTGGAGACTAAATTGTCAGACTAAAACTAGACTAAAATGACAATAGTTTTAGTCGACTAAAACTAAACTAATAAAATCATGGTTTCATGGACTAAAATAAAAACTAAAATGATTTACTTTTCGTCGACTAAAACTAGACTAAATAAAAAAAGGACGAGTTAGACTAAATAGGATAAAAACTAAAACCGGTGATTAAAAGTGGACTAAAACTGAAACTAAAATTAAAAATCGCAGACTAGCTCAGCACATTTGGGCCATAAAAACAGCCTATAATACCAACTTTCCCATCCGTCCACCTCGTCTGCCGGACTATTAGGGTTGATATACCACCTGCCCTTCAGTACAGAATGTGTCTTCTCCACTTAGGAGACACAAAATAGCACATTAAGGTCATGAATGTGACGCGTTGTGGGCTATTTACCGAGCACAACACTGGCACAGCACTAAGTATAACTGAGGCTTCATCATAGACTCCCTCCCTGCCAGCCGGCTGGGCTGTTTGTTAGACTGTGTGTCATTCATTCTCCTGCTCTCTGTCCGTCTATCTGCCTCTCCTGTATCTCTCCCACTGTCACTGCCTGTCGGGGCAAAGCAGAAACGCCAAAAAAACAAAATAATCTATAATGACATGGCCCAGAATAGGGACGGACGGGAGCCAGGCTTGAAATCGGTTAACATAAATATTCCACACAACACCGTCCGTAGCCTATCCTTTTTCTTGTCGCCGGGGAAAACTAGAAACAATGTTTTCTCCTCTGTGAAAAATGCTATAGGTCGCCCACGCACGTTGACATCGGCATCATTGTCTCTCACACTACCATTTCACTATCACCTTCGGCGGGTCGGCGGAGGAGCCGTCTCTCTCTCTCTCTCTCTCTCTCTCTCTCTCTCTCTCTCTCAGTGTTGCCAAAAGCCAAAATCCAAAACACACTAGTGGCACTTCCATAATGCACTAGAATGCGCTAGAGCAGTGGGTTTTCAACCATTTTCATACCAGGGCCCACTGTTTATTCTGCATTTTAGCCACAGAGGAGCACCGTTTGATGTTGAGATTAGTCTCTCAGCCTAATTTAGGAGAAATAACTGACCAAAATGTTGGTCAAAATAGCAATTCTTCTACATTATCTAAATGTGTAGATTCTTGAAAATTAGGTAATTCAGATGGTTAAATATGATTTAACTATTGAGAGCGTAAAATGAAAGCGTAAAATGAAACCATTCATTTTACGATCTCAAGAGTTACAGATCTAAAAGGGTCCATTTGGTTACCAATGGTCCTTTCTAGGAAGGAAGGAGGACTCATAGGAGGAAATCATAGGAGGAAAAATGGTGAAAAATGAGGGGTTTATCTCTGGCGCTTGTCAACCAATTTTGCCCCAACTCACCAGCAAAAAAGCACCGGGGGGGGGGGGGGGGGCAAATGCGCCAAGTTGGCAGCACTGCTCTCTCTCTCTCTCTTCAACTAGGCCAGGAGGACAGCAGCAGTGTGTGAGCGGGTGGATGGCACAGAGCGCTGCCCACTCGGATCAGTCAACCAGGGGCCACGCGGCAGGGTGAAAGAGGGGGCCCTCGCCGGGGCCATACAGCACTTGACAGCAGTTGACAGGAGCACGGACAGTGGCCAAATATGGAACGCGGGAGGGAGCGGCGGTGGTGGGCGTTGTAGGGACAATGTGTATGCTCACTGACACCTCCCCGGGATGCAATGTACACAAGTGGCAATATGCTGTGACATCGGATCAAAGCTAGGAAAGGAGAGGCGCACACAAACGCGCGGAGGCAGGCGCGCGCGTGTGTGTATGCGGGCGGGCACGCACGCGTGCATTCACACACGCATAGTAAACAGATACCGAGATATACTGACACACCGATACCAATAATAATCTTCATGTATGCCAGGGGTTTTCAACAGGTGGTCCGGTGACCAGCAGTGGTCCTTGAGAGGGTTCCAGGTGGTCCCCAGCTAAGTTGTTTAACCAGATGTACCTCTCAAGAGTTAGAATATTCATCATGTGAATTAGTCCTAATCTACACAACTAGAAGATTAATGGTCATGGACAGAAGCAAAGGAAATCTTTAGTTTGGGGGGGTCTGTGGGGCTAAGATGTCCTTAAATGGTGGTCCGTGGCTCAAATGCTGAATAAGTGGTGGGCCCTGGGCTGAAAAAGGTTGAAAACCACTGATGTATGCACTCACACAGAGAGATACAGACGTGCTAATGCTTGCTTGCATGCATACACGATCGCACACGCACACACATGCACACATATGCACACCCACACACGCACACAAACACACACACATGCACAGAGAGAGAGAGAGAGAGAGAGAGAGAGAGAGAGAGAGAGAGAGAGAGAGAGAGAGAGAGAGAGAGAGAGAGAGAGAGAGAGAGAGAGATTAACGCTCACTGACATGTAAACACTTTGTGGGAATGAAGTAAATATACATCATCTATTGTTGTCTCGTCCTGAGGCTCTTGTCAGAGATAGCATATGACTTTGGCAAGGCGCTAACACACAGAGAAGAAACGCCAAGACCCATTTCCACTCCACTCCAGCCTTGTGCATGAGGGTCACAGGTTCAGTCTGCACATGAAGCCCAGTGTGTTCTGTTCTGTGCTGTGCTGTGCTGTGCTGTTCTGTGCCGTGCGTGCTCTGACAAAGTGTCCTTGAGTCAGACACCTGCGCCACGCTGGCCTGGCGCAAGTTTGTTGTGGACACGGCTGTCACCAACGGCTAGTACGCAAGATTCAATTTCAGTCTCTGCTTTTGATATCCACTATAACTCTGTTGATATTTTTCTTTTCTTTTTGTTTCTTTGTTTTATGGTGGGTGCGGGGGTTATTTTCAAGTAGAGGTTTCCATTTGTAAAATTCAGACACTTAACAATTTAAATCACAATAGTTGATGGCAAGATTAGTCAAAATGAGTCTGAAAAACGCAGATCATCCATGTTTCACTTTGTGCATGACAAAAGTATCTTTTTTTCCCCTTGCAAAACAAATGAAAACAATTTCAAATGGTTTTGCTGTTGCTTCCACCATCTGACACAGTTTCCAACTGGGCCATAATGAAGCAAAGATTACGAATTGTTATTTTTACAACAGCAGGAAGATAAAGATAAAGGCAGGAGGAAGACCCTGACGGTTCTTCTCAGGGGAAAGTGTTAGTCCAGATGTTAGGGCTATACAGCCATTATCTCATTTGTGTCGGACTGAGAGAAGAGATGTGTGAAATGTTACTGCCATTATGTTTACACTTCATGTCGCCTTTGATTTCACGCATGCTCCCAATTATGTTCTGCCGATAACCAATGTACGATTATATACCACATCATAACCCTCCCCCCTGCCCCCCCAAATGAATGCTGTGTGAAGATTTACTGCGGTTATGTTTACATTGTTTTAAAATATGTGAGATCGATTTTGATTTAATGCTCATCACACCACCGACTGACTATACCTCCCAGATACTACAGATTATGCCTACAGATGTAAACTAGCTATTTTGAGCCATTTCTGATGCAATAATTATTGCGTCAAATCAACAAAGTATAGAGGTTGGAGATGGATGGAGTTAATATTCAACTACAGCAGTGGTTTTCAACCAGTGGTCCTTGATAGAGTTCCAGGTGGTCCCCAGCTAAATGATAAGTTGGCTAACTAACTATTTGAGAGAGTAAAAATGAAACCCCGACAAAGAGAGAGGTTTGCACTCTCAAGTGCTAAAATATTCATCATCTGTTGTGAAGGCTACAAATCTAGAGAATATACAAGATTAAAGGTCGTTTGACTGTTTTGTTTCTCCAAATCCAGCCTGGAATTGTGGACAAAAGCAAAATAAATCTTTAGTTTTGGGTCTCAAATGGTGGTCTGTGGCTCAAATTCTGAAGAAATAGTGGGCCCTCGTATCAAAAAAGTTGAAAACCCACTGAACTACAGCAATCAAGCTATCACCTGCTGCATGCATGCATGCACGCATGTGTGCGTGATACAGAAGAGGTAATAAGACAGGGGTTTTTGCAGCCCTATAGCCTCACAGTTAAGGCAGTTAAGGTCGGCCGAGGTCCCCCGGTCCCCACGCAGTGATCAGTCAGTCTACAGGTCTTAAATGGCAACGATTGGGCAGGAGGACGCTCCATCAGCAGCTTCTGAGTCGCCGCAGCAACAGGAGTCATTAGACGCGGCCCAGACTGTAAGTTGGGGGTTGCCAGGCAACCGCGTGGTGGAGGTCAGGGAAGCAGGCGGGCTGCTAGCCAAACCAATTGGCACTGCTTTCATTCCTCCAAATCCTCCTCCTCTTTGTTCCTTATATTGGAGCGCTGCGACCGGAGGGAGCCATGGGGGGTGGATGGATGGATGGATGGAGAAGCACTCTGAATTTGGACTTGAGTAAAGATGCCAGAGTGCCGTGGTTTTCAACCCTTTTTGATACCAGGGCCCACTATTTATTCAGTATTTGGGCCTGCAAGTACCACCATTTGATGACGTTTTAGCGTCACAGACCCCCCCAAACTAAAGATTTCTTTTGCTTTTGTCCACAATTCCAGGCTGGATTTGGGGGAAAAACAGTCTAACATACAGATAAAAATGACCATTAATTCTTCTGGGGACCACCTGAAACTCTCTCAAAGATGGTCCCCGGACCACTGGTTGAAAACCAGTGGTCCGGGGTCATAGTGTACAAATAACTTGCTTGGGTCAAAACACAATGGTATAGGCATTAAATACATGCAAAGCAAAATATACACAAAACAAAAGCAATAGCCCATTTCAGAATAGTGTGTTGTTGTACTAAAATATTTGGTCATTAAAACTCTTAAGCTCCATATTTTATACTTTCAAAAAGTACATTCTACACTATCTACAGCACAAGCTGTAAGAATTGATTGAAATGTGATTAATTATTGACCATCTCAATCCGCAAATCACCTAATATATGCTATCAAATAAATAGAGAAAAACACTGTTTGCTAGTAAGATACAGTAGCAGAGAGTTGTGTAAAGTAAAGTTAAAGTGCCAAGACACTGTACTCAAACCCATACTTAAAAAAAATAAATAAATGTACTACGTGGGCAAGTTATTATTAAACTAACAGTTACTCTTGATTAAACACAGCTCAACTGCAATGGAAACTATCCCCAGAGAAATGTAGCAAGCTACGGTACAAGCTACATGGCAGCTTGTAGGGAAAGAAAAGAGAAAAGTCATATGGAAATCGATATTGTTGCATTGTACACAAAATAACGAGAGCAGAAGCCAAGGGTAGGTGATTCCCTCCCCCACAGCCAGAGGTGGCAGGGTGTGGTGGGATACATGTCAGGACCCGGAGAGCAAATATCATATTTACACTGTATGGTAGTAAATTATGTTATATCGTCAAGTGTCACCTTATTTTTGTTTTTGTGTAAGATGGAAATACAACCCTTCTTCTGTTGCACACCTGTTACGTGTAGCTTTTTGTTTGTCTTTATGTACAGTATTTTTATTGCACTGGGGATGAGTGGGAAACATTATTTCATGCCTCTAATGTGTATGTCTTGGTGTGACAAATAAAAAAAGCTTGAATCAAATATAATAATCAACAACTACTAATCAAAACTATGTTAGCTTAATCGCAGTTTTAACTACTGTAATGTGCAGTTAAAAACTTGCCATACCTTTGTGTGTGCATGCATGTGTGAGTGAGAGGGCATTTGCTTGCGCAAGTGTGTGTGTGTGTGTGTGTGTGCGTGTGTGTGTGCGTGCGCGTGTGCGTGTGTGTGTGTGTGTGTGTGTGTGTGTGTGTACAGTCTCCCAAGGTGGCTTAAAGCAAATCAGATTTGCAATCATGAGTAATCATCAGCTCCATTTGTCACTGGTGTCACTTCTCACATTTCACTGTAATTGTTCTGTACCCTGCACTATGTGTACCTGGTTTTATACTACAGATGAAAGTTTGCTTGTGTTTAACTCTGGCCCACTTGCATGGATTACAAAAACGACACATTCACTAATGTACATTTTTACCAGCTTGTTAAATAAATAAACAAATGTAATATTATAATAACATACTCTACCATGTAGATTGGATAAAATGTCATTTCATTCATTAGGTTTTTTCCCCAATTTCAAAAAGTTAAGGTTTTGGACAAATACAACATTGTTTCTGCCCAAGCGATGGCTATGGTGAATCAGGCACTTTAAAATCACCACTCGGCACACCATTTCACCGCGCACGCGGATGCAATGTGACTCGGCACACCATTTCACTATGCACACAGATCAAATGTGACTCAGCACACCATTTCACTATGCACACACAGATAAAAGTGACTTGGCACACCAATTTCATATATGCACACCCAAATGTAAGTGACTCAGCACACCATTTCACTACGCACACACAGATGAAAGTGACTCGGTACACACACATTTCACTATGCACCCAGATGGAAGTGGCTTGCAATGCACACACTATCGCCATGCACAACTTTCGCCTCCCCTCTCATCCTCTCTCTCCGCAGCGCACGGGATCTGAGCGCAGGGTATACACATGTTATGGAAGCAGACATACGTGGCATGCACACAGACACACGTGCGTGCACACATGGACAGGGACACAGACAGGCACATGCACACTGCACAGGCACGCGCAAAAAGAGTCTTGGGGCTCAATAACAGCAGGTGGCTTAGGTGACATTTTAATCCCTTATTACTGAGTGCAGGATTAGCCGGCAGATCAAGGCAGAGTTAATTATATGAATTCATCAGAGGTTGGGTGAGGAGGCAGGCTGCTCTGCCCCTGGGGCCAGGACCTCCGCACGCGCACACACACACACACACACACACGCACACACACACACACACACACACACACACACACACACACACGCACACACACACACACACAGAAGAGGGAAGACAAGTGTCATTCTGTCTATCTAAAGAAGCCAGGGCGTCCCGGCGCAGTGGCGCTGGTGGCAGAGGTAAGATAACACGGTACAGTAGGAGGGCCTCCAGAGACCCTGGAAGATAAATGACACATGCTCCTCCAGCCGTCGGCCTGCCTGCCTGCCTGCACCAAATGAACTGCACACACACACACACACACACCCAGGGGCGGATCTAGGCATAGGCATGGGGGGGCAATGTCCCCGTAAATACCCAGTCTGCCCCCCCAAACACGATGCCATGCAAAACAACCCAAGATATTTCAAATTAAATGCTTCTATGATCTGAAACACTATACTACTTTCTAACTACAGCTGTGTCACCACTAAACCAACAGCATTTAATCATTGAAAACAGAAAACTCTCTGAGTCAGACCTTTAGCTTTATGCATGCTGCGTGTCTGTTGCAACTTCAGCAACAACTGATGTTATTATTGATGCTTTACTTGACTAATAAAACCAGAAATGGTAAGGGTGCGACTTCATCGCACATCGATGAAGTCGCACCCTTACCATTTTCTCTTGCCCCTCCAACATGTTCTCTTGCCCCCCCCCCCCCCCCCCCCCCCCCCAGTGGGACATGTTATATCCGCCCCTGCACACACCAGAGGAACACTACAGGCGCTTTCATCCCATGATGCACGTGAGACCGCTGCAGCTATATAGGCTGGGAAGAAAAAAAAAAAGAGTTCACCACACAACACAACACAACACAACACAACACACACACACATCCACACAGGCGTGCATGCACACACATATCCCTCTCCTCCTTTCCCTTGCCTTGGCTTGCTTTATCTTTGTCTCTCCCTGCCCCCTTGGCCTCCAAAACCAATATGCTTCCCACCACAGCCCCTTAATGGGTTGATCAATGCTGACAAATAGGCAGCTCATGCTGTCTTGCCCGGGAACTCACAGCTCTGTGCCTCTGTGCTGTGTGCCGCACCGGAGAGGCCATCTCTCTCTCTCCCCCTCTCTCTCTCTCTCTGTTTCCCCCTCTCTCTCTCCCTCTCTCTATTTTGCTCTTGCTCCCTTGCGTGACTCTCCCCCAACCATGCTTCTCTCTCTCTCTATCATATCATGCCCTCACTCTTTTGCAGTCTGTTTTCCTCCTCCCTCATGCTCTATTTTCCTTTGGTTCTACAGTAGGCTATGTAACACCCCCCCCACACACACACACACCCCCTTCCTCCTCCCCCCTTCTGTTTTTTAATCTCCGGGGGCTGATCTATATTTCTCATTCTGTTATGATGAATCAAACTTAGCCGGAGTCAGGGAGGGACTGGAAAACCAACAGCGTGGAAGAGAGAAGCCTGTTTACATTTTTACAGCAACAGTCGGCGCCAAGCAAGCGCATGTGTGTTTGTGGGTATGTGCGTGTCTGTGCGTGTCTGTGTGTGTGTGCATGTGAGTGATTGATGGCAGCGCAGAGGCGAGAGGGACGAGGAGGACAGCGCTGGCCCTGAAACAGCGTGTGATGTGAATGCCACCGGCCCGCCAACGCCAAGCCAAGCCAGGCTGGACTCTGGAGTCACACAACACTGTCTGGACTGAAGGTCCACTCTAAACACATGAAGAATGACCCTGCCTGTGTGTGGGGCCCTGACCAGCATTTACACTCTCAACCCAACCGCAGCACTTGAACCCCAGTGGCTCGAAAAACTTTTTTCACTTCAAGGATCACACTCCATCTGAAAACTCGAAAACTCTCTGTCAGTCCCTGTATAGCCCTTTTTATAGAGCTGACTAATTTGTTTAGCCAGCCCTATGCCAGCCCAATGACTATCCGATAAGCCTTTTTGAACAGGATTCAAGATGTCCCAAATATTTTCAACAGTGCAAGTTTGTAGATCGTCTGTTTTCCAATAGCTAGACACATACTGTAAATATATAAAGTATTTAAATTGATTGTAATGCTATTGTTACTTTTGTTGGGTATCCCCCGGAATGTCCCAAAAGTCTCCTCTGTGATACTGTATTTACAAAACAATAACTTACTTTCAAAATGATCAGACGTAGCAGATCTACACAAGCTCAAAACCAGTGCTGTGGCGATATCGGCATTATCGTGATGCATTATCACACGACTCGTATCGCGACATAAAAAGAAACATTGCCGTTATCTGCACTCCACAGCCCTAAAGTTTGTCTCTATTCGCGATCAGTTTCTGGCCCCTTCAATGTCGCAATTCTGACATTGGTGAAAGCAAAGTGAAAGTTTGTTCAGTCGCTGTGATGTAAACAAGTGCAGTGATGGTGGATGGGTGGAATAACATGTCAAAGTTAAATATATGAACAAGGTAGGCTACACACTTTTGGAATTATGTTAAACATCCTCTGCTCTGTGGTTACTTCATTAGTTAGGAATACTCCTTTTGTGTGATGCTGTCATATAATGAAGTCACAAGTGGGGCAATAATTTAGGGGAAAAAAAACAGGTTAAAATAATGGAGATGAGAGGTTTCTGTCCGACAGCAAAGACGTCGGATTTAAGTGGTTAAAATTGAGATTCTTTAGAGCTTGGCTCTCATTAGCAGCGGTTGCTTATAATGTCATCCACCTTCACATTGTTACACCAACGTACTCATTCTAAGTTCAGTGCCGACTAAAATGAGGAAAAGGCACAAAAAATGCATCCACAAGGGATGAATTAACAAGGCCCACTATGAAATGTCTTTGATATAAGATCTTCAATAAGCCGCCCTCGCATAATGAAACATTATGAACCTATATAACTTTAAGGCACTTTGGTAGAACTTCATTATTTTTACTGTTACTCATTACGTTTCATTTCGGCCGTATTGCAACAAAAAAAGGAGAGAGGAAGAAAGCCTATGATATCACCATTTTCCTGCCAGATCTTGAGACACTTTTAGCTTTTCCTTTATGTTCCTCACCTCGTAAATTGCACTGTGTAGGACTTTAATATTCCATACATCATAAGTTGCTCTGCATGAGAAGAGCAGTGTCTGTATACTGTATAATAGTGAGAAAAGGTGATCTCCAAGCTCACAACAAGTCACAGGTCACAGGAGGGGGTCTACAACTCTGAAAATTATGGGACCAGAGGAGAACTACTGCAAAAAATAACTTTAACTATAACTTTTTTTATTCACAACTATTTGCCTTACCAAATCTGACATCATAAAAAAATATTCTTCTTCTTTTGACATTAAAAGCCTTTTAATGTGCCCCTCGCACGCAAACCAACAAACCATAATTCCACACTTTTCTTTTTTTTCATATCTGGCGTCCTATTTCTCATCTCATTGGCTTTCATGGCGGCACACGCACACGCACACACACACACACACACACGCGCGCCACGCGTCCATCCGTCAGCCCAGTCCCTCCTGATAACCCTCCGTGTTGTTTGATGCGTGTGATTCTGCTGTCATTCTCTGTCTCCCCATCAGAGGAGCAGTGAGTGGAGCTGTTGATGCCATTTACTGAAAATTAAACTCAATTAAACAGATTTTCTTTCACAGCCAGCAGAGAGACAGGCAGAGAGAGAGAGAGAGAGAGAGAGAGAGAGAGAGAGAGAGAGAGAGAGAGAGAGAGAGAGAGAGAGAGAGAGAGAGAGAGAGAGAGAGAGAGAGAGAGATGCCTAATTTATGCACCATCATATGATGGTGCTGGAAGCCTAAAATAGAAGATTTATAGGCTCACAAAACATCACATTCACAACATGTTACAAGCTTGTAAATTTGGGTATTGTCTCAAAAAGTGTCAATATAATATTTGTATATAACTATCCAGACTCCACAGCCAGCAGGACTGTTTTCATAGGTAATGGCAAACTAGTTGTAATAATAATAATAATAACAATATATAATAATAATAATAATAACAATATATTCCAGTGTTCATTTTATATATGATTATAGGATACTACATTCCAGTACGGAATGTGAGCGTCTGTCTGCAATGGATAAAGTTTATGGTGACATTAGCATTTAACAGAAAGAGATCTCGGCCTATAAGCCTAATCAATGTGTTTATACTGTGCATGCATGACATATAGTACAGTGGATAGATATTATTTAATTATGGTAGCTATAAAGACAACAGGTTTATCTGTAATACAGTGGAAGCTCATAGAACTAACATAACAAGGTGTAATTATCAGCAGGGATGCATGTACTGTATTTGCAAACATGCATTTAACATAATATGCATTCAAATAAAGCCAACTAATTTATTCTTGTCCAGTAAAATTTAATTGTGTTGGTCAAGGTGGCCGGCCCAAACAATGAGACAAAGTCAGAGTCACTAACAAAGTTATGCATTTACTCCCCTAGTAGAGTTTTTAATATTGTAATTCCAAGAGCTACTTTTCATTGTGTTTCTATGGTACTAGACCGACTGGAGATTCCAGCAGTGATACGCTGTTATGACTCGTCATTTTCTGAGCTGGACGGCCGGCACTTGGGACCTCCTTGTGACAACTCCCAAACACTGACTTGAGAGTGAGACGACACAATTAAATTGGGAGAAAGTCGTGCCAAAAAATATGTTAACTCTCAAACTAATGCGAACACTTACAGAATGAATCGCTTGATGTTACATTATGGGCAGGGATTCTTCTTCTATTTAGCTAAAAGGGGAATTCCCCCCATTTTCAAGATTTTTCCTGAGAGCCTACTACACATGGAACCAAATGAACCATAACGGGTCTCTTTGGTTCCATTTGTACACTCTCAGAAAAATAGGTCCTAAAAGAACCTGCAAATTTGGAACTAAAAATTGAAGAAGAGGAATTATACAAAGTAGGGTGACATGACATCGGCAAAATCAAACAAGCTGTTCCTGAGAGCGATTTACTTTAAAGCTCTTATATCATATGAAAGAATGAGTGTTCAAACTAGAAAATTTGTGGCGATAGAAAACACGCATGGGAGCACCAAAAACACACAAAAAATAAAAGTTGAATTGAGAATTAACTGCAGATTCTACTTCATAGATTGGGGGAGGGTCAACTGACCAGATGCATATGAAAATAGTTCTTGATAATAATTAAAAAAAAAGATTTAGAGTGACTGTCTTATAAGGCACTGTGTCGGGACTATACTACTATAGTCTGAACTGGTAGTCTTCAAAAGCAGCTCTGCCAGTGGTAGCGACTGCTCCTCACTTGCTGCACTGCACAGAAACAGCCCTGAAATCTCTGGCTCCATCAGCCATCGCTCACAGACAGGCTGCGACGATATATACCTCTCATGTCTGTCTCTGTCTCCGTCCTCCAAACCTCCCCCTCTCTCTCTCTCTCTCTCGCTCTCTCTCTAGTAAAATCACCAGACTTCAATTTAACTATGAGAGTTACTGCAGTCTCTCTGTCTCCCTCCCTCCCCCTCTCTCTGTGTCTCTGTCTCTGTCTGTTTCTGTCTCTTCCGAAAAAATCAGCCTCCCCACTGGGCCAGCGCGGAGTCACCAGAGGTCAGGCTTGTCGACGCGCCGCGCGTCGGACGAGGCTGCCAGTGTGTGTGCTGCGCGTGTGAGTTCTGATTCGACATGAAAACAAAGGAGAGCTCATGGTGAAGGAGAGGGAGTGAAAAAAGGGGGCTGCTGACAGCTCCGTGCGCCGCGATGGGGGGGCAGGAAGGGGGAGAACGAGGCGCGACCTATTTTTAGCTCCAAGCCTGTGCTCCTATTTAAAGACGTGTGTGCGTGTTTGTGTGCATGTGTGTCTATACGGCGCCGGGTTGTGCGTTGCGTCGCCTTGCCTTCAACGGCATTAATCTGTGTGTGTGTGTGGAGGGGTGTGGTGGGAGGGGGTGATGCTGTGTGTTCATGTTTTGTCTGTGTAAACTCCCGTCCCGTTTCCTCCATAATTACCTGGCAGTTGATTCCTCTCTCCCCCTGGGGGGAGGAGGGGGGGGAGGGAGGGGGGAGAAGGGGGATTTTTGGGGGGCTCCAGCTTTTCATTTATCTCTGCAATCCTCTGGCATCAGCTCCTCTTCTCTCCGCTGAGAGGGAGCTCTGAGGAACAGCTGCACCAATCTGTACCAAATCCCCACAAAACGCACCCCACCCAAAACCCACCCTATAGTGTACACCTCCCCACCTCTCTCCTCTACCCACATGCCACCACCCACCCACCTCTAGGTCTGGCCAGAGCTGTACTTCCACCTGTATTATGTACTTCAACTTATTTCTTTCAAGGACCCCCAAATAGATACTGTATGTTCACGGCTGCGGAGATCCATCTGAAAAAAGATCAGGTAGGAATGTATCTGCCACGGACATCACAGGTGACGCAAACCATTATTCGGGTTCTGATGTTGATGTTGTGATGAATTATCGAGAGATAGAGTTAAGACATAATGCTGTTGAAATGTTGTTTGCTGGAAGGAAGGGCCATGGAAGGACTGCGTCTCTCCCTGAAAATTATTGACAGGTCGCAAGTCGAAACCGATTTCAAAAAGGTCGCAACCGTTTTTTTTATAAGGTCACAATGGATGCCTACACAGTTGCAAACAGTTTTAATGGCCGCAAGCACCCTTTTTCCACCTATAGGTCAGGAGGGGGTAAAAAGTCCCTTTTTAAAAATGGTCACAGCCGTTTTAAAAAGGGTCAAGACACTTTTAAATTGTTGCGACTTTTTTAAAAAGGGTCAGGGTTAAATTCTTCTAAAGCCATTTTAAAGTTGTGAAGTTAGTTATGACCGATAAAAAAAACGTTATGCAAAATGACCATGGAGATCATGACCATGATCTCTGACTATGGCCAGAAGGAGTGAGTGCATTCTCCGGCAACGGCAATGAGTCGCGAAGGTGGCCGAAGGTGGGTGGGGATTATGTCACTCCAATGCCGCTCCGCATCCCCTGGTCCTGACGCCGCGACTGCCGATAACAGCCGCGACGCTGCTGGGAGGGAGGGAGAGGGGGAGGGAGGCAGCAGCCGGGGAAGGTGTGTGGATTATGACAGCTCCGTTTCCGTGACAGTGTCGGCCCGTTCGACTGGCGCCGCAACTGCTGCCAACAACTGTGGCGCTGCCGGGGGTGGGGGGGTGGGGGGGTGGGGGGAGGTGGGAGGGGATTACCGTAGTTCAACAACACTCCGCTATGTTCGGCGGCAGCACATAGGTCTTATGTGTTTTGTGTTGTGTTGTTGCCACAAGACTTCCTCATTCACAGTTTGAATACACTTTTTGGTGTAAAGTCAGTGGCGTTTTTTTCCATTATGCCGACTAGGCAGTTGCCTAGGGCGCCATGAGGGGATGGGGCGACCACCAGACATGCTTTAAAAGGATCCCAGGCTAATAAGCCTAATATCAATAATACATTATACTTATCCTCTATAACATTTCAAACACATATAATATGTTATTTAGTTCAAAAATAGTTCATAGTTTTATCCCTTAGGCGAGATTTTCACTGGAGCCCCCCTTTACCAAATGGACCAATAAGTGTCCATTTTGTAAGGGGGGCCCCAGGGAAAATCTTGCCTAGGGCTCCTTAATTGCTTAGAAATGCCACTGTCTAAAGTGTATTTCAACAATTTGGGTACCATGATCAAATTTACCTGACACAGTTGCCTGCCCTCCCAACCACAGCCATTCATGGGTCAAAGCGGCAGTCTTCGGTGATTGGTTCAAACGAGTAATGGGAAAGCGGACGATGTTGTTGTCATTTATGTGGCTAATGCTATAATGATATTTATAAAACCCGACGCTGCTTTCAAGAAGCGTTGGAGGAGTCATGTTTGTTGTTTGACACCGTTGAGTGACAAGGCTGTCACACAGCTGCTGGAGTCGGATTTTCAACTAATACTAACAGCCCCACCACCAGACCTGAATCCCCAGGGGAAATAATTTAAGCTGGTGAATTAGGGCTGGAGCCAGACACAGGGGCGGATGTAACATCTCCCATTAGGGTGGGCAAGAGAACATGTTGGAGGGGCAAGAGAAAATGGTATGGGGGCGGCTTCATCGCCCGACATCGATGAAGTCCACCCATACCATTTTCGGTTACAGGACTTTTATTAGTCAAGTAAAGAATCAATAATAACATCAGTTGTTGTTGAAGTTGCAACAGACACGCAGCATGCATAAAGCTAAAGGTCTGACTCAGAGAGTTTTCTGTTTTCAACGGTGAAATGCTGTTGGTTTAGTGGTGCCAAAATAGTAGTTAGTAGTAGTAGTAGTGTTTCAAATCATTTTAAATATAATCACTTTGATTGAAATATCTTGGGCTGTTTTGCAAGCAGACTGGGTATGTAGGGGGGCACTGCCCCCCCCCCATGCCCATGCCTAGATCCGCCCCTGGCCAGACAACAAATTCAGTTGGAATTGCACTGAACGATCTCTCTCTGCGGTGGTCCTGTGGTTGCATGGGAGAGGGGAAGGGGAGAGGGGGGTATACCTGTGTGCCAACCACACCTCAAAGCACGACCGCAGACCAATAGGACATAGAGAAATAGATCAATCAAACAGAATATAGGGCGAAGCGCCGGCCGCACAAGGAAAAAAAATGGCTGTGTTCCACTTACGTCCCGCCCCCTCCCTTCTCTCTCTAAGCTCACAACGTGATGCATTGTGCTCCTGTAGATTGGCTATTTTCAAAATAATTGTTTTCAGATTGGTGGGGGCAAATACATGGCCTATCATTTTGGGAGCGCTTTGACGTGAAAAATATTTGAGAACCGCAGACAGATTTAGAGGAGAGGAGAGGAGAGGAGAGGAGAGGAGAGGAGAGGAGAGGAGAGGAGAGGAGAGGAGAGGAGAGGAGAGGAGAGGAGAGGAGAGGAGAGGAGAGGAGAGGAGAGGAGAGGAGAGGAGAGGAGAGGAGAGGATGTAGTGAGGGGAGTTGAGGAAACGGGTGAGAAACCAAACTTTCTGATGAAACACTGCAAAACAACAAACGTTTTATTGGACACATAGGAATATACAGTACGTACGTTTTGAACTATGTTTTGTATGGCTCGGTTCTTTAGTGAGCTGATTTTGGAATTTTGATTTAGATGTTTTTAATTGAGTCTTCACGTTTCAAACTTAATAATGACAATAATTAAGAATGATAGATAACGAATAGTCAGCTTTTAGCGTTTGTCCCAAAATACACATCGAACGCCACAGACAATGAAATGGACAGCTTTGTGTAAACAAAGAACATTACGTGGACGAAACACTGAAGACGAGAACGCAAATTCTCGTTGGCTGGAATGAGTCGATGTATGTATGACGTACATGATAAAAGTGTCCTCATTTCACACGCACGCACGCATGCGCACACACACACACACACACACACACACACACACACACACACACACACCACACACACACACACACACACACACACACACACACACACAGCTAATATTCCAATGCAGAAACAGGGAAGACCTGAACAGAAATGATGACTATTGTAACAGAGTAAACAAACATCCCCTCCGTAACACAGAGGACTGTATGACAGCGTTGGAGTCCTACAGTATTTATAGCCCTGACACATTTATCCACGGCGGAGCGCAGGGCTCAGTGTGTGCATGGAAACCCCTGCTGTGTGTGAACACAAAACCCAGTGTACTGCAGGAAGACATCCAAGCTGTTCACAACACACACACACACACACACACACACACACACACACACACACACACACACACACACACACACACACACACACACACACACACACTACAGCTGTATGTGTGTGTTTATCTAATTGAAGATGGATGGTATATATTTTACAGGAACGGAGAAATTCATCAGCGACTATAAGACCACGTTGCAACCAGGTTGCCTCCACTAGCGAACAAGTCAGGGTTTAGGGTTTAGGCTCAGGGTCTGTCCCGACCTATGAACTAGTCGCGACCTTAAGCAAGTAGTTACTAGTTAGGAGCTGAATGGGTGAGAGAGGGTTGTTTGGAACTTTAATCCCTCCTTAGGGCGTCACATGCACTTTTCAGGTGCACGATAGCCGTCTCTTTTCAGCCGTAGCACTGGAGTCAATGGGAGTGTCACCACTCTCTTACTAGACTGCTCTACTAGTTGCGACCAGGTGGCAACTATATTTGCTCACTAGTTGTGACCACAAGCACATAGTAAGAAACTGGTTGCAAAGTGGTTGCGGCCAGTTTCTTACTGGTTATACAACTACTTTACTGGACGTTGGCTGCCAATGGATCTCTGGTAGTTTATGCTGTATGATTGCAGTTACAGTAGGGCTGTATGTTTATCTAATTGAAAGGTGTGCTTACAAGCTTGAAGGCCTGCTGGTAGGGCTGCAACCAATTATAATAACCATTATTTTCATAATCAATGCATCAGCCAATTATTTAACTGATTCAACGATTAATTAATGACTCTAATTTAGCTCTCACCTTAAAGGGGTAATTTTTCTGAGAATGTACAAACACAACTTTATGATGTCATCACTCATCAAGTTGTGTTCCCCGTTGCGTTTCACGTTAATTACTTTTTTCAGACCTCTATTTCTAGGAAACACAGAATGGGGGGAACTTTTTTAGCATGTCCACACAACATCTCTAAAGTGCATTAATTAATTACAGTAAAATGTTGAAAATGATTGGAATTTGTTACACTGGAAAAACTATGGTTAAGTGGGAAAACGGGTAAAAACATCAGTGATTAAAAGACGAACAACAATAGTTGACAACTAATTGAACAATCGATTAGATTATGATTCATTGATTAATCGTTGCAGCCCTATCTGCTAGTTTATTTTTTGAAAATCAATGGAGCTCGGCGGCACACTGTGAGCAAACTGTGTCCAGACCAGAACAAGCAGGCGAGGTGCTGCTGGAGACAGTAGGAGAGGAACTCTCTCTGGCTGGGAGAGACAGAGGACATAAACAGGGAAGAGGAACGGACGTAATAAGTTGGAGGTAATGACGCGCTGGGCCTCCGTGTACGATTTATGAAGACGCGTCCTCCTCCCTGTTCCTCATGCACCTGGACGGATGCCTCCTCCACGCACACACACACACGCGCACACGCGCATGCACACACACACAGCTGATGAGAAGATTCCACCTGTGACTGATCATGAAGCAGGAAAGGAGAAAGACAGAGAGAGACAAAGAGAGAGAGATTGCATTGGGCAACAGCACAACAAGAAGCATACATTACTGTATATACACATGTATAGCAGCACACGCATGGAAACACACACGCACACACCCACACGTACACACACATTCGTGAACAGACACACACAGGCGCGCGAGTGGCAGAGGCTGTTGATGGTAATGGAAGGCAGGGGACATAAAGGCAGTCATCAAACAGACACTATCATGGCTGAATGCTCTCATAAATACAAGCTACGCAACAAACAGCAAGACAAGGCAGAACACATTGTTATAGTCAATGGATCTCCTATTACACACACACACACACACACACACACACACACACACACACACACACACACACACACACACACACACACACACACACACACACACAGCAACAGGCATATGCAGACACAAACGCAGCAAAGCACATGCAGAGACATGCATGCCGAAGTGCACGCACACGCGCACACACACACACACATGTACGCACGCATAACAGAGAGAGAGAGAGAGAGAGGGGGAGCTGTTTGCAGAAAATGATCACATCAATCGAAGTGATAGATAAAAAGAGCGAAAGGAATTGATAAAGTGCCACAATTATTTGGAAGACGAATGGCTGAATTTGCTTTTGAAATTGGACCGCATCTCGGGCCGCAATGGAACAGAACTCATCATCATCAATGAGCCTGTCGTTAGATTGCTTTCTGTCACCATGCAGACCCAATATCTGGGACCCGGACAATTGGATCCATCTGGCAAATGGCACCAAATAGACCCACTCACACAACATCAGGCGTGATGTATAGTGACCACGCGTAAAACATATCACATTGTAAATGCACAATACATCACCGCGCCTCGGCGTGCAACGCGACGCCAGGCGTGCCGTCACGTCGCCACCGCCGCCCCGATGGTTGTTGTTGTTCAATAGAAGCGATACTAAATATATTAACCCATTTTTCTCCTGACATTAGATTCAAGTTTTTGACGCTGGATTCTACCTCTTGTCGCTAGTTTCTAGCTTTTGACGACGCTAGATCCTAGTTTTTGACTTCAGATTCTAGCTCCCAAAACTAGATTCTAGTTTCTGACACTAGATTCTGGTTTTGGCTCTAGTTTCTATGGTTTCTGGCATTAGATTCTAGTTTTTCTGAAAAATCTATGTTTATGTCAGTGATGATCAACATATTTGATGCAAAAGGACCCCCAGAGTTTGGCTGCGGACCCCCATCTGAAAACATGTTGTTCTAGGGATCCCCCAGAAGCAAAGATTTGAGTTAAAAAAGACCTACAAACTCATAGCGCGCCACTCGGTGGCGCGCTATGAGTTTGTAGATCTGATATTTTTCAAATTCTAAAGTAAATAATGCTTAGAACACCAAAACGTGTTCAGTACACAAATGGTTAAAAGGGGACTATACCACAGGTATATATATATATAGTGTAAATGGATCTAAAAGGGCTGAGTTACACTTGGTTGCACTGTGTTGTCGCGGGGGCTGGAAATAGACGATCCAGGAGCACGCCGCCACACGACCGCAGTATAGATCTAGCGTAAGGAGGGGAAAATTATGCTGCCAGCTGTGTTAACGGATCAGGACGAGGAGAAAAAAAAGACGGCGATGCTTAAATGGCTCCAAATGAAGCCATTAATCAATATAATGCGTAGGGCAATGTGTTGCGAATACCTGCAAAAAGGCCTTGAGCTATACCACTACAACCGCACTGAGAAAGACGTGGGATTTTTTGCCCCCCCTGCAAGAAGATAAAAACACACCCCAGTTTTCCCAGAAATCCCAGCACATTTTTGTATTATTTAAAAGGATATTTGCAAAGTTGCAACTCATAAAACTTGCACTATCATAGCACATCATTTATTTAAGCCCATAAATCCCCTGGGTTTTGTGCGCGTGTGCAGGCGTGTTATGTGTGCGTGGGTATGCGCGCGCACATGCGTGTGTGTTGTTATTCGCCTCGTAATGATGCATTGGTTAACACTGCATGAATATCTGAGCCACATAAAAATGGTAATGGACAAAACCAAGGGAGTGAGTGCCTGTGCATGGGGCCTGCGGGTGGGGGAGGGAGGGGAGGGAGGGAGGGGATGTTGCTGAAGTGAGTCTATGCTGCTGCTTTTACACACAGCGAGCAGAGAGGAGAGTGTGGAGTCCCCGAGTTCCGCTGCACATGTCCGTGAAGATGGGATATGCAAGGGAGTTTGTTGTCTGACAGGCCACTGACTGGGCATAGGAGGCCTTAGCTATGTTTCACCAGTTTCTATTGAAAAGGGCCTCAACACTAAGGGGGGCCTCAGAGCTCTGACTGACCGGCAATCGCAAGGCACGAGTCAACCCCCAGCCACACTTTGGCCCTCTCTCTTTCTGATAAGTCATGCTTATTTTCTGTTAATAACCAGGGTAAAATGTGTGGCATTGGGAGGTAAAGGGGAGACACTTTAATATGAAGGGACAATAGGAGGAGAGATGTGAGGAGATACAGTATGTTGCTGCGTAATAGTCGACATCAGCACTCGGTAGAGTTCAAACTTGCGTGTTGCGCACAAGTAGGCCATGGCCTACTTGTGCACGAGCAGAGCGATAAGGTCTTTTACTTACATCTCCATTACATCATCACCTAACCCGGCCAATCAGAGTACACCAAGGGACGACCAACCACCGACTGCCGACCGCGCACCACCAACCACCGGCATCGATCGCTTAACTTGCTCACGCAAGTAATAACGGCTGTGCACGACATTTAATGGCCAAAACGGCTGTATCAACAGAATCATTTTGTCCCAGGTTTATACTGTAGGGGGGGCTCATATTTGGAGTATCTGATTCAGTATTCATAACTATAACATAACTCAGTATTCAAACTAGCAAACGTTTTCATGTCTCTAGATGCAGACTCTCATCTGAAAAAGGTTTTGTTTGTTAAAACAAAAATAAATCAAATAGTAAAAACTTTCCAAACAGCTCACAGCTTGTGTCCTTGCATAGAGATTGTTGATCAGACAACAGAACCTATAAATGGAGTGGTAAAATGATGTTTATGCTACACTGACTACTTCCGTTTCTCTTCTACGCCAAAGACCCACATGGGGGCCCAGCCAGAACCCCACTTTATAAGAACCATTGCTATAGTGGAGAGATGACAGGGGAATTACAAGCTGCTCACAAGAAAAAAATAAAATAAAGATTGAGTGTATGTAGATAACTGTTGAGGGAAAAGACTCCATCTGAGAAAGGGAACAGGGCCAACCAAGCCCTGAAGGATTAAGTACAGTTTCTATTGAATGGTACTAAATGTCTAGCCAAACACGGCCAAGCTTTATTTGTCCCATGGTGTGTGGGAGTGATAAAGAGGATGGAGAGGATGATAACTGTTAGCACCAGTCCTCTGGCTGGTATGACAATAGCTGACCAGCCGAATCAAGCATGCTAGCATGTTTAGAGCAACTCATTAACTCTTTGAACAAATCTTTACTGTGTGTTTTAACTAACCTTTCAAACCGACAGGATATTTCCATTTCCATGTGTAAACACCAAATGAAACAAAAGAAAAGAAAGTCCACGCTCATCTACACGTCACCAGGATACTGCTTACTTTACTTTTTGGAAGTGAAATATAGATCCCCCTCCCCCCCCTGCACGAAAAGCCAAAAACGAGAAAACAAACAACTTTATTTTTTATCAATCCTGAACGGCCGGGTTGGATTTGTTCAGTTATTGTTATTTCCGGAAGTACTCCTCTCCTCATCATGTACTCTTCGTACATGAACAATGACAGTCTATACCTTGTATCGTCACTTACACAAACACACAAATCACACATGCAGTACACCATTTTGATGTGTTAATTCTGCATGGTCACAAAGTTGTCACAGAATTCCACAGATGCCGCTAAGTTAGTGAGTCTATAATTAGCCTTTCCTAGAGTGTACATGTAGGTCAGGGAGGAGCCCATCTCCTGTTTCTGTAGAGAGGCAGCTTGATGTACAGTACAAGTACACCCACTGGACATGACGCAAACCCCAATCCAACCATTGATGCTTATATAGGTCCAAGCAGGGAGTAGGTATCGGCTCCCATCACTTTTTATAGTCTTTTTTGGGACCCTGCAGGGAGATTGAACCCTGACCTCCATGGTCTCAGGGCGGACACTCCAACGCACTGCCACTGAGCTGGTATCCCATAGATGTACTTTGTATACCCTGCACGTAATTGCAAGAACACAAGGTACTGTGGAGTTCCTCATCAAGACCTTCCCTTGACTCATCAGGAAACATGTCTGAGGTTTCTGGATGCTACAGTATGCATGCATTATTCTGGAAGAAGTTAGCAAAGTTTTGAATGATTAAACTTTGATTGAAGTCTACACATTTGATGAAGGATGTACTTCCTTACTGTCCTTCCGTACAACCTCAAAGCAGAAGGATACTGCTGCCACTAAATGCTAACAGTCTGTGGAAGATGTCACACCAGTGAAAAACAAACCCTAAAGGAATCTTCAATCTCATCTTGGCATTCGCCATATACCCCTCAGTAACCAACGTCGGGCCACAGCTGCACTGGCAGTCCCTTGATTGGATAACCCCGGGGCAAAGACGAATGCTGCTGATGATGAGGTGATAATCTGTACTGTATGCGTTGTATTTTTGTACTCTAAACAGCTGCAGCTGGCGCCCAAGGTAAGAGTTCAATTAGTGGGGGGTGGGTAGGCGAAGGACATAAAAAGAACGCCCATCAAATGAAATTGTATAATAATAAACTCAGAAGTGTGAATAGAGGCGGGGAACGGAGGTTTATCGGTGACAGCAAGAGGAGGTCTACTGTGACAGCTCATCTGTGTGGGGTATTAAGGAGCAGAGTGTTCCGATGGGGCGATATCGTACGAATAACCTGTCGTGATATGGAGTGTCAGCCATTGCGACGGTGTGACGTGGCCAGAACCAATCAAATATCCAATAAAGAGTAGCATGTAGATGTCAGCCGATACCCTCACTCAAATAGAGACTCGGCAAAGCGAATATTGGAGGGGTCTTGCACGACGTCGCAGCATGGCGCGTTGTCGCTTGCGGTACTTTAGGACAGGCTCATTGAAAAACATGTATTCTAATGAGATTTCATCGTTCACTCCGTGAATACTCTGGGGGGACATGTGGAGGTATTACAGAAAGTGGATACTGTGGCACACCACAAATATGAAGTGGTAAAGGGCAATGTTGGACCATATTGCACCCAAACTCTATTTTAATGAAGTTGAGGACATTATAAAACATGATGTTGTGTTTTGTGGTTTGTTGTTGTTTTTTATTTTTTAATTAACAAGATTTTACGAAGGTAACGGCGGTCATCAATTGGACTCAGAAATCGAAAATAAAATGAAAAAAATTGTTGCCGAAGAAAGAAAAACCCTCATCAACCGGTCTCCTAAAGCAGCGGTTTTCAACCAGTGGTCCAACCACCAGTGGTCCATGAGAGGATTCCATGTGGTCCCCAACTAAATGTTGGACAGTTGGTAACCTTATAGATCCGTAACTCTTCAGATCGTAATATGAAACCAAATGGACGCTCAAGGGTCCATTTGGTTTCATTTTATGCTCTCAAGAGTTAAATTATATTTAAAATCTGAATTACTTAATTCTCAAGAATCTGCACAATTAGAAAATGTAAAGGGGAAAAAAAAACCCTTTCTGTCACACACATACTGCTGCACATACAGACTACACACACACACACACACACACACACACACACACACACACACACACACACACACACACACACACACACACACACACACACACACACACACACACACCATGACTGTGTGCAGTGCTGGGTCAGGGTCCACAGTCTACAGTCTACAGTGCGGCGCTACCTGCTGTGACAGCTAATTAAGGCTGACCACAGAGCCGCCACACCTGTGTAGGTGCTGGAACACAACAGGCCGGGGGGCAGCGCATGGTACGGGATGGGAGCTATAGTGAGGCATAGGCCTGGGAGATGCACCACTGTATAACCGTTTGGGTTTGATTTAGGTTAACCCCTCCGGTCCTGGCCAGTAACAAGATGTGCACATGCACACACTCTACCGTGGGAAGAAGGGAGGGCAACAGGCCCAACCTCACATACAGAACACCAACGTCCACTCCCACTCAATCCTGATTGGAGAAAGGCCTTATACCTTTAAATGCCGTCATTGCCATCCAGGCACAAAGCCGTTATATGCATGATTGAAAAGCATGAAAAGTATCAAGAGTTCGAGTATGTGGATATTTTAGGTATAGAATTTGATTCCTTAATAGTAATGATATACTAGCAAAGAGGTACTTGCTGAGTGGTGTCCTCTCTGGTCCAGCTGAAGAGCCGGAAGCTACACTACGCTGAAAATAGCAGTTCTGCAGCTTGGTATAGACCACCCCAGAATAGGGACACTAGGGTTCATTAATTATGTTCTCACTCCTCCATTAGTTCCTCCATTTAGACTCATCTACGAGCAGGGCCCCCTCCACTGACATCATTAGCTCTCACAACAAGCTGAGTCCAGCCACGTGGGGGACAGGGGCCCTTCAGAGGCATTACTGAACATTGGGCACTTTCCTTTGCGCTAATGAGTGCCCCCTACAAAGCTGCACCTAATGGCCTTGTTGTCTTGTAGCAAACCGAACCCATGACCCCACCCAACCTGTTTACTTTGGAGTTGATGGAGTGACAAGATTTTTCCCCCCACCCTAAAACATGATCATCAGATCTTATATGTTATGTAAGGATTTTTGTTTTATTTTAAAAAGTAGACAGTATTTGTTGAAAAATATTTTTCATGTGGACAACACCCCCACCAGTTCAACTGGCTGACTGAACTGAAGCCACACCCATAGCTGTAGTTATATGATAATGATAAAGGGGGAGGGGTTAGGGGAGGGCCTGATATTGTGATAGTGTTTTTTTCATTGGCACGTTTG
The DNA here is from genome assembly GCA_039105355.1 of Benthosema pterotum. Taxonomy (NCBI): domain Eukaryota; kingdom Metazoa; phylum Chordata; class Actinopteri; order Myctophiformes; family Myctophidae; genus Benthosema; species Benthosema pterotum. Next base: position 34,021,837 of record CM076966.1, read on the forward strand.
ACTGTCAAGTACAAAAAAATCGCGGCACCCCATCTTTATTTTATTTTTTAAGTGGATGAGGCGGATAGGGTATAAAGGAGGTGATTAATGTTTAGTTTTTTATGTTTATGGTTTTACTTGTCATTACTGTAGAAGACGGTAGTGGTTGGCTGACACTATGTTTTCGGTTGGGATCATGTGCAGGCCCAGCAATCAAAGAATGGCTCGCGGATAGATATGCTTATTTTTTCCACCTAGTTTCACTGCTGTCCTGAAATGCGGAGGTCCTCAAGCATATAGATGCGGGTGTCATTATTGAGATTGCTTTGTGATCACAGGTTGCATATGGTGACAGGGAGCTCAGCGGTTGGCTGGCTGGCTGGGAGCAGCAGGGGCTTGTGGGTAGAGAGGGGAGGGGAGGGAGGGGAGGAGGCTGGCCCTGTTGGACACAGCTCTACCACCTGCGGTCTGAGCTGCTTGTTTGGACAGAAGATGAAACGCATGCACCCGCGCACACATGCATGTGTGCATGCAAGGTTCTTACAGTACATGGCTGGTGCCGTTGTTTTCCTGCGATTATTAATTTCCCCCTAAAAGACCATGGAAATAGAACATCTGCAAGCTTACATGGAATGAGCTTGCACATCTGCTATTTTCATTGCTTTAGCGATACTCTTCTATGATGTGGTTGGGCATTTATTTGAGAATTAAAAAGAAGAATTAAAAATGTGAAATGTGGAGATAGGCCTATAGAAGGTTTTTGCCCACAGCAATAATATATTCTTCGAACTGGTCCTATATCTGCACGGAAAAGGAATAATGTTGCGCCAAGGAATAGCTGTTTTATTTTACTTGTGTTTTATATAGTTTTTACCATGAATGAAAGCATCCATCTGTATGAAAGTGAGGCATAAACTCCATTGTATTTTAACTGTTGTTGAAACTCTACGTCATCTTACAAGAGTGTCACACAAAAGTAGTGAAAATAGCAGATCCACAAGCAGATTCCATAAGTAACGGCCAAAACATCTTCCACTATTGCATGTTTTTCTTTAATAACAGACTAGGAGGGTCGGACAGTGGCACGGACTAGATATGCAAGTTGTGAGTACCTACCTAACGACAGTTAAAGGTAGGGGAAGTGATTTGAAATTCATGGTGTAGTACCAGCCTGGTGCACTAGGGGCCCCCAAAAGTAGCTACACTATGTGAACCTGCTGCTCTCTCCTGATTGGAGGAGAATTGTGGTGACCTGGGGAACTTGTATTAGCTCCTCTGCTAACGTGGGGGAGGGGGAAACTCCATATGTGGTTTCCACACCTTATAATAGAGCATTTTAACAGAAAAAAAATATTTTTTGGGTGATATCTGACAAAAGTGAAATCACTTCCCCTACCTTTAAAAAAACATACGGAACATATTATCGCAGGTTTGCAATTTTGTGCACAGGGCCCTTTTTCACATTAATTTGTCCCTGCTGATCATCCGTACAGCTATTCACACTGGCACATGTACTGTACACACACATAAAACATAAAAAATAAAGTGTTTCACGTAGAATAACATTGCACGCTTAATGTGCACACACATAACATTAGCATTTGCCCACCAAATACAAGCTTTACTTGTGGGGCCTCGTGGCCTGAATTAATTTGCCTTCATGTTAATGACCTCTCTCTCTCTCTCTCTCTCTCTCTCTCTCTCTCTCTGTCCCCCTGGCTCACCTGTTGGAATACCTCATTCTCTGTAAGTCTAGCCTGAAACCATTCACCCGTGGTGGTGGAGGAGGAGGAGGAGAAGAGTCCTCGAGCCAAAGAAAACTCATCAGCAATCATAGCCCCCTTCTTTTTTCTTTTCCTTTTTTTTTGCCGGACTCAAGAGCGCCGGCCCTCAATAATTCAACCTGGAGAGGATTGCGTTGCCACACAGGAAAAATAAGCTAGAGGAAGAGAGACAAAGAGAGTTCGCAAAGCTCAGATTGGAGTGTGTGCTCCAAAAGGCAACGCAGAGGCTGGCCAATTACTGCATCGCAACACTCCTGCAACAGGCCAAGGGGCTAGCGCTATAGCTCCTCCTTTTCTCTTCATTTATTTATCCTCACCCGGGCCACACGCTGTTCGGCATTCTTGATTGACTGTTCACGGTGAAAAATTCATATCACCTCACTCTGTGCGTGTGTGTGTCTGTGTGTGTGCCTGCGTGCACGTGTGTCTCTCTATCACCTCCCTCACCATCGCTGACCAATCCCTGACTCTCCCCCTGTCGGGATTTCAAAAATAAAATAAAATAAAAAATTGGAAGGCTGCACACGTTCGGATGCGCATGTCGGGGCTGCTCTCCGCGGGCTATTGATGCCGCGTTGTATGAAATGCAGCATAAAAGTTAAGGCTGAATAATGGAGCCGCCGCGGTAAACGCTATGTGATCCGTCGGGCTCGGCTCGCGCGCCGACTTTGAACCGCGCGCCGACTTTGAAGATGCGTGCGTGGCTCGCGGTGGATATGTCTCTCCCTCGCTCTCTCTCGCTCGCTATACACTCCTTCTGAAGACAACCTGCGAGCGAACGAGCGAGAGAGCAAAAAAAGGTACCGTCGGCCAACTTTTAGAGGAGACGGCAACACGGAATCACTGCGTGTTGCCTCCCGTCTCTTTGTTGTTTCCATGTTTGGTGTGTCGTATTTTTTTATTTCTCACATAAGTGCGAAGCAACAACAACAAAAAATGTCATTGGTGCGAAATTGTCTACAGTTTACACTCTCGGAGTTAAACTGACAGTTCGGTGTGCGCGGATATACATATAGACGCACACGTCATCTGTGTTTGGGATTTTGGAATGAGAAGGGTTAACGGCTCCTGTCTGCCTGCTCTTATCAGTGCTTGTAAAAAGACGGGGGGTGATGGGTAGGGAGGGGGGGTAATGTGAGAGAGACAGGGGTGTGTGTGTGTGTGTGTGTGTGTGTGTGTGTGTGTGTGTGTGTGTGTGTGTGTGTGTGTGTGTGTGTGTGTGTGTGTGTGTGTGTGTGTGTGTGTGTGTGTGTGTTGGGGGGGTAGAAAATGCCATTCGACGGGAGAGCCAAGTGGGCTTGCTAAACGAGTGGATTCTTATGCAAATACATGCTAATTTATGCGCACAAGGCAGTGGCAGCGCCTGGGGCTGCTTTGATTGGCAGTTGCAGGTCTGTGTGTGTGTGTGTGTGTGTGTGTGTGTGTGTGTGTGTGTGTGTGTGTGTGTGTGTGTGTGTGTGTGTGTGTGTGTGTGTGTGTGTGTGTGTGTGTGTGTGCTCTCACTGAGGGGGGACGCTTGGCTCCGGGTGTTGCTGTAAAGTTTTGGGCACGGCTGCCTCTCCCATGTTCAACACGCCGTGGATTCACCATGAGGCTCACACATCTGGGACCCCATGGACCCCCACCCTACCCTGCCCCGCCCTGCCCCACCATGGACCCCTGACCTGCTCGCAACCCCCAGCAGCCACAACCAGCACCCATGGGATCCGCACGAATGCCGACGTCGTCCCAAATCGTCTGATACCAGACGAACAGGGGTCCCTGTAGACAACAAGGTAGCTCCTATCTCACACAGCCATGCAGGGACACACATTGCAGGGCAATGGAGTGGCTGCACCACTCAAAAACAAACACACACACACACACACACACACACACACACACACACACACACACACACACACACACACACACACACACACACACACACACACACACACACACACACACACACACACACAGCAGTGTACACATCTGTACAGCACTTTGGTTGACCGAGTCATGTTAAGTGCACTATATAAATAAAGTTTAGTTGAGTTGAGTTGAGTGTGCAGTGGGAAAATAGCCAAACTACCAGCCTCATAATGCTTTTTAGATCACATATTTTCAACTTGCAACATGCACACCTCTAAAAAAAAACAGTGGTCTGGGAACCAGACCACTGTTTACATCTGGTTAACCAGATGTAACTCTTTGAGAGCATAAACATGAAACCAAGTGGACCATTGCGGGTCCATTTGGTTTCATTTTACACTCTCAAGACTAAAGAGTTAATATTCATCATCTGAATTAGCCCACTCCATTAATGTGGTCTACAGCTACACAATTAGATAATGTATAAGAAATGGTCATTCTACTGTATCTTTGCCTGTTTAGTTTGCAAAATTCAAATGGATTTGTGGACAAATGGACAAAAGTGGCTCAAATGCTGAATAAATAGTGGGCCCTGGGATCAAAATGGTTAAAAACCATTGCTCTAGCGGGCCCCCACCTTTCTATCCAATTCCTCTATGGCTGGAAGTAACAGACAGGGCATCATTATTATAAAATCAATGCCCTAGCTTCATCTTGCTTGGCTGTCTGGCTGGATGGCTGGCTGGCTGGGGATGTGTGTGTGCATGTCCGCATGTTTGTTTGTGTGTTTGTGTTGATTCTGGGGGGGGGGGGGGGGGGGGGTGTTTGTGTGTCGAGTGGCAAACCTCTCTCTCTCTCTCTCTCTCTCCGTCTTTCTTTCTCTCTCTCTCTATCGCTCCTCCTGCCATGCTCACTAATGGGCTGACAGGGATGGCTTCTAGGGCAGGCCCTTCCCATTACTTCAGGAAGGCAAGCTGCATGGCTAAATGAATGGGGAACCTGCAACCCGTAGCTGCCGCTGCCGCTACCCACCCACACCCCACAGCCACCCAGAGGAAATGTAAATGCCATTTGTTTCTGCATGTGGCAAGGCGTTGTCATGGAGGAGCGAACGGTACATCTGATAATGTAAACATAAATTCCTGAATATGGTGATGGCGGAGTAATTGGGCGGTCGCTATTTATCATTTTTTGACAGGGTGGGTTTTGTGTGTGCATGCGGCGGCGACGCGGTGCGATGCACGCACGCACAAGCGTGTGTGTGTGTGTGTGTGTGTTTTTGCGAGACAGGGAAGGAGGAGAGAGGGGGGAAAAAACACATTTTGCCGAAGCGAAGATATGAAGCCGTTCGCTGTATATGTCGACTGTGCGACTCGTTCACGTGGAGCCCTCAGGCCCCACAGAGAAGCACTTGGAAATCAGCCACATGAAATAGAAAGCACCCACCCACCCTGGCCTGCACCCCCCACACCAAAAAAAAGTGAATTTTACACCACATCATAAATATAGTGTATCATTATGTGTTTCCACAGTCATGCACATTTTCGCCGAATGAAACAATGGAAGCAATTCTCTCTCTCTTTCCCTCTCTCTCTCTCGCTACAGCCACGCTGTCAATGTATGAGGGCACTCATGCATACGCATGTGCCTCAAAACATCTCAATTTCTAATGTGCGCCTAAACTTCACGCGCGCCTGGCTGCATGCACAGCGAGCACATGCAGGCACCAACAACACACGCACACACCAGGGGCGGATATAACATGTCCCACTTGGGGGGGCAAGAGAAAATGGTCCTGTAACCATTTTCGGTTACAGGACTTTTATTAGTCGAGTAAAGCATCAATAATAACATCAGTTGTTGTTGAGGTTGCAACAGACACACAGCATGCATAAAGCTAAAGGTCTGACTCAGAGAGTTTTCTGTTTTCAATGATGAAATGCTGTTGGTTTAGTGGTGCCACAATGGTAGTTAGGTAGTAGCAGTAGTAGTGTTTCACATCATTTTAAATATAAGCACTTTAATTTTAAACATCTTGGGTTGTTTTGCATGGCATCGTGTTTGGGGGGGGCAGACTGGGTATTTAGGGGAGCATTGCCCCCCCGCCCATGCCTAGATCCGCCCCTGGCACACACACACACACACACAGGCACACATAAAGCAACACGCAGCAGGGCACAACAACAACACGCGTGCACGGCGCGCACGAGGCCGTGCACACACAGCCAGGCAGCCACTATCACGGGTCCCACCCCCTTCAGCATCTCACACATGCCAACAGAGAATGGGTATGTGTAAAGTCTGCAATTACACCCCCCTCGCGCGCCAGGGACCCCCCCTGCTGCGAGCAGGCAGCGAAATTACTCTGTTCTCTTTCAGGGCTCCCCTCCCCAGCTGTAAAACAAATAAATATATAAATACCATAAAGGAAGAACACACATACATACACACACACAGCACAGACACGTGCACACATGTACCAGGGGCGGATGTAACATGTCCCATTTGGGGGGGGAGATGTTGGAGGGGCAAGAGAAAATGGTATGGGGGCGGAAGTCGCAACCCATACCATTTTCGGTTACAGGACTTTTATTAGTCAAGTAAAGCATCAATAATAACATCAGTTGTTGTTGAAGTTGCAACAGACACGCAGCATGCATAAAGCTAAAGGTCTGAGTCAGAGAGTTTTCTGTTTTCAATGATGAAATGCTGTTGGTTTAGTGGTGACACAACTGTAGTTAGTACTAGCAGTAGTAGTGGTTCAAATCATTTTAAATATAAGCACTTTAATTTGAAATATCTTGGGTTGTTTTGCATGGCATCGTGTTTGGGGGGCAGACTGGGCATTTAGGGGGGCATTGCCCCCCCCCATACCCATGCCTAGATCCGCCCCTGACATGCACACAAGAGAAGTGGAACAAACACTTCCAAATCTTTTTGTTTGTCACACCTGGGGACCAGAAATGGATTTTTATCACACGGCGGATTGAAAATGCATGCTTATTTACGCTGCCGTCCCCCTTCCCCTCTTCCTTTCATATATTACAGTCATTTTGCAAGCAGCCTCTGCCCCCCCACCGCCCCTTGTATTGCTCCCTGACAGGCCCCCCTTCAACCCCTCTTTCAGCACCTCCCATAGCCCAAATAATCTAACATTCCCTGGCTCTCTGACAGTCAGAGGCCCCTGCCCCTGCCATCACATCACCGCCCTGCCATCACGACCCCCCCCCCCCCCCCCCCCCCCCCCCACACACACACACACACACACACACACATCACACACACATCACACGTCCGTCGGCATTTGAAAGGACGCGCCACACATCACATGCATATTTCATCCGCTCATCACTCCAGAAGCGATGAATAATACATCTTTTATTATATTATTACGAGAGATTTGTAACACTTGAAACAGAATGCAATTACGGAGTTTATCTCGCCGTGCGGCAGAGAGGACACAAGGTGCTCACCGAGAGAGGAGAGAAGAGAAGTTGACAGAGATCAATCTATGATGACGATGATGATGATGATGATGATGATGATGATGATGACTGCTTGGCAGAAGTTTTGGCCACCAGAATCCACAAAGAGCTGCTTAGCCATCTGCACTGTTAACAGGGGCGGATCTAGGCACGGGTATGGGGGGGAGGGGGGGGGGGTTAAATTACCAGTATGCCCCACCAAACACGATGGCATGCAAAACAACCCAAGATATTTAAAATTGTGCTTATATTTAAAATGATTTGACACACTACTACTGCTACTAACTAACTACAGCTGTGTCACCACTAAACCAACAGCATTTCGTCATTCAAAACAGAAAACTCTCTGAGTCAGACCTTTAGCTTTATGCATGCTGCGTGTCTGTTGCAACTTCAACAACAACTGATGTTATAACTGATGCTTTACTTGCCTAATATAAGTCCTGTAACGGAAAATGGTATGGGTGTGGCTTCATCGCTCATGGCACGAAGCGACACAGGCGATGAAGCCGCCCCCATACCATTCCCTCCTGCCCCCGCCCAATTGGGAAATGTTACATCCGCCCCTGACTGTTAAAGAAAAAATGTTTTTCTGTCTTCAACCTGTGTCTAATTTAGGAGGACATGCCGAGATTGACTCATTGCACGGCTGTCCAGTATTATTGCATGAGCATAAAAAGTATTGACTGAAATATAAGCAAGGCTGTACTGTAGAGCAGTGTTTTTCAGCCTTTTTGATACCACTATTTATTCAGCATTTGAGACACGGACCACCATTTGATGTTGAGTTTAGTCTCTCAGACCCAAAACTAAGGATTTCCAAGTTTTTTATCCACAATTAAGGACCGATGAACTAGCAAATGGTCAAAATATATGTTTTTATCTACATTGTGTATATTCTTGAAAATTAAGTAATGCAGATGTTTAAATATATATAATTTAACTCTTGAGAGCGTAAAATGAAACCAGGGGCGAAATGCACCAGGGGCGGATGTAACATTTCCTAGTTGGGGGGGCAGACACACAGCATGCATAAAGCTAAAAGTCTGACTCAGAGAGTTTTCTGTTTTAATGATGAAATGCTGTTGGTTTAGTTAGATAGTAGCAGTAACAATGTTTCAAATTATTTTAAATATAAGCATTTTCATTTGAAATATCTTGGGTTGTTTTGCATGCCATCGTGTTTGGGGGGGCACACTGGGCATTTAGGTGGGCATCGCCCCCCTAAATGCCCATGCCTAGATCCGCGGCTGAAATGCACCGGCCTTCAATCCACAGAAGAGGACAGAACATTTTGTTTTAGACCGCAGACGCTCATTCCCTCTCCATGCTCTAACACATTCCGCTCGCAGCTTTCAGGTCCATTTTGAGATATAATTCCCAGAAGTAAAAGGGAGTTGACTTGAGGCGCAATGCTAAGGAAATTGAATCTTTAAATTTTAGTTTAGTTTAGTCCTGTGTGCTGTGAGTCGAAACGCTGGGAGATGGAATGGCGAGAGAGTTTGGCGAGAGAGCTTTGATGTCTCTCCGTCCACCATGGTTTAATTTGACAGGAGGTGGGGTGGGAGGTGGAAGGGAAGGTGAGCCAGAAGAGGAAACGCATCTTGCTACCTCTTGAAAGCTCACTCACGGATCACGGGAGTTTGTTGAGCATGTCATGTCAGGCCTCTAGGCTACAGAAGCAACTCTACTCCACCAGCCACCCACATTACACAAAAAAATAGCATTTGGACATTCGGTGGAGCGGGCAAATGCCTGGCCAAAAGAAATCAATAGCAGCACAAAGGCTTTAAGTCCATTGTGGGGAGGTCATTTCTTTTTTTCTTTTCCAAGTTGATGATAAATGCCAAGAATGTCTCGCAAAGCTAGCTCTGGGAGGATTCGCTTTTTCAGGGAATGTAAGCCAATGTCAGTCGCAACATCGCTCAGTCCATCCAAAACATTTGTCCAAAAACCATATGCCTTTGTGGATAAATTGGGGCATAAAGTATGCCATTGTGGATCTGTTCCATTCCATCCATGCAAGGTTGCATGGATGAATGGATGAATGGAACAGACCAAGATCAGTATTGGCATTCCAACTTTTTAAACTAAATTCATTTGGGGATCAAGTATAAAACCAAGTACGCAAGTTGATAAAATGTCAAACAAATTACATATCTGAAATAACCACTATAACCATTGCTGAAATTACATTGCTGATCTGCGCTGATATAGGCAAAAAAGAGAAAATAGAAGAAAATAAATTGTGTTGCTTTATGATCCATCATGAAGGGAGATGGGGAAAGAAGGCAAAAAAGAGGAAAATATCTGCCATGACTAGACAGCGCTGGCGTCGGCTAAATGTCAATATATATATAGAGAGAGAGAGCACACAGAAAAGTACAGTAATTAAATGCAATGAGTGTAATGAGGATGATTTGCAGACTTGTGAACGGAGCTGCGCTGGGATGTGGTTACAGTCTATGCTGAGTGCGTATCTGTTTTTGTGCCGAGATGATTAATAGCAGCCAGCCAGATAAACACAACGTCTAGTGCTTGGGTCAGTAGTAGCGGCCATGATATCTCCATGATCATAAAAGTACTAACCTCCCACCACCCAATACAAACAAACGTACAGCCAAGGAAGACAAATCAGAATGCAGCAGCAGCACACAGGCCCATAACACAGAGCAGAGGAGGTTACATCCACTATACCTAAACAGTACCTGATGTACTTTCACAACTTAGAACCCAATACAGTACTTTTACAAAAATCATTTCCGTAGCATGAGAGAAAGACATAGCCTATAGTTGTCCACAAGTTGTATTGTCCAAATATTTAATTCCTTGAAAATGTTATAAACAATAATGGAGCAATTTATAACTTAAAACTAATTCAACCTAGGGATTGGGGTGGCTGGGTCTGCAATACCCAATATTCAGTATGTCCATCAATGTCCATGTCCAAGCTGGACACGGAAAGCAAGGGCTCCATTTTTGCTAAACCTGTAATGGGAAAAATGACATTTCTATTTTCTGCTGTCTCTAAGAAAACTGTTGACAAGAGAAGTGTCACCTGTTGTTAGCAGTCAGTGGCCTATTCTAGTGATTTGAAGGAGGAGCCAAAAAAGGCCATGTGCTATACCCACTGATGTCGAACAGACTTAAAGAAACAGCCATGTAAGGACTTGTGTTTTGTTTTCAACCTTCTGTATGTGTTTTTATTTTAAGCCCTCTCTAGTGTATAAGAGGAGGGATGTAACTGTTGTGAGGGGGAGGAATGCCATGAGACGCGAGTGTCATGTCAGGACTCCACAGAGCGCTCTTGTGAATAAACCTGATTGTTTTTCAACACTCTCTCAAGCCTTTTTTCGGATCTGGACTTCTGAATTCATCACCTTTTTGAATATGAATTAGAAGTTGACATTATAGTTTGGCGCTGTGAGCAGGATTGTGTCAATCTGTCCGTCCAGACCTTCTTTTTTTCATCGAATCTGACTGCAGCTTAAGGCAAATACGCGCTACCCAAACGCAGCGACGTGCCGTTCCTTGGAACTGGGAGGTCCTGGATGGGCAGTGACCACAATTTTAAGGTGAGAGATGTGTTTTGATACAATCATTGCATGCTTAGTTATTAGGTAAAAATCTACACGTAAAGGCGTGGCTAAAGATCTACACGTAAAGGCGTGGCTAACAATCAACACGTAGAGGCGTGGAATTGAAAATAAAAATCTGCACGGGAGGCGTGAATATAGATTTACACGGGGGGCGTGGATATTGAGAATGATCTACACGTAAAGGCGTGGCTAACGATCTATTCACATCTATTTCCTGGGTTATTATTTCATCTTTGTTGTGTTACTCACCAAACCATTCTATTTTTGAGTTACACAACAAAGCTTTCCAAGGAGGGTGTTTTCATCGTTGAGCTATTCAACAAATTATTGGAAGGTTTGGGGTAAATGGGGAAATTAAGGTTCATATTGAACTTATGGTGTGTATACCATGTTTTGAATGTACACTATACATGAGTGTATAGGACACGGAAAAAAAACAAGTATACGGTATATATAAATATATGTGCACAGAAAAAAAAAAGTATATATATCTATATATATCGTAGAGGACAGAGAAATCAAGACATTATATATATGTATTGTATACAAATATATGTACACAGGAAAAAAAAGTACATATATCGGTATACAAAGAGTGTGTTACAAGTTGAACCAAACCATAGTTTTGTAAAGGATGACGTATGAATGAGATTGCATGGTATGTGTGAGGTCATCCTGTAGCGGCAGTGAGCTGAACAAACAACTCTGTATTTAGTGCTGACAGTCTGTAGGGCTGCAGTAAGTGATTTCACTTGCCAGGTGTTAAAGGAGACCCATATATAGATAGGGGTGAGCTCCTGTTGACTGTGATCTAATTATCTGTTTTTTTTTCTCCTTTTTGTGTTTTTCCTGAGCTCAACGGAATGGGGAATCAGGAGAGTGGGACGTCAATGCCTCAAACGCTATCCGGACCGGCAGAATCTATGGCAAATAAATGGGGTGTGCAGGTTTTAGAGCAAAACGTTTTATGGCATAAAATAACCAAAGAAAAGTTTCCAATAATGGGCACTTTCAGTACCTCCAAATTAAGTGAGTGTAGAAAATCATTAGAGCAATACGAGAGAAAAGTAGGAAAGAAAAGAAAAATAGAGTGGGATTGTTTTAGGAAATGGGAGAGAGAGGCAGAGTGTAGGGAAAGTAAGCAATCTAAAGCCCTCTTATATAAAGATGAGGATGAGGATGAGGCTAGGAAGAAAAGATTAAAGAGAGTTAGGCAAGAAATCCTCCAGCCCCCTCCGTATGCCAGCCCCCGAGACCAGCAGAACGCCGTGCCTGCAGTCCAAGCACCCCCACAACTACAACATGGAGCAGCTGTCCTACCCCCGCCACCATTCCACCAGGGGCAAGACGACCACCAACCACCAGCCCTCCAAGAGGAACCGGTGCCGGCACCACCCCCTCCGAACCCAGCAGGACAACTCTATGCAGAAGCTGACCAGCTGGCCCAGAATGCAGCGGGGGGTCATAATCTTGCAGCTGGTGGAGAGGAGGGAGCTGTCGGCGGTCACTTTGGTGCGGGGGTGGATGGAATAGGAGCCATGATGGAGTTCCCTGTTGGGAGAGAGGAGGACATGGACAAGTTATATCAGGATTGGGAGCAGATGGGGGACAGACTCAAGAAACTCTCTCTCCAGCAGGGGCAAGGGGTGATGACCCGGAGTGCATTGAAAAAGCAGCAACAACTGTTACCTCTCATACCATATCCAAATCCGCATCCCCGTCCAGGACAAGGGGCACCACAGGAGGCCATTGACGCCTACAATGAGACAGTGTATGTTCAACGAAACTGGACACCAGATGAACTAAATGACATTGTCAAAGAACTTCCCCACCCTGATGTAGACGTGGAGAGGTGGTGTACTTCAGTTTTGGACTTGATCGAAATGTATGGGCCATCTGCAAAGGAACTGGACTCTGTATTCCGCAAGAGTTTTGGTTTGAAATGGCCCCGCCTCAGAGGGAATTTCGATGTGAATGGAGCACGAAATGACATTATCACCAATCAGCTACAGAACCAAGGTGGCCTGTTTGAAAGGGTGCGAGCAGCTTTCCCTGTGCGTACCGACTGGCCAAAGATTCACGGAACCAAGCAGCTGTTGGATGAATCCGTTGACACTTACAGAAATAGAATGGAGGACTGTTTCCAGAAATTCTGTGGTGTTCCACAGGACAATCCGGCTTACAATGACTTGCTAAAGACTGCACTGATAAATGGTTTGCTCCCAACCATCCATAATCGCGTGATGACATCCTGTGTTGGGTGGGAAACAAGGCCCCTACCTGAAGTCTGGAGCCATGCACAACACGCTGAGAGACATGCTCTGACGCAAGACGACATAAAGAAGAGAAAATTAGAAACAGCACAGCTGATGTTTTATGGACAACAGACGGGTCAGCTGAAGCAAAATAAAAGAGGGAACAACAAATCAAAGCAAGGAGTAAGGGACAAGGGGCGGAAACCAGATCAACTTGATTTCTGCTATTATTGTTCAGGATCGGGCCATTGGCAAGCCTCATGTCCCCTGAACCCTGAGGCCTGGAGGACCCCTTCGCACCAGCAGACTGTGCCAGGCCAGGCTTCCTGGAACTATGGACACAGTGCAGGAGAGGCAGCTGGGCGTCAACAGTGGGCAGGTCCATCTCCACCCCATGGGCCTTGGAGAGGGCCTGTGGGAAACACGAGGGGCAACAACTATCACTATTCTGAGAGAGAACCACAAGCACAATACCCGCAGACCGGGTGGCGTCAAAATTCACACAACAATGATGGAAGAGGGAACAGCAACCAGCGACAGAGAGACTACAATGATGGGTACCAACAGGGAGGCAGAGATGACCACCATGCCCCTCCCCCGCAATGGCACTATGGACCTGGTGACAACGTCACAGTCAACAACCCTCTATAGGATACGGAGGAGGCTGGGGCTGGGGAGGAGAAGGAAACCCAGGTCAGTCAGTTTATGCAGGTTTCAGTTACCCCAGATGAGGCTCCAGTCTTAGATCTCCTTGTGAATGGTGAGTCTATATCGTTCCTTGTTGACACAGGCGCCAGTGTATCAGTAGTGCGGAGAGAAGAGTTGCCTAATGCTTCTCTTTCCTGGAAGTCAATCACTACAATAGGTGCATCTGGTGAGCCATGCAGAGAACCAGTCACAAACCCATTATCAGTATCGCATGGTGACATTACAATAGAACATAAATTCCTGTCTTCTACTGTATGTCCTGTTAACTTGATGGGTCGTGATTTGCTTTGCAGATTTGGTGTTAAATTGGACTGTTCCAGTGACGGCATACGTCTTTCCTGTCCAGCGCTGGGACTTTTCAATTTATCCGTCACCGAGGGTAAGCCCAATGATTTCTACTATAGCTGGGACCTCTCTGACAAAGACTTGTCAAACAGGTTATACGGTATGATACCGGAAGGTTTCACTAAACCTGACCTATTAAGGTGCATTGCACATTCATCGCCATTCACAAGAGATCTCATTTATGAAAGATTCTGGTTCAATGGAACAAATCAGGATGACATACGTTTGGGTAGCATATACACAAACAGTCAGTTTGGTGCTATATCCCTAAATTTGACTGAGACACAGAGATTGTACCACACTGCCACAGAGACAGTTCCACACATACCCCTAGGGAAAGCCTTAGGGGAGTGGTTTGATGTAGGGCCATGGCTAAAAATAGTACTGCAAGCTGACGATTGGCAACAGGTTAGTGCAGAGACATATTTTTCCCCCAGCACGAAGACATACTCTACCCCTTTAAATGTGAACTGCAGGATGATTAGGACATCAACCAGCCTTGAAACAGAGCAGCAGGCAGGGACACTAATGGTGCTGGATAATGAGCCAGACCACAACTCTTTATTACTAGCTCAGGTGCCAGACATTTTGTGGGCAAAAGACAAATATGACATAGGATGTATTAAGAATGCCAAACCAGTTATTGTTTCCCCTAAATCGACATATAGACCATATAAGGCTCAGTATCCTTTGAGTAAGGAAGCAGAGGAGGGGATAGCTGAAGTACATGCTTCCTTAGTGGCTAGGGGAGCGATTGTAGAGTGCCCTTCTTCCCCATGTTGTAGTCCGATTCTGCCAATTCGGAAAGCGTCGGGAGCGTGGCGTTTCGTGCAAGATTTACGCATTATTAATGATGCAGTACACACACCGGCCCCAGTGGTACCGAATGTAGTGACTATAATGTCACAGGTCCCGGCTACTGCGTGTTATTTTTCGGTGGTGGATCTCGCGAATGCTTATTTTAGCATAAAAGTCCACCCAGACAGTCAATTTTGGTTTGCTTTTATGTTCAAGGGTAAAAAATGGACATGGACGGTAATGCCTCAAGGGTTTTCGGCAAGTCCAACACTGTTTTCAGCAGCAATGTCAACTAATCTTGAAGCCTTTGTGCCTCCTGAGGGAAGCATTTTAATCTCATATGTGGATGATTTACTTTTATGTAGTGATTCAAAACAAGCCTGTGAACGAGACACTGTGGCATTACTACAGTTCCTTGCTGAAAATGGGCATCGTGTTTCAAAGGAAAAGCTTCAATTTGTCAAACAAGAGGTCAAGTACTTGGGGCACATTATCACACCAGAGGGACGCAGCTTAGGGCCAGAAAGGGTGAGCGCTATTTTATCCATTCCTCAACCAACAAATAAGCAGCAATTGATGTCCCTGTTAGGTGTAGCTGGTTACTGTCGGCCATGGATCCAGGATTATGCAGAAATAATCGAACCATTGTCCGATCTGATCTATGGTGGAAAGAAATTGGCTATGCTAGACCCACTGGATTGGACAGACGAGGCTTTAGCAGCCTTGACAACCCTTAAGCAGGCTTTAACTAAATCCCCTTGTTTGGGTCTGCCAAATTATGACAAACCTTTCAATTTGTTTGTGGCAGAAAAAGATGGGTTTATGTCTGCAGTATTGACACAAACTCATGGTGACCGGCAACGCCCCATAGGGTACTATTCTAAACGTTTGGATAGTGTGGCTCGGGGGTTGGTCCCCTGCCTTAGAGCTGTAGAAGCAGCAACGACAGCTGTGTTAGCAACAGCTGATATTGTGGCAATGCATCCTTTGACTGTTCATGTTCCCCATGCGGTCCATGCATTGATTTCGCAGGCACGAACTGCACATTTAACACCCGCCCGCCTTCTACACTACCAGAATGTGTTACTAACCATGGCTCATGTTTCTTTGAAAAGGTGCACAGTTCTTAATCCTGCAAGCCTACTCCCTTCAATTGAGGATGGGGACCCGCACCAATGCATGCAGGTGGTAGATGTCATGACAAAACCAAGAGTAGACCTAACAGACTGTGAGTTGCCAAATTCAGATTTGATCCTGTATGTAGATGGCTCAGCACAGCGGTGTAAAAACACTGGAGTGCCACTAGTGGCCTATGCTGTGTGTTCAGACACCGACATTATTGAGAGTGCGAAACTCCCTCAAACAATGAGCAGCCAAGGAGCAGAACTCTTTGCTATGATAAGAGCTTGCATCCTTGCCACAGGTAAGACCGCGACGATTCATACTGACAGTAAGTATGTTTTTAGTGCAGTCCATGATTTCCATGCAATTTGGGCACATAGAGGGTTCCTTACGTCCACAGGTAAGCCTATTGCACACCACACATTGATAAAAAATTTGCTGGCAGCCATCATGCTACCTAAAAAAATAGCTGTTTGTAAATGCCAAGCTCACACTCGAGCATCAGATCCTATCTCATTAGGGAATGCATTTGCAGACAGAGTTGCTAAAGCAACTGCTATTTCTCCAGTAGCCCCTGTACTGCAAATGGTGGCCCTCCCAGCTCAAGTTGATCCTTTTTCTATTCATGATGTGTCTTTGTTACAGACAGCAGCGGACGCACGAGAAAAGGCACTATGGAAAAGAAAGTGCACACTTGACGCAAACACTGGTATATGGGTGGACCAACGAGGTCTACCTGCAATGCCCAGATCAGTGTTCCCATATTTGGCAAAAATGTCACATGGACAAGATCATTCATCGAAAACAAAGATGATTGATCTTGTGAACAAATATTGGTTTGCTCCAGGGTTTACAACCTATGCTGACCGTTTCTGCTCAAAATGTGTAATTTGCATGACACATAATATTGGACGTGGCCTAGTTGTCCCTACGTCGGCTCAGCCGAAACCAGATGGCCCCTTCGAATATCTTATGATGGATTTTATCACATTAAATCCATGCCAGGGCTATAAATACGCTCTGGTCATTGTTGATATGTTTTCTCGGTGGGTAGAATGTTTTCCATGCAGAGATGAATCGGCAACAACAGTGGCAAAAATCCTATTGCAGCATATATTCCCACGCTGGGGACTTTGCAGTAAGCTGGGGTCCGATAACGGTTCACACTTTGTGAACAAAGTGATCCAAAGTCTGGCACAGAACCTTCAATTTGATTTAAAGACACACTGTGCTTACCACCCAACCTCGGCCGCAGCCGTGGAACGCGCAAATCAAACTCTAAAGACCAAATTGACTAAATTGATGGCGGAAACAAATCTAACATGGGTACAGGTGCTTCCTCTGGCTTTAATGTACATGAGGGGACGCACACATGCAAAACTTGGTCTGTCCCCCTATGAAATATTAATGGGCAGACCAATGAGAATGACTAACATGCCTTTCCCACAGAGCAAAATGACATTAATGAATATTGATGATGAAATGATTAGATATTGTCTCGCACTCAACAACGTCCTAAAGGACATCTATCCTAAAGTGAAGGCGGCACTTCCGGACCCCAAAGCAGGCCAGCTTCACGACCTGGAGCCGGGCGACTGGGTGGTAGTCAAGGACCTTCGACGACAGCATTGGTACCAAGCACGTTGGCTCGGGCCATACCAGATTCTTCTCACCACACCAACGGCAGTAAAGGTGGCAGAGAGGGATACCTGGATACACGCCTCTCACTGTAGACGATTCGATCGACACGCATCCATTAACCCACACTGACCAGTCGACGTTGTGAGTATCTTGGGAATACAAGTGACAATGGCACCCATGTACTCATCTCCAAATAACTCTTCTAAGGTCTCCTGGATCATGATGGCGGCTGGACTCACTATGCACCTGGCAGTGTGGGTGTGGACAAGGAGAGAGGACACAGAACCATGGCAAGAACCATGGCGACTCCCAGGTTCAGTGTATACTGTACACTCTCAGAAGGTGAATGCTCAGTCAACAGAGTCCAGACATCCATCACCATCATCATCAGTATGGTGGCTAGTTTTGCTATGAAGATGGCCTACAGAGATTGCTGGATCTGTCAGTTTGTCAGTTGTGACAAAATAAAGCAAGCAGGGGCCAAGACATTTACCACAAGATGGAGCAGGTGATCTCCCACATGGGGAAATCCAGATCACATGCAAGGAAAGGTCCATTGCATTTAAACTTTACAGGAAAAAATTAGGGAAAAGTAAGTATATCTAACAAAGGTAAGAGACAAGGTAAGAGTTCACTGAATATTGACATATTCATATTGAAAAAAAAAAAAAAAAAAAAAGAATTGTATTGCATCATAGTTTAATGAAAGAGAATGTGTGGAGTTTGTGCTGTTCTGCTTGCTTCCCCAGATTTAAATCAAGAACATTGAGGAATAATTAAGGAATAACTCTCTGAGGATGTGCCTACAAAACAAACCAAAAGGAAAAAAGGAAAAAAACAAAAACACATGAAATACAGTCTAATGTATGGGTTTGTATATTGGGTAATGTATAAACGAAATAGCTATATTCATGGAAAATGAAGGTGATGGGCTGGGACATGGGAGAATAAATGAATAATAAATTGAACCGAATAATTGAAGAGTAAATAATCGTGCTACTGTTTCTGAAATTAAGAAGTCCCAGCCCTAGTAAAATCATCACATCAATTCTGTATATAATAAGAGAAAGTGTGAACACATGACTTGGACCAGTTTTTCCTTCCACAGGTTGAAGGAACTGAAATGCGGTATCAAGATCACATGCCAGTGAAAATGAGAAAGATGCATCAACAGAGATATCTTGACACACGAGTCGACCCCAGTCATCCCCAGTGACGGATAGGACGGGTGCCATGATGAGGACGAATTCTACATCCGGAAGTGATCATCAACTCTACAAGACTCCACGAAATCAAATAATAAATAAATAAATATCTGACTCCAAGCCAGATGGTGGTCGCTCAAACAAAAACAAACAAAACATTTATGGGGGCCGTGCTAGGAATTTCCTTAAAAAGAAAAATAATTAAAAGGTTTTCGCCTAGACTTGTTGTCAGATATGATACTGGGAAATGTCATCCTGTAAAAATGGCCATGACAAATGGCCAGAGGAGGGAATGTAATGGGAAAAATGACATTTCTATTTTCTGCTGTCTCTAAGAAAACTGTTGACAAGAGAAGTGTCACCTGTTGTTAGCAGTCAGTGGCCTATTCTAGTGATTTGAAGGAGGAGCCAAAAAAGGCCATGTGCTATACCCACTGATGTCGAACAGACTTAAAGAAACAGCCATGTAAGGACTTGTGTTTTGTTTTCAACCTTCTGTATGTGTTTTTATTTTAAGCCCTCTCTAGTGTATAAGAGGAGGGATGTAACTGTTGTGAGGGGGAGGAATGCCATGAGACGCGAGTGTCATGTCAGGACTCCACAGAGCGCTCTTGTGAATAAACCCGATTGTTTTTCAACACTCTCTCAAGCCTTTTTTCGGATCTGGACTTCTGAATTCATCACCTTTTGAATATGAATTAGAAGTTGACATTATATTACATGCTAAACCCCTTATCCCAAAACCCTTATTCCATTTTTTCTATTTTTAAAAACTTTTGGGAATAGTTCAATGTGCCAATCTATTGGCACGTTGTGAGCATGTAGACTGGCCATTTGAACTATTGAAAATGTTTTTTTTTTTTTCTAAATGGTTTAAAAAGGCAAAGAAGTTAAGGGATAAGGGGTTTAGCGGTAACGAAAATGGAGCCCCAAGACTTTAAAGGTAATAGAGGCAACTTTTAGCCAAAAATCAAAATAGAGCTGTATTTTTTGGCCTTTTCCAACTTTACGTTGCCTCTGCTTTGATGCTGCAGCCGTTTCCCTGCAGACACAGGCACTTGCTTCGTCCTGCAGACGGTCCAGAACTTTGTTGTTGTCAATAAATCATGAAAACAAAACATTCTTCGGGATCAGGAAAGGCAGTGCTAATTTATGAGAGGGAGGCGTGTTGTGTGGGATGAGGCAGTGTTTTAGCCTTATCACATCTCTTTTTCTATATTGACAGTAACTTTTTCTATAGAGCAGGGGTTTTCAACAGGTGGTCCAGGGGCCGCCAGTGGTCCTGAGAGGATCCCAGGTGGTCCCCAGTAGAGATGTCCGATATTGACCTTTTTGCCGATATCCGATATCCCGATATTATCCAACTTCTAATTCCCGATACCGATATCAACCGATATCAACCGATACCGATATATGCGGCCTCCAGTGGTGGAAAAATAACAGAAACTATTACTATACAAATATTTAATATAAATAAACATTTAGTATAAATACGAATTCATGTTATAGCCTAGAAATACTCCATACAACTATAAATTCAACATGTAGTCTACTTGAGTAAAGTACAAAAGTAATGGTATAAACATGACCGTAGCGCTGAGTCTACATCTCTGTAAATAGTCATAATTTCCAGTTTGTAAATACCGATACCGATATTTTCCGATATGAAATTTGAAAGCCTTTATCGGCCGATAATATCGGAGGGCCGATAATATCTGCCATCTCTAGTCCCCAGGCTAAATGATGGAAAGCTGGTAAACCAGATGTAACTCTTTGAGAGCGTAAAAATCATGTTTACACTCTCAAGAGTTAAAATATTCATCATGTGAATTCAATTCAATCAAATCAGCCCAAGTCTACACAACTAGAGAATGTAGAAGATTAATGGTCATTTTGATCTGTACATTTGACTGTCTTGTTTCCCCAAATCCAGCCTGGAATTGTGGGGAAAGCAAAATAAACCTTTAGTCTTTGGGGTCTGTGTGGCTAAACTATCCTCAAATGGTGGTCTGTGGCTCAAATTCTGAATAAATGGTGGGCCCTGGTATCAAAAAGGTTGAAAACCCCTGGCCTACAGTACATACAGTATATAACTATAACATGCAGGCTCACATGTAGGGACTGTGTTTTCCAACGGCTAGTAAACAGCCAGCTCTGCACCTCCAGGGGGAGATGAGTTGAGTGTTGAAAGAAGGATAAGTTCAGGGATAAATAAACATTGTACCTCGGCGTTGCTTCACTGATCTGTAACTAACTGGGTAGCCATTAAGGTTAAAAAAAAAAGGTCCCAGCGCGTGAAACAGACTGGAACGCATTGAGCCTCTACTTCGGGTAGAATAGATTTTCATTTCCTTAATCAACATCCTTATTCCTTCACTCTCCCTCCTTGTCCTTTTTATTTATTTATTTATTTTTAAAAAACCAAGGAATTAATATAGATCAGTGTTAATGGGAGGCAAATACGTGAGCAGCACAAACAGGGACTGGTGGGGAGGGGGGGGGGGGGGGTGCATTCATGAGGCTTTTCAGGGGTATCTGCATCTGTTCTCAGTGCTCCTTGTTCAATTTATACATGTATATCTCTGGGACCCAGGGGCGGATCTAGGCATAGGCATGGGGGGGTGCTTGTATTTAAAAGTATTTGAAACACTACTGAAAATGGTACGGGGGGCGGTAAGCTGCCCGCTTACCATTTTCTTCTGCCCCCCCAATTGGGAAATGTTACATCTGCCCCTGCTGGGACCGCACTCTATCTGTGTTCATTTAAGAGTGTATGAATGTTAAAGACCCGTAGTGGTCGATTTGGACCTCACGCACCAGTGAATTAGGCCACATGCAGCAGCAGCTGATTGCATGAGCTATCCTCCAAGAAAAAGTGCTATACATTGGCAAGCTGGATAGCTGAAATGAGATTACACAGCATTTTATGCCGGTATTTATTTATTTTTAGATATTCATTTTTGGGGCGAAGCGTGCTTGCTTGCTTGTCATGCTTTTCATAGGATAGTAGAAACACATGGGAACTGAGAGCGCAGACATTTTGGAAGGACATAGCCAGCCAGCCAGTCTCCTATTGACCAGGTCATCAAATGACCCGACTTGGGAATGCGACAAAAAAACAACCTCCATGAATGTAAGACTGGAGTGCAGTGTAATTTGCGGGGAAAAAAAGGAAAAAAAGTGAGGAATGCATTGTGCAAACTACTCCTTTAGGTGGTAAAAAAGAAACAGTAACACTGTTCATTAGGGATGCAACAATCGTTATCAAATATATTATTCGATTAGCTGTCAACTAATTTTAGTAAACAATCAATTAATAGGTTTGTCAACTAATCACTGAAGTTTTTACCCGTTGTCCCACGTAACCATTGTGTTTCCAGTGTTAAGTCTAAGAAATTCCACCCATTTTCAACATTTTTATATCATTAATTAATATACCTTAGAGATGTTGTGTGGACATGATAAAAACAAAGTTCTCCCATTCTGTGTTTTCTAGAAATGGAGGTCTGAAATACATCATTAACATGGTGAAACACAACTTGATGACATCAAGTTGTTTTTGGTAAATATTTGAGGCCTGCCCTCATTAACATATTGCGGACTTTGCGTGAATTTGACCTTAAATAACAGCCAAGTTGCATTCCACATGACCTATTAGTAGCCACATTCTGTTAGTAAATCATGTATAAAACATAAAAACATTTGTCTTCTTCTCCGGTGGTAGTTTTTAGAGCCAGAACTATGTCACTATTCTCGGAGGAAATACAGAGATGGAGGACAAACGGTTGCCATGTTGGCTTGTTTTCCATTTTCTATGAATCGGTTAAATAATCGCCCATTGAATTGATTATGAAAATAATCGTTAGTTGCAGCCCTACTGTTGATTAAGTCTCTATCTATTTGTAACTCTTGAATAATGTACAGATATAACCAACAAGATCCTAATTAGCAGGGATGATTTCTGTATTTTGCTCTTTTAGCATGTCGGCCCCATCCTGCTGGAGACAAGGAGGATAACACCCTGCCTCTTCCACACGTCACAAAGCATCCGTGACGTTGTGGTGGCTCCTTTTCTACAAATCATATTTTCTGACGTGTGACTTCAAGGACTTCTGAGAGAGAGAGAGAGATGATTTATTTTGTGTTGTTTGTCTGTGTGTGCGTGAGTGTCTGTGTGGGTGTACAATACATCTCCCCATCATGCAAAAGAACACCAAACTAATGACAGAATGACAAAACGCACTGCGGAAGAAGGAAGAAGTGACAAGCACAATGAAGAACAAGAAATGCCAAAATCTAGTGCGATGGAGAAATTGGCAAAAAAGAAAAAAAAATGAAAGAAAGTACTAGCAGAGGGGGGGCAGAATAACCTCCGTTAGCCAATAAATTAAGATTCATATCAGGTCCAATCCCAATGCCCGGCAAAAAAGTACATAATAGTCTCATCATGACAGCGAATACAATTTCCAGAACTCCTATCAAAACTGCAGATCAACCTCTAGGCCTGTCCTTGACTGAAGACGACCAGTAGACTTTCTGTGAGTCATTGATTAGTTGATTTAACCAACACACCTGTAAATTGTGTTTGCTGCATCATGCAACAAGCAATAATGCTGATTTCCACAGTGGCTACTGACTGTATTAATCCACAGTGTGATAGAATTAAACATTTATATATTTGACAAAGAAACAAGGGTCAAATGTATACATCAGGGGTTTTCAACCAGTAGTCCTTGAGAGAGTTCCAGGTGAGTTTCAGGTGAGAGTTCCAGGTGCAAAATGAAACCAAATGGACCCGTTTCATATTTACACTCCTCTCAAGAGTTAGAATATTCATCATCTGAATTAGCCCAAGTCTACACAACTAGAGAACGTAGATGAAATGATCATTTTGGTCTGTATGTTTGCCTGTTTTGTTTCCAAAATCCAGGATGGAATTGTGGATAAAAACCAAAAGAAATCTTTAGTTTTGGGATCTGTGGGGCTAGAATGTTATCAAATGGTGGTCTGTGGCTCAAATTCTGAATAAATAGTGGGCCCTGGTATCAAAAAGTTTGAAAACCACAGGTATACAGTAAATCAATGACTATGACTAACACCACTAAGACCATATCAGACTATTCAACTAGGAGTGGACAGCCCTATCAATAGTTATAATGAGATGGCTCCAACCTAATGACACCACTCCCTAGCAACATAGAAAACAGCAAAGCCCTCGTCCATAGAAAATTCTGTATTTATTTAATCAGTGAATGGTATCAAATTGCTTTCATAAAACAAAAAGGGCCAGAGAATCCTAAAAGTAATTTGTGCAAGGCTGTTCAAAGTGCATTAGTTCACCAGCAAATACAGTATAAGAATAAACACTGCCCTGAGTGCAAAACTGTACCTCAATACATTCTATGGACTAGAAACACACACACACACACACACACACACACACACACACACACACACACACACACACACACACACACACACACACACACACACACACACACACACACACACACACACACACACACACACACACACACACACACACAAAATGGGGAAAGAAAGATTATCTGTGTCTTCACCAGTGAGAGGAAAGAGAGGGAACAACCAATTGAGTAAAAGAAAGAACGGCAACCAGTCATGTTTCATTTTCTCGGTCTCACTTTTTTTGCCGGTCCAAGGTCTGGCTGGCACTACTCTGTGTCTTTTCTGCACCGTTCTGTACTTGACCGCCACCATGACACATGCACGCACGCACGCACACACGCACACGTGAACTTACAGATCGTCTAGTCCTGAGGTTTTCAACCAGTGGTCCTTGAGAGGGTTCCAGGTGGTCCCCAGGCTAAATGTTGGAAAGTTGGTTAACCGGATGTAACTCTTGACAGTGTAAAAATGAAACCAAATGGACCCGCAAGGGTCCATTTGGTGCTATATAAATAAATTTCACTTCATTCATTCATTCATTCATTCATTCATAAGTAAAACCATCACCACTATTTCAAAGCTCAAACTTTCTAGGGGCCTTGAAGTGGATTTTCAGTAATGGAACAATCACATTTCATGTTTACACTCTCAAGTGTTAAAATATTCACCATCTGAATTAGCCCAAGTCTACACAACTAGAGAATGTAGAAGATTAATGGTCATTTTGGTCATTCTGTGTGTTTGCTTGTTTTGTTTCTCCAAATCAAGCCTGATATTGTGGACAAAGGAAATAGAAATGTTTATTTTTCGGTCTGTGGGGCTAAAAACGTTATCAAGTGGCGGCCCATGGCTCATATACTTAATAAGTAGTGGGCCCTGGTATAAAAAAGGTTGAAAACCACTGGTGTAGTCGTGTAGCCCCCAACACCACCGTTGCACAGCACTGTACAAACCTAGCCTGTGAGTGTGTAGTGTACCATCGATAGGGCTGTGCGTGAACATGCGTTTCCTAGGCAGCTCCATTTTATTTATTTATTTTCTTACGCCGCAGCCCATCGAAGGAAGTCGTTCCGCGCCGGTAGATTACGGTCAGGGATGATTAAGATCTTTGTCTCAGTGAGGCATGGAGGGGGTGTTGGGGTGAGGGGTGTGCACGTGTGTGTGTGTGTGTGTGTGTGTGTGTGTGTGTGTGTGTGTGTGTGTGTGTGTGTGTGTGTGTGTGTGTGTGTGTGTGTGTGTGTGTGTGTGTGTGTGTGTGTGTGTGTGTGTGTGCTCCATCCACCACATGACCTGAAAACACAGCCTGGAGATGGAGCAGATAGCAGACTTCCCTGACCATGCCTCTCTGTGCAGAAGGTGTGGTCAATACTGTAGTTCCCTCTCTGCGTTCTACCTAACTCTGGTAGGAGGGAAGTGATAAAGAAGAGAGAGTATATAACCATTATCAGCCCTATATACTGTAGAGCTGATAACAATTTACTGATAGGGCAGGAGATAGCCAATCAGCACCATGTTATACCACTTGCTAGCTGAACACTTATTATTATTTCAGATTGTTATTCTTTTCTTCCCCTTAAAGGCATATTCTCATGGAATGATTCTACTCCACTGCTGTGCAGAGAAAAATATTGTACTTTTAACTCGACTACAATTATTTGAAAAATTGTGTTACTTGTTTTTGATTATTAGTGCATTAAAAAACATTCATTAACCATGCACTTCAGCACTAAACTATTTTGTAAAAATGATTGTAATAATTGATTAAGCTAATGAAATAGGACATTCTGCATAATGATTAGGCCCAGTTTATAATGTTGGAATTTTAAAGGTACAGTAATAGAGGCAACTTCAGTGTGAACAAACACTGTGTTTGTAAACAGATTTTTTGAAAACACAATCTAACTCCACCGTCCTCACCTCCACTCTATTGGCTCATTATGTAACTGCTGGAGACTGCTGTGCTGTAATTGGATAAAACACTGCCTCACCCCACACAACCCAGCTCCCCCTCACACATTAGTACTGCCTTTCCTGAGCGCGACAAATGTTTTGTTTTCATGATTTGGTGGTGATAACAACAAAGTTCTGAACGCTCTGCAGGATGAAGCCAGTGTCAATCTGCAGGGAAACAGCTGCAGCATCAAAGTAGAAGCAACGTAGAGGGGGAAAGGAAAAAAATATAGCTATATATCTAGTTTGATTTTTGGCCAAAAATTGCCTCTATTACCTGTAATCATGCACTCCGGCACTATTTTTTAAATTATTGTAATAATTGATTTACATTGTGAAATAGGACCTTGTGCATAATGAGTACGGCCTAGTTTATAATGTAGGTACTTTAAGTACATTTTGATAGGAATAGTCAATGTGAGTACCTTCTAGCATAATGAAACAGAAAAAAAGAGCAAAACCTGTGATGTGACAATACAGAGGATTCGGTCGGATATGATTGCGGTGTTCAGCTATCACGGCATACTGTACCTAGAATAGGGACTTTCTATAGGGTTGGAAGTGATAATCATATTCATTTCATCACCCGTCTTTGTGGAGGAATAAAAGTAGGCTGCTGTATGTTTGACACCCAAATGATCACCTGGAACTTGTCATTGCCTGAGGCTATCCAACTGAGTCCATGTACCTGGATAATAATCTCTCAAAAAACTACTTCCTGGCCTTGACAGCCCATACAGCCGTCCTATTTGATTGCATTAAACTACATTAACCACTTTTTAAACTCACTTTGCCACTCACTTTATGAAACCTGTGACCTTGTAAGCCAAAGGTAAGTAATCTGCCATGGGTGACAAAATATGATCATATGCAGTATTATGCCACATTGTAACATATACAGTATATACTCAATGCTAT
>CM076966.1:34051403-34061403 GCA_039105355.1 Benthosema pterotum
GAAACCAGGCTACAGTTTGCTGGATAGTTTGGGTATAAACACGAGGATGTGTAAACATGAAGATATGTGGATGGGAAGAGTCTCTTGTGCAAAAAGCATAAACTGTCACATAATTCAAACACCTATTTTGTGTCGACTTAATGTAAATAGTCTGCTCAGATCTCATCAAGGAGAAGTGGAATATAATTTAAGCAATAAGTCACGACAGCCCATGGTACCGTGTGTTGTTGTCATTATATCACACCTAAGGGCCGTTGTTCGGCCCGACGCAAAGCAGAGGTGTGCTTCAAAGATAATATACTGTGAGTGAGTTATTGCTTTTTAAAATGGTTACCGCATACGCATGGCAACATGGAAATTACAGGCATATCCCAATTAAGACCGATTTCATAAGACAAAGACAACACAGGCAGTTACCTCAACAAACGGGCGGTTTTGCCGCTGTGGCGCCGTTTGTTTACATCTAAGCATCTCTGTCAAGTTTCTCTCCTCCTTTCCACAACTCTGCCTCCAGAATATTAACAGACTTTTAAACTAGCCCTGTTGGAAATGTGAAACGAATCGATATCGAGCGACTGGCTCGGCCCTATTCCTATGCACTTTGAATGTTATCAGAATCAGTTTGTTGGACAGGGCAGGTGAAAGAGAGATAGTTTCCAGACAGGCCTGGAGGGGTTCTGTCTCATACTTCGAGTCTCATATCTCGCCCGGTACAGAGAGGGGCATGTACAATGGCAACCACTGAGGGATGAAATACCCAACTGGCTCCAGGGCTGGATCCTAAGGGTACGATTTTTTTTCTGCCCTTAGCAGTGGAGTTTTGTTGAACGCTACAAAGGCAGAACTCTTGTTGCAGTTTCTGCATCTGCATCGATGTACTTGATCACTATGCCCCAATTGGTTAAAACAGC
This sequence comes from Benthosema pterotum, assembly GCA_039105355.1. Taxonomy (NCBI): domain Eukaryota; kingdom Metazoa; phylum Chordata; class Actinopteri; order Myctophiformes; family Myctophidae; genus Benthosema; species Benthosema pterotum. The sequence goes on from CM076966.1 coordinate 34,052,315, forward strand.
TGACATGCTTTCCATCAATGTGAGCATCATTGTTGAGGGACGTCTTCCCACTGTCACGGTCTGATGAGAACGAAATGCTCCAAATGTCACTATAGGAATTCAGTGGGTGGAAGAAAACGTGTCTGCGATGGAGCCCATCAGTGTAGCGAGCATTTTTAATTGTCATCATAATTTGTACAGTTGTAATATTTCTCCTGGCCCAGCATGTCTTTACTCTGTTTGGATCCCTCTAATGCAGACTAGCAGCGAGACGTCCCAGGTGTGATTCCTGAGCCCCCATCAGCTCTGCTGTGTGTCACTCCTTGTCTCTCCCTGTTTCCTATCAAGAATACAAAAGTCCTTTAAGTTCTCTTTAATGTAACAGCTATTATATAGCAGTGGTTTTTAAGCAGTGGTCCTTGTGAAGAATTGAGAATGTAGAAGATTGTAAGAATGTAATTGAGAATGTAGAAGATTAATGGCCATTTTGATCTATTGTTAGCTTGGAATTGTGACCAAAAACAAAATAAATCTTTCTGTAGTGTGAAAATGTCATCAAATGGTGGTCCGTGGCTCAAATGCTGAATGAATAGTGGGCCCTGGTATCGAACTGATTGAAAACCACTGCTGTATACCATATCAATCAATCAATTAATCAATCAGCCGGTGTTCAGCATGATTAGTCTGCCCCCCTTTAATCAATCTTTGGAGAAATTATTCTCTAAACCAAAACTGCTTTTGTCTCAAAAAAGGGCTCCCTCCGCCCCTACGAAAGACACGTTTGATCCGCGACCATCCATCAACCAAAAGACTTCTTGGCTTCGCAAACCTGCTGGGCACCTGTGGCAATTGTTGCCATTGCAGCAATATTTCTAAAACAGACAGATTTGTGGGTGTGTTTACCAATAACACATATACAATAAATCACTTGGCACACAACACTGCCTCGCTTCCCTTTCTCTGGTATATTGCCTTGAATGCCCTTGTGGACTTTTCTATGTGTGGAGAACAAAAAAAGGAGATTTAAAGACAGTCTTCGGGGGAGCATAAAACTGCTATTCACACTAACAAATCCACACTATTCTATAGGCTGTTCGCTACACCCAAGCTGCAGAACGTACGGTGGCAACTCCCACCCCCCGTTCCTTGAAAGCAGGTGCCCCATAGGCCCTAGAACAGTGGTTTCCAATCTTTTTGTTATCAGGACCCACTATATATTCAGCATTTGAGCCACGGACCACCATTTGATGTCATTTTACTAAATATTTAACTAAAGATTTCTTTTGCTTTTGACCACAATTCCTGGTTGCATTTTAACTCTTGAGAGTGTAAACATGAAACCAAATTGAACCGTAAGGGTACATTTGGTGTCATTCTTATGCTCTCAAAAAGTTACATCTAGTTAACCAACTTTCCATCATTTAGCTGGGCACCACATGGAATCCTCCTCACAAGGACCACTGGTGGTACCCGTACCACTGGTTGAAAACAACTGGCCTAGAATACATAGGCATATACCTAACCATATAAGAGACGAAGATAAGATGTTAGACAACAACAATGATGAGGTAGCTCTTTCCTCCATTTCTCCAATATCCATTGATCCAGTGATCCATGCCCTAGTCTCAGCTAACATGCCTGCATACTGAACCATAGACAGGCAGGTCGCGACTCAGATTAGTTAGGTCACCATGGCCAATTAATTAGTCCAAGCTTTCACTTTTCACGCAGTGCAGAAAATGAAAATGACAGCCTAGGTGTTGAGGCTATCCAGTGTTGGGCAGTAACTAATTTTAGATTACATATTACTGTAATATTATTACTTTTGCTCCAAAAAGTAAAGTAACGAGATTACTCTGCAAAAATGGGTAATAAGTAACGCATTACTTTGCAAGTAACGCCAAGTTACTTTTTAAAATGAGCTTGTTGTTGCATGCAAAAATATAACAGATTTACAAGCTATCGACAGGTACTGTAACAACAGAGATGTGCACTAGATTGTAGATCCAGTCCACACGCTGCATCCTGCGCACAGTTATGTACACTACAAATCGCTTGCTGCTATATTTTGTATTTATTTTTAAATACAAGACCTCAACTGTCCTTGAAAACAATTGTGAAAAAGTTTAAAAAGTCAAAGAGGCAAAGAGACTACTATTATTATTACAATAAATTGGATTCAGTTCTAAAAAGAGCTCGCTAAATAGATTATGTTGTATATCTCTATTTTTTCAAATGTAGGAGTTGAGAACTTGGGAAAGTAATAACGTAATATGTAATATATTACTCTTAGATTCCAGTAATAAGTAAAGTAATGATATTACTTTGTCTAAGGGGTAACGAGTAAAGTAAAGAAGTTACTTTCCTAAGTAATATTGACCAACACAGGAGGCTATACATGCCACAACTATCCCCAGTAGTAAATACATCAATCGAATGCTAGTAACAATTATAGACTGTAAAATATGTCACAATATAATCAGTCACACACACACACACACACACACACACACACACACACACACACACACACACACACACACACACACACACACACACACACACACACACACACACACACACACACTAACTAAACTTTTTAGAATATATGAATATTAATGGGTAGATATTTTCCCCACTCGATATAAATCAATCATTGTTACAGGTATACTGTAAATAATAATATGCACATATATATATAGGCTATACGTACACAATGTGGGACGCATACATTACATGGGGGCCCATGCTATTGTTTTAGTAAGTCCATATCCATATGAGTGTGGTGGAATGCCACCCACAGCTGGCATATAATTGAGACTGATTATGTGTTTGTCAGGCTGATGAATACTTTGAGTTGAGTGGCGCTACTTGGTCTGCTCCACTGCCTACGTTGGAAGAATAAACTCTACAATATTATTTCACCTGAAGAGGGAGTATATACGGCTTATTTTGAATTCCGTTTCATGGCTGTCTGCACCACTTAAGGACAAATATCAAGCAAGACTTTTCTGGGATTCTGTATTTCGTACTTTTCATCTGCCGGCACTAAAGAGCACCTGTCATACGAGCCATCAGAACCCCATGCAGTGATTCCTCTCCCTTCCCCGAGTCTGTAAACCGCTCACCTTTTTACCCTGGCATTCTGAATTAATTTCAGCATTTGAATGCTAAACGCTGATGTTTTGGCTAAAAGATACAGCCAGACGCACGCGATCCCTAATGGAGAGCAATGAGTGCTTGGTATGGGAGGAGACGTCTGCCATTTGCCATCGGAGGCTCATTGGAAAGCATGCTGAGGGGGCTCAGAGAGGCAGAGAACAGCATTCCAGGGCCTTTCCAGGGCAGCTAATATAATAGCTTCAGCGCAGGGAGAGCTTTGTCAAACTAAATTACAAAGGAGAAAAACAACAACAGATGAATAAATTCTAATTACGGGTAGCCACTTCTTCATGACCGAATACAATTCCATCTTTTGAGTACTTCCCGGTATGCCATATGTACGAGTTCAAGTGTTTTGCAAAAATAATGCAATTTTCATGTATTGTTTTTTTTGTTGTTGTTCTTCTTCTGTAATGGTTAATCAACTATTAACAAGTGTGTCTCGTCATGAAAGAACAAAACAATTGCAGCATTTTTTGGTGCTTAAAGGGGAATTCCACACATTTTCAACATTTTACTATTTCATTAATATACCATAAAGATCCATTCGGTTTCCTAGAACTGGAGGTATGAAAAAATGATTAACATTGCTTGATGTCATCATCAACATGGTGATTCACTATGATAATTGTTTGTTTCCAGGCCTCAATTTCTAGGAAACACAGAATGGGAGAACCTTTTTTTTTATTATATCCATGCGACAATGACACAGTGAAATGTTGAAAGTGGTGGAATTCCCCTTTAAGGTCCTGTATATATTATCCCAGTCTGTGCAGCACAATGCCCCATTCAGAAACTGAGAAGCTAAATGTCTCTCCAGTGAAAGAGATATAGGTGGCATGGAGGAAGTGGAGGAACGGCTGTCACCTCAGACACAATAACATGGCTGTCACTAGCAGCTTATGATTGACAGTGATTTAATTGTCTTCGCCACACACACCCCACGCCTATGCCCCCCCCCTCCACCGCACACACACACGCACACACACACACACACACACACACACACACACACACACACACACACACACACACACACGGACTCATGCATGCCCACTCAGTGAACCTCAGAGATGAAGTGGCCCTTCCTTCCAGTAGCCTCATGTGCTCACTTCACTGTCCTTGCATGAGCCAGGGTGATTCAACACACTGCAGGGCTTGACACTAACACTTGCCCGCTTGCCCGGGGCAAGTAAAAAAAAAATGGTGGGGCAAGTGAAGACTGCTACCTGGTTGCCCGATCGGGCAAGTGTGCAACTTAGTCCACTATAACACAACACAAGATAAATTTGTCTTGAAAGCAGTCATTGCACTCTGCCTCTGTGTCTTTCCCTGCTTTCTAGCTATCTCTACCTATCTCTCTCCCAGGTTCATTTGGCTCCAAACTATCATTTTGTTGGGACAGGGGCCACTGGGTCTATGACCACTATGGGCTAATTAAGATGATGAATTTTAACTATTGACAGTGTAAAAATGAAACCAAATGGGTCCAAGGGTCCAACTTTTACGTTCTCAAGAGTTACATCTGGTTAACCAACTTAGCTGGGGACCACCTGGAACCCTCTCAGGGACCACTGCTGGTACCCGGACCACCTGTTGAAAACCCCTGGTTTAAAGCACCCAAGTAGGAAGTAAACTTAAATGTAAAATTTACAATATATTTTTGGGGGGCAAGTGACCATGACCTGAGGTCAAGTAGAACCTGACTTGCACTTGCCCGATGGGCAAGTGCCTCGGAGACCTCAGTGTCAACCCCTTCACTGTGTTCATTCAACACGTTTTGTGTCCTGACAAGCGCACATTTTCCATGATTCTCAAAAAGGATTAATTCAAAACCTCAGAAATTGCAGAACCACAATCAAACAATGTGTCATCCTGTCATTATGAACCGTGATAACTGATGAGGCAGACGGCCATGGCTGATAAATCCATAAATGTTTCCTGACCAATAGGAATGGTCGTAATCTTTTTCCACCTGCCATGAAAAAGATGGGGAGGGGGCAGGTATCATATCGGTCGCAGCAGGTCCATCAAGGATTAGGGTTAAGTTTAGGGATAGGTGTCATTGAGGTTATATTTAGGGTTAGGGTTAGGTGTACTAGCAACCGGTGAAGAAGGCGGTGCACCCAATGGACTATCAGTCAAGACCGATGGTCCATCGGTCGCAACCTATTGGCCGGAACTCATTTACCATCTACTTCGGTCGCCAATTGATTTCGATGCCTCTCTGTAGATTAGTGATTAGTGGAAACCCATAAATAGCCATAGCCTTAGTAGCCTTAAATGACCCTTACAGCTCTGTAATTCTGAGAGTGCAGAAAAAGGACGCTGGGTTTAAGAGACAGCAAAGCCTCACAATCACAATCACAATCCAATGATGAAAGGAGTAATGAAGGGAAAGAACATGAAAGGAGTGCTGTGTTGCCAGGTGCCAGTCTGGACATTATTATAGGCCACACCAAGAAGACCCAGTCCCCCCATCCCCCCACCCACCCCTCACCCCCCGCTATGCCAACACCAAGGTCAGACGCAGCTGTACTTTCCCTGCATCGCACGGCTGGACTTTGATCAGCCTCGATGTTTCGTTCCATCTGCCAAGGTGACCTGGCCCTGTGGCCACTGTCCACCCCAGACAGACAGCCGTAAAATGTGTTTTCACTCTGCTTTTTACTCTCCTCCTCTCCGAAAATACAACTCGAGAGAGACTCTGGGACATCTCCATTTTTGAGGCAGCTTCTACCAAACAACATGAGGTCACGTCCCGAAGGGAAGCTTTTAGTAGAGAGGGGATGAGTGGATTGAGATAAACAAAACAAAAATGCACTTGTGTCCCGCGAAGACCAGCAGAGTTAAAGCTGCTCCTGTTTCTTAGCAGTGTCCTGAGAATGCAATAGCCTAAGAAAATACACAAATAGAGAGATGGAGTGCATAGCAAACTGAGCTACCTGTATATGCTCAATACAAAGCTTAAGGCTAGTGTTTTGGATATAGAAGCAGTCTCATGTAACAGGCTGAGTACTGAGTTGCAGTATACTTGACTTAATAGAAATAGACTATATATTATTTTTAAAAAAGGATAATTTACTACAGAATCCGGAGATAGTTGTGTCAAGCAGGTCGCGGCCTGCCTGACATTTTGTTTGGCCGATTGCCTGTGTAAGGATATTGCGTGTCTTCATTATTGCTTGCTTTTGTTGAAAGACCTTTCCATAATATACAAGATGTTGACATTCTCAATTCTCTTATCTCACATCACTGCACTTATTGTGCGCAGTTCATGTTTTGTACTGTTTGACTTGTTGCAAACTAAGTGTATTATCATTGATATGAAAATATGATATGAAATTATATCAGTGTTATTATTATACCAGTCACTCATAAATGCACTATTCTGCATGCACTATAGCTGGGCAGAGTCTCCCCCATGCTCCCCTGCACTGCACTGTGGTCTCTGCTCCTCGTCGCGGGTGGTGGTGGTGGGTGGGGGGGGGGGGGGGGTGCAGGCACGCTGACACTAAAGTTAATTAAGATTTTAATCCAGGGTGAGGGTGTCAGTGGAATAGTGTGCAAATAGTGAGGCTAAGTCAGGCATATCAAGGCGAGGCAGAAGAGCGGATGTAGTTGGGTTGGGGTCGAAAGGGGGGATGGTTGGGACTAGCACATTATGCCACACACACACACACACACACACACACACACACACACACGCACGCACGCACGCACACTGGGCTAAGTACTTTCATGCAATGTATCGCATATGATTACCGTCGTTTTAAAGTGATCCATTACAATAATGTTCCCTTCTGTAGAGTGACACAGTACTTACACTACTTTTGTGTTACTTTAAGCTGAACCTATAATAAAACCCGGGAAAGGATGTGTCATTTTATGCTTCAGCTATTCAATCGAGAACACTTTTTCCTTTGTGCAAATATTTGAATATATATTTTTAAAGCGAAGCATTTTTAACTCAAACTTTTTGGCTTCCGGCGGTACCTTGGCTGGAACAACATATTTTGAGATGGGGGCTCTGCTGCCAAATACAGCCTTGACATGTACAAAAGTTTTAGAACCACTGAAATAGCAGACAGAAGTTTTTCTTTTTTTCTTTCTTTCAGAAAAAAACGTTTCTACATTTAGAAGACGTCGACATGCCGGTATGCAGAATCGTCCGTCAGCAGGACTTAATGGGTTAAACCAAAAATAACGGCACAGTATGACTGGGCATTTTAAAATGGGAGAGGACAAGGGCAGAGTGGACAGAGAGACTGAGAGTAGCCTGCAGCTATAGCTCTTGCACTCCCTCTCTCTCTATAAAAAGTAAATAGTGTACACTGTGGTACTAGCTAATGTAGCTAAACCTGGCAATGAGCTAACAGCACTTAAACTTTTATTTCTTCTTCTTTCTCTTGCCAGTTGGATCTGCCAATGAGCTGCCTCTGTCTCTCTGTCTGTGCTACATTCAAGTCTGATTTACGTTTAGTTGTGTGCCAACGTTGCGTTCTGCAAATATCAGATCTATTATGATCCAAATCCCTGTTATGTCAACAAGACCATGAAGGAGATGCACAACAGCAATTCTCAACCTGTGGGCCAATTACTGCATAAATAGGCCAAATAAAATGTTGTGGTAGTTATTCTTTATTACATTTTTTTTAAATGGCGTTTCCTAGGGATGTGGCCGATCACATTCCTTTGCTACACTGTGCCTTTGCCGGTTCTGATTTTTTCCCAAGTCGATATTTATATGTTATAGAACACGGTTATGCCATATCACAATAGCACAATATCCCAAATCGGGTTTGTAGGCTGTGGATCAGAAGAGTCAGGAGCTTCATGTTCCTCAGTGTCCACAATCCACATCACAGAGAACCATCCGAGATGAGCACACATCCTTAAAGATAACAACAACAACAACAACAACAACAACACAGAAACACCTCAGTCTTTCATCTCAGACTTAAAGGGGAATTCCACCCATTTTCATTTTTTTCCCTCAGAGTGTACAAATGCAACCAAATGAACCCTAACAGGTTAATTTGATTCCATTTGTACACGTCTAAAGAATCCATTAACATGGTGAAAATACATCTTGATTATGTCATCAAGATGTTTCACCATGTTAGTGGCTTTCTTCAGACCTCAATTTCTTGGGAACACAGAATGGGGGAACTTTTTTATTATGTCCACCCAACACATCAGAGGTATATTCGTGACATATTAGAATGGGTGAAGTTCCCCTTTAAGAAGTTCGGCATGGGGGGGGGGCCTTGATCCGACTGGTACAGAGAGGACCCCCTGCCACGGAGAGCATCTTGACCACATGCTATCACCACCTGCCGTAGGAAACGCACTGCAGAGGATCAAGCAGACAGCGTCGGAGCACCACTGTCTCAAGGAAAATGGAGGGAGGGAGGGGTAGAGTGAGAGAAGATATTTCAGTGCCTCGGAACTTCTCAAGAAACCCTCTCGTGACGTTCCTGTGACAGCCGCGAGCTGCAAAGGGCCGCATGTCAAGATAAAGGACAGACTTTGGTTGACGCATGCTTTATTGTCTCTCTTTTTTCCCTCCGCCTTATAGTTTGCTTTGAGTCCGATTTTTCCTCGCCCCCTTTATCACTGTGCCTCTAGGTCCGGTGTAGATGAGACCCAAGGCCTTCTGGGAAATGTAGTTTGGAGCGAGAGGGTGAAACAATCCCTTCCCAGTGGTCCGCTATCAGAGGCAGAGGCGTGGGGTGGGAGGGTGGTTGGGTGTACAGTATTAGGAGGGTTCATTCACATGGCGTGGGTGTGTGTGTACGCTTGTAATAAGTGGGACAACTCCCAGCGGGCCCACAGGAACGGCGGCCAATAAATGATAAAAGAGCCAGGAAAGTGTGCTGCCATATTGAAGTTTACCTTTGTACATCTAGACTGGATCCCTATTTGCCCTTCCTGCATTTTTTAAA
>CM076966.1:34066403-34143903 GCA_039105355.1 Benthosema pterotum
TAAATTGTACAAGTATTTGTAGAAAAACAGTAAAAGTGAGTCTTGCAACAGCAGTGAATGGGAGGCTAACAGGACCCGTCGATCGCCACTAATTGTAAAACAACCAGTGCACCATTGGAAAGTGTCTTTGCGGTGATTATATTCTTCTATTGCACTGCTTTGCCCTGCATCTGTAACTTTTACTGCTGTGCCGTCTCTGTCGCCCATAGTGGTAATCTATTTATAAAAAAGAAATAGCTGTGTTTAATTAAGTGAAGTTGACTTCCATTTTCTCACTTGTCTATAGGAAAGGAACAGAGTCTCTCTGCGTGTGTGTGTGTGTGTGTGTGTGTGTGTGTGTGTGTGTGTGTGTGTGTGTGTGTGTGTGTGTGTGTGTGTGTGTGTGTGTGTGTGTGTGTGTGTGTGTGTGTGTGTGCAGCCTCTTCGGTCGCATATACACACAGCGTTTGGAGAAAGTGTCTGAGGAGACAGTGTGTCTGCTAGTTAAGAAAACCCAGAGAACAGCAACCTAACAGCTTGTCGAGAAATCTGTTCGGCCTGAAATCTCTAGATGTCTGCCTCCCACGGTGGTGTCCCATTAAACTTTATCCATTCTGTTTATCTCCTCCTTTCTCTATACCTCTTAGTCTTCACTTTCTCTCTCTCTCTCACACGCACGCACGCACGCACACACACACACACACACACACACACACACACACACACACACACACACACACACACACACACACACACACACACACACACACACACACACACACACACACACACACACACACACACACACACACACACACCATGCTGACTTTACTCTATGCCTGCTCTTGTTCTCTCCCTCTACTTCCATTTGATTTCAATTAAGGCTGCAAATGACAATTATTTTCATAATCCATTCATGGGCCAATGATTTAAAAAACGAATCAATTAATCATATTCTGACACGTCTTTGACTATCACCTTAAATATATATTTTAGACCTGTTTAACTGAGAATAAATACATTTGATTATACTGCTGGTTAGACTGCTATTCAAACAAACATCTTGAAATTAATTAGAGCAAGTCATGGTGTCTTTGGGCTTATTCTGACAGCAAACATTTGATTAGAGAATAGCTACCAGTGTCAGTCTAAAAGGAACTTGATAATTGATCATTGTTCCTAATTAATATAATCATTATGTGTCACATTTAGCTTTGCAGTTGCTAATGTGCGTGTGCATCTATCATCAGATTGTGAAGATAGATGGCTCACTTCAGTTTAGTTAAACTTAACACTTAGAAAAACTATGGTGAAGTTGGAAACAAACAACCATCCTAACTCCAGTCAACTAAATTAGTTGACAACTAATGAAATTATTCGAATCGATTACGATTAATCAATTAATCATAGCAGCCCTACTTTCAGTTATTTCATTTTTATTTTGCATAGCACTTCATGTTATCTGAAAATGGATCAACGGCACGTGAAAATTTCAATAATCATACATGCTTTTCAGTGCACTGAATGTGTGGCATAGTTGTTGGAATAGCTGGAGCTGAAAACGTGTAAAACATAACAGCTCTATGAAAATCAGAACCTCCTCGTCTGCGTCTCTCGCCTCACTCAGTCTTTGTCTTTTTTTTTCCTCCACTCACACAGCGGTGAGGGGCTGGCATCGCGTTTGACAGAATCAGATCATGTGATCAATCAGAGCACGGCGTTGGTGAGAAACTCACGCACGCACGCACACACACACACACACACACACACACGCAGACCTGAGACTCAGAACTGAAATTAATTCTCGAAACTCTGCCAACACGTCGCTGAACAGCAAAAGAAGAGAGTGAGAGAGAGAGGGAGGGAGCAAGAGAGAGAAGAGGGGGGGGATAAAAAGCCGTCCGACATCGATAACAGGCAGGTAAGGAGAGGCAGGGGGGAAAAAAGAAATATTGTAACTCCGTTTTCCTTCAGAGTCTGACTCTGACATGAAGGAGGAAAGGAGCTTAAATGGTGACCTGTGCGGATCCCCAGTGAATTGCCTCTAATCAGCCCCTGGGGAGAAGGCTGGCTCTCTGCGGGGCCACGGCTGAGCCCAGGGCCAGGGGCAGGCAGGCGGGCAGCATGAGGCACACGGCCAAGATGACAGCCTCCGCACCGCACCGCCACCACCATCGATCCATACCCCGGGATACTTTAAAAGTGTCGAGATGTCGAACGGCAGATGAGGAATTTCTGCCAGTGAATAGCAATGCAATGAGGAGGGGAGGGGAGGGTTTTTTCATTTCTAATCAGTTTTCATTTCTTGTTTAATGCGAGTTTCAACTGAAATAACCTGATCGACGCCTGTGTATGTGTGTGTGTGTGTGTGTGTGTGTGTGTGTGTGTGTATGTGCGTGTGTGTGTGTACGCGTGGTGGGCTGGTGGGGGCTTGAAGCACTGGGGTTGCGTCGACTTGCATCAGCCTTGTTTCCATGTGGGGCACCGGAGTGAGTGCAAGCCCACCCCACCACACACACACACACACACACACGCACACACACACGCACACACACGTGTGTGCGTCCATGTGCCCGCGGCATAAATGAAAGGCATGTCAGCCTGCAGATGACCTTGGTCACCTTGTTTACTGGCGTGATGCTGCGGATAGGGTGGTAACAGAATTGAATGAATTATTATTTTTTTTTATTATTATTTTTTTTTTTTCCAGAGGGGGAAGGGAGGGAAGTGGGGGAAGGGAGGGGGGGGGGGTGGCATCACGGCACAATCGCACATCAGCAGTCAGTTACACACGGTGCGATAATCCATGTCTCATCCATTTATTGCCATATCATCGCTGCTGCAGCGGCTGGCTATACCCGATCTGCAAGACTGAAATTGAAAATTGGCCAGTAGGACAGCAGCAATGTGCCTCCTCCTACAACTGTATCTGTGGCGCCGTGTGTGTGTGTGTGTGTGTGTGTGTGTGTGTGTGTGTGTGTGTGTGTGTGTGTGTGTGTGTGTGTGTGTGTGTGTGTGTGTGTGTGTGTGTGTGTGTGTGTGTGTGTGTGTGTGTGAGCACAGAGTTAAGGCACAGATTAATTTGAGACATTTTTAGCAGCGCTAGCTGAGGGGGCTCTAAGGATAGCTGTGTCAGTCGGTCGGTCAGCGTGTCGCTCTGTCCCACTTTAGCTCCAAAGAAGATGTTGTCGCTGACGCGCCAAAATGCAAGTCTACGTCCAAAACCGTCGCATTTTAGAGGAAAAAAAAAACACAGAGGGGGGTGGGGGGAGAAAACCGGTGTTTCAAATGGACAGACAGCCTTTCTCCATATTCCAAATTAACAGCCGATTTGATCGTATATACTGCAGAATCACACAAAAACACCAAAACATTTTGAGATTGTCGATCTGCTGAATTTGCTTTTTTTCTTTTCTTTTCTTTTTTTTTTTTAAATCTGGAAATTTAACAGTTTAGGACATGGTTTCCACTAGCCTGGCTAAAGCCAGACCGTATCAGCTGTTGTCAAAAAAATTGCCTGTCAGCAGATACAGGTAGGTCTGGAATAGCTCAATTCTACACACATTTCCAAGTGCAGAAAATCTGGATGGCCAATCAGGACACAGTATTCCCTGGAGTAGGAAATGGACGGACAGGCTAGGTTTCCACCCAACAGAGACAATCTACCTTCAGCCATGGACATGTCCTTAAAACTGTGGTTTTCAACCTTTTTGACACCAGGGACCACCATTTATTCAGAATTCAGCCCAACACTATAAGGATTTCTTTTGCTTTTAACAGAAAAACAAAATGACCATAAATTCACATGATGAATATTTTAACTCTTGAGGGTGTAAAACTGAAACCAAATGGACCTGCAAGGGTCCATTTGGTTTCATTTTTACGTTCTCAAGAATTACATCTGCAGATCTACGACCTCACAGCGTGCCCCTATTGTGATGCTAACACACTGTCGTATTGGACTGAAATGAAAAAGGTTTATTGTTGTTTGAGTTGCCATGAAGGTGCTGTGGTCCATCTACCTTGTATAACCTAACCATTCTCCTCTTGGACCACATTTCCACTTGCACATAAGATGTCTCAAAATCAAACCAAACAGAAAGCAGGTTTGAATCCTGATGACTTTGGATGGGGACGCTGTGGCCTTAACTTTAATTGGCCACACGATTTGGTTACATCATCGTTCAGCAGATTTATTTTTAAAGCAGAATTTTAATTTCTTGTATAGACTTGTAGAACAAGAGTGGAATAGTATCGCATTGTATTGTTTCAGGAATACAAATAGGATAACGCCACTGGTGATTTAACTGGAATACTGGTTTCTGAACACCTGAACGAGTGGGGAAAATTGTGTATTTCATTGTGATCACTAGCAAGGTCAAAGCCAAAGGTAGGTTGAAAAGTGGTGAAGTGGTTCTTTACGAGTTTAGCTGCGTTGATTTTAACATTTTCTTGCTCAAAATCAAATTGCACATTTGTGTTTGATCATCAATTTCCTGCGGGTCACAAATACGTTTTTTGTTTCTTTTCTCTGCGGAAAAAATATATCATCGCTGTGTGTTTCAGGTGCATTCATGTCTTTCTTGTAAAAACAAAAAGAGAGCTCTGCACCCTTAATGAGCACAAGCACACAGCATCTTACCGTGGCGTAGGTTGGTTTGGCGCGTGGGCTGTGCTTTGCTGCACACGTCAGACGAAATCATCTGGAGGGATTTGATACGGTGAACCCTTATAGAAAATCCAATAATTTAATACCTGATGCTGCACGTAGTAACTGTACTGGCAAAGCTCTTCTCTAGTCAGCCTACACACAGTGGCGGGAATGAAAAAGATGATAAAGATGTCTGGTTACTGTCAGCTCCTGTTGTTGTTCTACTCCGTATAGACTGGAACACACACACACTCTCTATGAAGCGCAATTAACGACCTTCAGTCCTACAGTACATAGATTGCTGTACGACGAAAAGAGAAAATAGCTGATGCAATGATACGGCAGGAGCCCATACTTTCCTTGCTATTTTGGTAAAACGCTATAAAATAATGTTGGGAAATGTTTAACCTTTTCTCTAGTGTAACGCATTTTGGTGTTCTAAGCATTGTGTTTTACTTTAGCTATTGAAAAATATCAGTTCTACAAGCTCACTGTTTCCCAATTTTTCAAAAATATCAGACCAACAAGTTCATAATAAAAATCATGAAAACGTGGCACAAATATTTGAATCTATTATTTCAGAACCAAACATGTTTTAACTCAAATCTTTGCTTCTGCGGGATCCCTAGAACCACATGTTTTCAGATGGGGTCCGCAGACAAATATAGTTAATTCTGGTTGTCCTTGGCATGAAATATGTTAAGAACCACTGACACAGGAACATAGATTTTTCTTTTTTCTTTTTTTTCCAGAAAAACTAGAATCTAGTGTCAGAAACTAGAATCGAGTGTCAAAAAGTAGAATCTAGTGTCAGAAACTAGAATGTAGCATCAGGAAATAGAATCTAGTGTCAGAATTTAGAACCTCATGTCAAAAGCTATAATATAGTGAGTACAAAAATGGGATGAATAGTTTTCACCGCTGATAACGACGATGTGCCCAACATTATATTAGACGCCAGGTTGAAAGTTATGCAGTCAAACTCTCTGGCACTAGCACTATATAGGCTTCAAAAACAAAAACATAACCATGTATATCTATGTATACGGCCTGCCAACAAAATGTAGGTTATTTCTCTTTTATCTCTCTTCATTACTATTCCTGCCCATCCGTCCTGGTGGACATCTGGTGCTGGCTGAGTGAGAAGAGTTCATCTCAGTTCAGCTCCATAGCTTTAGGGGAGGTCAGTGGCTGAGGTTGGTGTGTGTGTGTGTGTGTGTGTGTGTGTGTGTGTGTGTGTGTGTGTGTGTGTGTGTGTGTGTGTGTGTGTGTGTGTGTGTGTGTGTGTGTGTGTGTGTGTGTGTGTGTGTGTGCGCACGCGCGTGCGCCAAGTCAAGAGGACGTTGGGATGTGGGGGGGGGGTCTACATGTACTATGTGTGTGTGTGTGTGTGTGTGTGTGTGTGTGTGTGTGTGTGTGTGTGTGTGTGTGTCAGATTGTTTTGCATATACAGAGAGGGTCTCCTGGATAAAGACAGGTACACAGCCCCCTCCTCCACCTGGCCAGGTAACCCAGTAACCCAAGTCACAATCCGGCCGACCGGCCCACCGCCCACACTCACCCATGACGGGGGCAGGAGGGTAGATGAAACCAAACCCTGAGCCTTCTGACACAGCTGGCACCTCATGCTGTGCCCGCTGGACCCCCCACTGACCACAGCGACCCGTCCCGGACCCTCATAGCCTCTGAGAACTCTGTGCTCACCACGGTTACTATACTGTGACAGATAATTTACGCCACACACACATACACACCTGCCACCCACCGGCGCACCTTCAGCCAATCATAGCGCAAAGCCTGCAATCTCCTGGAGCGTGCCCAGGTGCATTATGGTAACCGATGAGTGTTATCACGCTCAGAAATACAAACCAGGCAGGCGTAAATCAGACCATGATTGGTGGGGGGAATCTTTTTCCGCGATGCAGGACGAAGGGTTTAGTCAGCGCACGTGTGTCTGTGTGTCGTGTGTGTGTTACCAACGATATTTGGTGTAGAGGGAAAGCATTAGTGGCTGGTCAGGGTTTAAATTGGTTAAAATTAACAACATTTTTGCAACGACAACACTGCAAAAATGTGCACACATAACACACGCCTCCTAACATTTGCATGGGCACAATAAGTGTACTGTGCACGAGTTCATACAAAGGAGCATGCGGACATGACCTCAAACGCAATAGCAAAAAATGAGGGGGAGAGAGAGAGAGAGAGATGCACATAGACAGAGGGAAGGCAAGCAGCAAAAGCAATGATGAGCGAGAGTGACGAGAGAACGAGAGAGAGAGAGAGAGAGAGAGAGAGAGAGAGAGAGAGAGAGAGAGAGAGAGAGAGAGAGAGAGAGAGAGAGAGAGAGAGAGAGAGAGAGAGAGAGAGAGAGAGAGAGAGAGAGAGAGAGAGAGAGAGAGAGAGAGATCAGCCATCCGCTGAGATGATAATGAAAGAATAATAATAGACTATGGGATGAAATTACTGAGCTTTACCCACAATATCTTCTCTCATTAGCGCCGGCGCTAATGTCAGCATTTACGCCTGTGTTCTACACCAGCTCCCCCTAATTAGGCGTGGGGCTGCTAAAAATAAACAGCGAGCTAAATAGTGGCGTGAAACTACATGCAAATCTGTTGATGTACAGGAATAATGGAGGAAATGGAGGGAGGCATGGGGTTGGGGCGAGGGGAGGGGTGGGGGGGGTGCTGCAGATTAGCGGTGTGCTGCAGACTAAAGTAATTGAGTTGCGGGCTGTGTTGACATCGAGTCGTAGTCAGTGTCCACGCTATGGAACATGCAGTCAGTGTGGGTGGATTTGTGTGTGCATGCATGAGTGCGTATGCACACCAAGCGTCTCAGTTTATGTTCGTCACAACGTGTGTGTGTGTGTGTGTGTGTGTGTGTGTGTGTGTGTGTGTGTGTGTGTGTGTGTGTGTGTGTGTGTGTGTGTGTGTGTGTGTGTGCGTGTGTGTGTGTGTGTGTGTGTGCATGAGAGTCTGCAGATTACCACACATAGGCGGGCTGTAGACCGGATCAGACTGGTTTGTTTGGAACAGAAACCAAGGAAAAGCCTCATGGTGACTTGAGTTTATGTGCGATAATCTTTCAAGTTGGAGCCGCATTGTCATTCACACTCCTTCGGCTTTCGGAGCCCAAACAACAACACACGACTAAAACTTTGCCGCTATTCTCAGGTGATTCCTCTTGCAATGCAATTTTCCTTTGTTTTGTCTCCAGCCTGACGCATAATCAATGATGTTGACGCGAAAGGGCTCCACATAGCGATGAAAGCAGCAGCTAAACAAATGAATAATGTCTGTTAGATTTAGGTGTCAATGTACATTGACTTTACTGTTGACTAGAATCTATCACACCCATTATTTATTTGATGAGCTGCAGCTGTCTTGCTTACTAGCCTGCAGTCCCCTTTTCTTACCATAATCTGGTGTTATTATATCCATCAACCAGTAGTAAGAGCCAGCAAACTAAAAAAAATAAAATAAAATCCATCTGTAGTGGCGTATAGCTCCAAGCAGGGTGGGTTCATTGGCAGTTTGGCTTTTATGGCAGCCCATTTGTGACAAAACTTTGTGCAGAGTATGCTGACTTCATGAAAGACTGATGTATATTATATAAAAGAAAAAGAAAAGTAGAATTGCCCATCAATCAAAATAAGCGACTTAGTGACATGCCTTCTGTGCATGGTCAGAAGTGTGGAGCACATTGGATGTTATGACATTTTTATTAACATAGTACAGGCAACTTTAGTATTTTTTGTTTTCATGATTTGTTGAAGTACTGGACTGTCTGCAGGACAAAGCAAGTGTCTGTCCGCAGGGAAACAGCTGCAGCATCAAAGTAGAAGTGACATAGAGGGGGAAAATGCAAAAAATATAGTTATATATATATATATTGATTTTTGGCTAAAAAGTTGCCTGTGTTACCTTTAACCACTCATTTTTTGGATGTAATCAGATTACGATAAGTAAACAGTTAATGCAGAATTGTCCTTTATTCTGAACTGGAACTACAGAACAGAAAATTGGCCTATAAGGTTTCTTTCATGGCCCTTTAAAAAGGACGGAGAAGTTCAGTATAGCCTGCCCTGCATGTACACACACAACGCGCACGCATGCACGCACACACACTAATCCCTGTGGTACCGGGTGGAGGAAGAGAGGAGATGCGCGGTGCGAGTCTATGTCCTGCGCTGTGAAGCAGCATGGACAAGCTGTCGCGTCACCTGAGCTAGGGACTTGCAGGGACACAGGGCACAGCCAAGGACAAGGACATGGAGCTGTCACTCCTCACTCACGTCAAAGAGGACTGGGGGCTGATGGGGGTCAGGGAACAGGAGGAACAAGAGATAAAAAGAACAGTTTTATACTTTTATAGATCGACGACCTACTTTTACATTCCGAGTGTTGCTTTCTTTGCTATAGGTTTGTGCGTCGCAATGCACACCGCAGGCGAGGTGAGGGGGTTTCAGATTTGTCTTGAAGAATTTCGTGAAAAAAAAAAAATAAGGATTTGCTGGATTATCAGAACCATCTGTGGATAAACATTGAGTAAGCAAACCAAAGCGGTATATAGAGCTGAAATAAAATGTGTGAGTCTTGGGCCACAGTGCTGCCATATGTTTGCTTTGTACATGTACAGGTTTCAAAATGTACATTTTAGGCATAAGAGGCACGTTTTTGCCCAGAGCAACCTCCAGCAACGTCCAGGAGATTGAAAGAAACGGCATGGGCCTTCATCAAACGCAAGTCAAATGGTGAAGTAAATAGAGTGTAAACAACTTCCAAAGGTAAGTACTGTGAACAAGGTAAACATGAAAACTACCAGTGTAGCATCTGTCAAAACAACATACTGTATAGTACTATCAAAATAACCTCAGCATTTGTGGCCAAGCAAAGTTTCATAGTAATATTTATGTGGACTTTTTTGTTCAGTTTTAGTTTTAATAAAATATTTTAAAATGTTCTTTTTTCCCCTTTTTTGCTGATTTAAGTTACAGGAGGCTATATCGTTGTTTGCATAAAGCTGTGTTATGTAACTTTAATAATAGTTAACTAAAGATAACTAAATAATGAAAAAAAGGCATTTAAGTTACAAAACAATAACTAAACTGAAACTGTATTGTGTGTTCACAAAAGTAGAGAAGACTAAATTATAGAACAAAATACCCTTAGTTTTTATTTATTAGCAACATTTACTGTATATGCATGTCAGATATTTAGTACTATTCAAAGTTAGAAATAATGGACCAATGTTATGTTTCTGAACTATCATTGCTGAGTTTATGATTTTAAATGGTATATTTTACATACAATCAACTAAAAATAACTAAAACTATGCATTTTCACCCAGATAAAAATAAACAAAAACTAACCAACTCACTCAAAAAACTACAACTAACTGAATTATAAAATAAAATGTAACTAAAAACTAATTCAAACTAAATTAAAATAAAATATCCCAAACTATTATAACTGCACAAAATGTGGCTCAACACCACTACAAATAAGCTGTGTCCCGATTTTTAAAGAATGTAGCGGGTAGCAGGTTCATCAGAAGTCTGCTTTGACACGATCTTTGACACGACCCCATTTCTGGTTTAACAAAAAAAAAAACATTTTTGTCTGAGGAGCGAGGCGGTAGCATAAAGGTACCATAAAGACCAATAGGGCTGCCAATAGTTAGAAGAGTGTTAATAGATGGAAGACTGCATGCTCGGTGGTGAGGTGGAGTGTGAAGATGGGAGTTTTAATTTCAGACTGCAGCAAAAATTGGAGAGTGAGTTTCCAGTCCTGACTGAGGTGTGTGCGTGTGGGCCTGTATGTGTGTCTGAGTGGTGTGTGTGTGTGTGTGTGTGTGTGTGTGTGTGTGTGTGTGTGTGTGTGTGTGTGTGTGTGTGTGTGTGTGTGTGTGTGTGTGTGTGTGTGTGTGTGTGGGGGGGGGGGGGGGGGGGGGTCATTCCGCAGCTTGGGAGCCAAGAGGGAGAATGTCTTGGGGGCATTGGCCAGGGTGTCGTAGGGAATTGAAGGCCAGACGTCCTGTGATGAGCTGGTCTCGTGCCCAAATTATACTCGGCTGTTCTCTGTCGCTCAGATCTGCAAACTCACTAACGCGTCACTAAGGTGCGAGGCGCTGCGAGCTTGTAGACCTGCTATACGTTCGATACAGCAACACTGGCACACAGCAATAAACGTCAGGCGTTTTAAGTGTGGAGCAGACACACAGACTGGTTCAGTCATCAGGGCTAACGGGACGTTTTAAATGTCCGTATGAAATCATCCTGTCAATGACAACCCACTATTTCCAGCCCTGTTATTCGTGGCTAAAGGCCTTTTGATAGAGCAAAGGACCAGAGCAGGGGCGATGTCACCGTTTCACCCCGTGTGTGGGTGGCTGAATTATTGTGTGGGATGTGGAAGTGGAACGCTCAAAGTTCTGAATTGGCTGCATTACCATCAGAGCTACATTGTTGTGCATGACGGGGATATGGGATGTGAAGCGATCATCTGAGTGAGTCAGTGTGTGTGTGTGCCAGTGTGCATACTTCCGTGTGTGTGTGTGTGTGTGTGTGTGTGTGTGTGTGTGTGTGTGTGTGTGTGTGTGTGTGTGTGTGTGTGTGTGTGTGTGTGTGTGTGCGTGTGTGTGTGTTTGTGTGTGTACCTGGATTTCTCATCGTGTTGGCTATGACTACAAATACACGCACATCCAATAGTAGTATTAATAGGGAAATAAACATTGTTATACAGCCCCGCAAACATGAAAACATTTCTCTCTTTTGCAGAACACCGCACTCGGTAAAATTACCATACAATATAATCACACATTCGCTGAATGCCAAAATGTTCTCTCTCCCTTTTATGTGATTTTCTGTGTTCACTGAGCACTGTGCTTTTTAGCAGTCTAGACAATGTGCGTCGGACAATGTTCTATGGGCTTATTTACAGTGCTTAATGTGCGGAAGGCACAGCCTCTATTATCACAGGCGACTGAAGACGTTTGCCACCATGGATGGGACCTGATGTCCTGCAGGACTTCTACAGTCAATTACGATTTAGGAATTGGGAAGAGATTAAAGGTTCATATTTCTACAATATAAAATAACACATACAGGTAACAAACAAAATTTCTAAAAACAGTTCCATATTGTAGTGACCTGTATGGTCAATGGGTTTCTAAAACAACTCAAACCCAAGGGCATTATAAGTGCTTCATCTCAATGTGTTTCAAGATATATACAATGTACGTTTTGTCCAACAAAGCCAGCAGGCTTGTGAAAAAGCCAGCCCAAACCACAGACTGTTTCAGACTCTGCCAAGTGAGAAGTAGCTTCATATAGCCGCAGAGCCACTGGCAGTATACTTCTAAACAGCTACTGTATGGTCCCCAAGAGAATATATACTTATGAACAAGTCAGGAAAAAACAAAATTTAGAAACACAAATGTTCACCCGTACTGACATGACCAAAATAGGGACGGCAGTCTGACCATCAGAGAAAACGTTGGCATCGACACAAGTAACTCCCTGCCAAAAAGCTCTTATACTGTGGAAACCAACACATCGATCAAAAGGACATCACCTTGTACAGTACCTACGGTACTTGCTAAAGAAATACACCGGTGTGGAAAGCAGAAAACGAGCTGGCCAGATGTATGGTGAATCAAAACGACCGGAGACAACAATGGAGAGCTAACTCGAGGACAACGTAGAGAGAGAGAGAGAGAGAGAGAGAGAGAGAGAGAGAGAGAGAGAGAGAGAGAGTAACCAGTAGAAAGAGTGAGAGAAGCACATGACTGTAACCAGCAGCAGGTCAGTGGCCGCACCGCTGGGCACCACCACTAACTTGCCTAACTTGACGCGCTTCATTCCAGTGTACCTCGCGTGGCTCAAGGCCTCTTCTGGTGGAACTGCCTTGGAAGAGTGAGAACGGTTTGCAGAAAAAATATCTTACAAGAGAAATACACAAAGACACAAAGAGCAGTAGTCAAAAAGTTAAGTAATAAACCAAAATAGATGGAACAGGCAGCACTGCAAAAATAAAAGATGCTCAGATGCAATTTCTTGTGTTTATTTGAGAACATTGGCACGTTTCGGTGGAGCCTTCTTCAGAGCAGACTAAGAAGTATTTTGAACAGTGTTTTGGCCAGTTAAATGTGAGCTCAACAGGGACACATTAAAAGACTAGCATGTGGGTTAAAACAAAGCCTTGACTCGATCGTGGCCGACACCTACACGTTTCACGAGTATAGCTTGCTAGCGTTACCGCACTGGAACCGTTCCCAATCT
This sequence comes from Benthosema pterotum, assembly GCA_039105355.1. Classification (NCBI taxonomy): domain Eukaryota; kingdom Metazoa; phylum Chordata; class Actinopteri; order Myctophiformes; family Myctophidae; genus Benthosema; species Benthosema pterotum. The sequence goes on from CM076966.1 coordinate 34,079,321, forward strand.
GACTGTATTGTTACCCAGCATAAACACTGCCAACGTTCTTCTAGCCCGATTTTCATTTATATCGAGTGCTATTTGTGAACTATTGAGTGCAAATTTGTTCTCTGTCCTCAGGACCCATCCGGAGGACACCACGTCATTATTATGGTAATTACTGCTCAGTGAATATTATGCAGATGAAACAAATGGATTGCAAGAAGTTTCAGCGAGTGGCTCACTTGGGAAAATGTTATGTGTTTTCAAGTTAGTCATTTAGATGAGTGAATATGGCTTTAATCAAAACAAAGCTTTTTCTCTTCTTCTGTGAGGAAAAAATGGGTGGAATGAAATACAGGGGAGAAAATAGATATAGAGTGTATGATGAAATGCCTTTTATGATGTAACTATGGACTGTAAAATGTTGTATTTTGGAGTCTGGTTGAAGGGAAGGCACAGGGAGAGGTCAGGTATTTGGTAAAAATTCTACTGGCAACAGCAAAGAAGGCCATTACCAGGGAATCGGGACAGACCAACATCAGTGGAAAGAGTTAGTTGAGGATAATTACGTCCTGGAAAGATTGACATTCAAACTGAGGCTACAGGAAGAACAGATGGAGTATTACCTACTGGTGGAAAAGGAAGTTGAGAACTAGAGTAAAGGAAAGGGGGAAACCTGCTGGGGTCATCGTATGATCTGTTTACTGCGAGATGATGAAGATGACGGTTGTTTTTTACTTATTTTTTGTATTTCTAAAAAGGAATCCATGTGAAAAAATGTATAAAATATATATTAAATTATTAGTATATTATCTAAAACATCTTAAACAACCTGTAATACGTAAATATGTGTCATATCATTTTAGTATCCTGCACTCCTGAGATCTGTATTTCATACTAGGTCTTTGCCATAACAGGCAGTGGTGGAGAAGGTACTCAAATGAACACTGAGGATTTTATGTGTGCACATCGACCTGTCACACATTTTCATGTACAGTATATCTAACTTGCCCCATATTTACATATTGGCCATGATAGGTGCCCCACAAGCTTTATATGCCTTTATGGGGACAGCAAAATCCAATCTCTCTCTCTTTTTAAACATTGGTTTCCAGGCTATAGGTCTTTTTATAGTGTTTCTGTGTGTTGGCATGCACGGATGAGAGTGGCTCCATGCTGTTTACTGACTCTCAGATCAATATCCTGTCCCCCGCCGGACCGACCGGACAGACAGACTGTGTCTCACAATCTGCCACCGGACGCTGTCACGTCCCAGAGAATAAAAGGATGAAATAAACGCAGCTCTTCTGATCAGCTCACACCAGTGTCCCCGACAGACACAGCCACGTCTAGCAATTATAGGCTATTGTGTTTGACCCAAAAATACACCACCACTGCACAATTACGCACAGACATGAACACAGCCTAGCATAGAACATGTCTGTGTCTAGATGCCGTGTGTTTTAACTGGCAGCCTCCTTTCCACACCCATGCAGTACACGCTCTGTTGGTTAAAGGGGAACTGAAACGGAAATGGGGGGGATTTTACTTTGAAGTTTCAGCCTGAAAAGTTTCTGAACCAGAAATCAGAGCTAAGATGGGGAAGAAGGGCTGAGCTATACTACACGCGAAGCATGGGCCGTTTGTTTACAATAATCGCTCAGCTCTGCCACTTTACTGCTGTGTCCTACCAGCTTCAGATATACTGTATATTCCAACGCGACGATTAAGTTTAAAGCGAGTAATGCTCGGTCTGGATGCCAGAATTGCATTTAAAACTGAGTATTTCTGACTGTAATCAATACACCTGTGATTGTGGATGTTGTCACACAGGATGTTTTCATTTTTTGAGGAAGTAATTAAAAATCGATTTTTTTTAATGTTGTTTTATTTTGAAAACTTTCCCATTTTTTGCATGTATTGTTGGGTATGGCCATGTAATGACCACAGGTGATGTAGTCTGAAAAAGAGTGCGAAAATGTATTTTTCAATTCAGTGGCCCTTTAAAACATGTATTATTATTTATTATTGCCTTATTTCTATGTAAGGTTAATGTGGGGTACAGATTTTGATGCTATGTTAAATCATTTTGCCAGCTCTCTCTCTGTCTCTCTCTCTCTGTCTCTCTCTCTCTCTCTCTCTCTGTTTTGGCTTTGACTCGTTTTGACTTCTGATTGCACAGCAGAGGCGGAAAAACAGCGCAATGTACTGGAGCTGCTCGAGTTCATCCAAACTTCATCAGTTCACACAAACAGAAAACTCACTGGCTATGAGAGCTGTATCCATCCACCATTACGGACGCAAAGATATCTGTCATCTTATCAATGTTCTTTCAGCAGAAATGAATGTTCCATAAAAAAGAAAGTTTGTTCGTGAAGTGCCTGCCAATAGGTCTTGCCTCCCCCCTCCTCTCCACACACACACACACACACACACACCACACACACACACACACACACACACACACACACACACACACACACACACACACACACACACACACACACACACACACACACACACACACACACAAAATCGCTCTGCCACTCTCCATCCTCCTCTCTCTTGGGCGTGAGCTGTCCAGAGGCTATACACAATTACAAATATCCGAAGCGATGACAATAATTGTTTTGGGATTGCTTGCCACTGTGAAAAGAGTTGCAACACGGGGAGGTCTGTGAGTGTGTGTATGCCTGTGCATACACATAGGGCATCATAGTAGAGTACAAACAATCCAAAGTAACTGATTTTTTACAGTATACCCACAATTTATTTTCCCCAGACTAGTTTATTTTTTGGCCGTGTCAAACTGTGCTTAGTTTTGGCTGTTCTGTGAGTGTTCATGTCTTCATTTTAAACTAGTGGTGCAGTCAGCTGAAACGCATTGCTTAACATCAGTGAAATGAGTCATTGTGCAACAACAACAACATCCATATATATACTGTAGTTATTGGGCCAAAGCAAGCAAGCAAGCAGCCCCGACACGACCCGATCCATGGTGTGACTTTTCTCCTCACTTAGTAAAACCCATAGTGACTCAGTGGGGCAGAAACATTCATGTAATAGCGCTGGGCCCCCACGCTGCAGCACGACGCTGTGCTCTACATGTTCTGGAATGCCTGCGGGAACGCCAGGTTCACATGCTGCACGGGGGCCACATCTTAAAAGCTATTTCCCAAGCCCTGGGGGCCGAGCTACGTTTTTTTCTGTGCCAGCAGCAGAGCCGAACTGAGCAACAGCGATCCTCCTGGGGGTTCAGTCATTCGCACCCCCCCACCCCCTCCCCTCCGACTCCCAGCCCCGACCCGACAACCCCTCCTACCACCGCCCCCGACTCCTCCACCCGTCAACCTCTGACGGCACCTTTGGTGATCAAGGTGACTTATGGAAGAGCGTGTCTTGGCAGCATGGTGACGTGGTGGTTCAGGATCTCATTCCCTGACAGATTACAGTGGTGGACAAGCTGCCAGTCCGGGCTGTGTGCCTGTGATGGCTCTGATAATTGGAGTGCTCAGGGGGGTGGATGGGGTTGGACAGATGAAGCCCCGGCCCGGCCGCTCGCTCGCTCGCTGCTCGGATCAATAGCGTAATCGCACAGGCTCCAGGTAACCTGTCGAATGGGGCCGGTTGCAGGTCCCGGACCCGGAGTCCTGGAGAAGATCACAACAGACGGACGACCAGGGGCGGATCTAGGCATAGGCATGGGGGGGCAATGCCCCCCTAAATGCCCAGTCTGTCCCACCAAACATGATGACATGCATAACAACCCAAGATACTTCAGTGCTTCTATTTATTAGTATTTGAAACACTACTGAAAATGGTATGGGCTCATGAAGCTGCCCCCTTACCATTTTCTTCTGCCCCCCCCCCCCCCCCCCCCCCCCCCCCCTTTTACGAGTACATGTAGTTAAGCTATGTAGCTTAGCTACTTGTAACAAGCCCATCACTGCGACAGGCACACAACACACAAAACTGTCTTTTTTCATGTTATTCCCTTCCATCATTCACAGATATGCACCATTATGGGAGTGGAAGCCGTAATAAATCCCAGTGAGCCGCGTCGGTGCCCCATGGCTACACATATGATGCGCGGCAACTGACAGCAAGGATGAGGGGAAAAAAAGAAGAGGAAAGATCTTACCTTTACAAATAATACGAGCGCCACTATCTACTGGCCAATATGTGGCATTTATAGGGATATTAGTTTGGGATTCTGCCTTTGCGTATTAACTGTATTGTTTTATCTCGCCTTGGCCCCATTTTGTTGATATAACTGTCTATTTGCGGCGGTTACGCCGGGACAAACACACAAACGGGGCTGCTCAACATTCATTGTGAGGCAGCGAAACAGATTTCATAATCGTCATTTGCGCCTCCTCACAAGTCAATGGCGCCGACTTTATCAGCAGAAAACACACAGGAGGTTTGCTCAGGGAATTAATTGAATAGGAAAAAAAAGAAAAAAGAAAAAGCTGAGCCTTGGCGCGACGACGGCGATGGCACGCAAAGTCATTTTCATATCGCTCAAATGTCACCAGGCGACGGGGGTGACAGGCCGCTCCCCCCCTGGCCACCTGTCAAGACTCGCGGGCGACAGACAGGTAGCACCGCTGCCACCGCCGGGCGAACGAGCGACCGCCGCGGCTTCGAGAAATCTGCGACTTCTTCTTCAGTAGGCGAAACGACGAGGCGCGAATCACAATCACAATAAATGTCTCGGTGGCATCATCGGGGCGCAGAGACATGCTGACACCTCAGTACACGGCTGCACAAGTGCATACATAGCAAGAAGATGTGGCAACGCGAAGAGTAGTGCCTCGTATTGAGTGCTTGGGGGGGACCTAGGCAAACAATGCACGCGTGCACAAGCAAACACGCACACACACAAACACACGCACGATAGACAGCAGTCCGCGCGCACACACACACACACACACACACACACACACACACACACACACACACACACACACACACACACACACACACACACACACACACACACACACACACACACACACACACACACACACACACACACACACACACACACACACACACACAGCAAATATACTTTGGGCATTCAATCACTATGTGCATTCAGCCAGCGCATCACACGGAGAATGACAGATAGATGAGAACTACTGCACGTGTGGCTTTGCCAAATGGGAGTTCTGCATTGGAAAAGCTGCGAGAGGGAGGCTCCGTAGGGACGATGGGAAGCAGGGGCAGATCTAGGCATGGGCATGGGGGGGGCAATGCCCCCCAAAATACCCAGTCTGCCTCCCCAAACATGATGCCATGCATAACAACCCAAGATATTTGAAATTAAAGTGCTTGTATTTAAAATGATTTGAAACACTACTACTGCTAACTAACTACAGCTGTGTCACCACTTAAACCAACAGCATTTCATCATTGAAAACAGAAAACTCTCGGAGTCAGACCTTTAGCTTTATGCATGCTGCGTGTCTGTTGCAACTTCAACAACAACTGATGTTATTATTGATGCTTTACTTGACTAATAAAAGTCCTGTAACTGAAAATGGTATGGTGCGACTTCATCATCCGTGGCGCGAAGCAACACAGGCGATGAAGCCGCCCCCATACCATTTTCTCTTGCCCCTCCAACATGTTATCTTGCCCCCCCCCTCCAAATGGGACATGTTACATCCACCCCTGAGAGAGAGAGAGAGAAAGAAAGAGAGAGAGAGGGGAAAGCATGATTTCTAATCAACGGCGCTCTGGAGAGAACGAGACCATCAGTCCCCAGTATAAAAGATGGCTCTAAGCGACTATAGCACACAGACATACTCTGGTGCACGTGTGCGCGCACACACACACACACACACAGATACAAGTACACACCTGATGGTTATTTACACTCTTTCAACTATAGCAGCTCAAGCCTAGTTGACTGATAGCGAGATACAACGGCAAGTTTATTAGACAGAGGGATTGATCCTTCTTCTTCTTTAGATGTTTAAAATAAGAAAGATGTTTGGGTTTGTTTGAAGGACAAGGGAATGCTTCATGGAGAGAGGAGGATAAAAAACAAAGCACATCATGCCGAGGGCCGGACGAGTTGTGCCTGAGGTCCAGCAACACAGAGAGAGAGAGAGAGAGAGAGAGAGAGAGAGAGAGAGAGAGAGAGAGACGTTGATGGGTCGGAAAGAGAGAGAGTATGGAAAGAGAGAGCGGACGAACGTGCGTGAGAAGGAGAGAGTGGAGCGTACAACTGGAGACAGTGTGTTGATTGGAGGGGAGGGCAGGGGGGTGAAAAGTTAAAGCAGAAAAGAGGATGTAGTGAGAAAAGAGAAACAGCCAATTAGCAGAAAGCCAGCAGGTGTGCTTTCTCTCTCTGGAGCCCCCATGCACCTCCCCACACACCCCACCCACCACCCTCTACGGGTGGGGGACGTGGTGGAGTGGAGTGTGGGGCGGGGTGGCTTGGTGGGGCAGGGAGGGGCCGGGGTGGGGTGGGGTGGAGAGGGGGGGTGGGAAGGGGGTAGCAGCGCTGTGCGGGGCTTTAAAGAGCAAGGGAGTTGCCATGGCAACCGCCTGGCACGCTCTGTCTCCAGGGAAACGGAAATGTCACAGCTTAAGAGGTCTCACAGAAAGCGAGTTGAGGGGGAGAGAGAGAGAGAGAGAGAGAGAGAGAGAAGGGAGAGAGGAAGAGATGGAGAGACAGTGAAAGACGGAGAGAGTGAGAGCTAGAGAGAGAGAGAAAGAGAGGGGATCCAGCAGGTATAGGAGACGAAGGAACGCACGGTGAAGGGGTGTCGATGTATTACCCCTTATCTTCGTGGCAGGGCTGTTACATTATCTGTGGAGTTTTTTTCTGTACAACCAAATTAATCCGCCTGGCATCTCTCCCTCCACACTACAGCCTCCCACTCCCGCTCGCTAACTTTGTTTTTTTTTCCCACCCCGACCAGCACCGGATGACGAAGTATAACTGTATAGACGAACGCTAATTTGTTGACGCTCCCTTAGTAATAATAACAACAATAATAATAACCGTGGTAGGGAACCGAAAACCAACCCGAACGTTCCGCACCGGCGGTCCCGCGACAGCACAACAACAACAACAAAACAACGCATGCAGCAGCCGCCTGATTGGCGGCGGCGGCGGCGGGGACCGTGGAGAGCTAATCAGCCCTCATTTATTTAACCTTTTCTGTACTGAACGCATTTTGGTGTTTTAACTATTGAAAAGTAGCAGATCTACAAGCTCATATCGCGCCACCGAGTGGCGCGATATGAGCTTGTAGTTCTGCTATTTTGGAAAAATTGTGAAAATGTGCTGCAAGTCTCTGAATACATTATTTTGCAAAGCAAACATTTTTACTCAATTTTTTGCTTCTGGGGGATCCCTAGAACAACATGTTTTCAGATGGGGGTCTGCAGCCAAATATTGATAATTCTGGTGGTCCTTGGCTTGAAATAGGTTAGCATCACTGACACAGGAACACAGATTTTTCAGAAAAAATAGAATCTAGTGTCAGAAACTAGATTCTAGTGTCAAAAAGTACATCCTAGCATCAGAAACAATAATTTAGCGTCAATAACTAGAATCTAGTGCCGGAAACTACTGTAGAATCTAGTGTCAAAAGCTAGAATGTTGCTGCAGCTATAGAATCTGGTGTAAGGAACTACTGTATAATGTGGTGTCAGAAACTCGAAATCGAGGGTGAAGACAAAATGGGTTAATCAAATATTTACTGTCACAAGCTAGTGAAGAGGGCCAGAGGCGTGGCGGTGGTGGCGGCATGGCGGCTACGCCAGCATAGCGTTGCGTGTATAGAGGAAGCCAGCGGCGCGGCGTGTTGTCTGCCAGCCCCGCGGCGAGGAGGAGGGTTGAGGGTGAATGTGACCGGTGTTTGGTGCCGCGCCGCTGCGCACTGCGCCGGCCGGCTGACCCTCCAAATCACACATTAGCCCAGGCTGGGCCGGCGGAGAGCCCATTAACCTGAATGGCCGCTGATTGCTACACTATTGACACAGCGGCCGTTTTCTCCACCAAACATCTCCCCCTCCCTCCTCTCCTCTCCCCCCTCGCTCCTCCAGGCTCCGGCCCTCACTCCGCTCGCCGCCATCGCAGGTGGTTCAGTGGCCCTCAAGGTCTTGGCTTAATCAGGGTAAACAAATGTTGTTGCTTTTGTCACGGCCGATGCCAGTTTTTTTTTGGAGGGGTGGGGGGGGGGGGGGGGGTGGTTTTGATGTATGCCAGGGACATTATGGACATTATGGCTCAGGTACTCTGCGTTTATTTCCCCCCATACAAATTCTTTATTCATTTACTTTCTAATTGTGCCCATCTGGCATAATTGACCTTTCAAATTGGACCCTGTTGCGTCGCAAAGAGGTCATTTTAAAGCGTTGCCGGAAAGTCACAGAAGAAATGAAAGAAGGGGGGGGGTGGAGAAAAGTGAGGGAAGTTTGTGTACGTGTGTGTGTGTGTGTGTGTGTGTGTGTGTGTGTGTGTGTGTGTGTGTGTGTGTGTGTGTGTGTGTGTGCCTACATTTCCGTGCGTGAACGAAGCGCTTGTGTTGAGTGTTTTTTTTTTTCAGGGATAGGCGATGGCCAGCTAAATGGAGCATTTCTCCAGCATGCTGTAGCGTGTCTGAGAGTGTGGCCCGGCCATGCCTAATTTATTTCCTCTTTTGTCGTTGTTGTCTCCATTCCTCGGCTGATTAAACCAACCTCATGCAGCTATGCTCAACAAATAGCCTAATTGAGTACGACCTTGGCAAATGATATATCAGCCCTATCCTGCAGAAAAACGCCACCTGCAACAGACGCCCATCTATACGCCTGCAGCCCGTCGCTCCTCCGCCGCGGTGTGTGGCGGCGCGAGGGAGGCCACCGCTGCCAAAGCACCGCGCCACCACACCACACCACACCGACGGGGTGGAGGGGTGGAGGGGGTTGAAGCGCCTTCCGCAGCCAAAGTCATTTCTTGCGCGACCTTTCCCACAAATCACCGCGATGACACGGGGGCCTGGATGGATCACCGAAATGGGACACATTTGTATCACTTAGGCCTTTCATCAGATGCAAGCAGATACTCATCTATTACCACCACCCCACCCCCCACTCAAATACACACACACATACATGCACACGCACACACACACACACCGACTCCGACGCACGTCCCATTTCCATTTGCAGGACTGTCGTTCTGCCATATGTACGCAGGGGTTTCCGACAAAACAATAAGTGAACAAAACATTGGAGTCTGATGCTGGCCTGCTTGGCACAACGTGCCGACGTGCGGCAGCTGGGAGCAGCCCATGCTATGTTCTCATTCAATTTCCATCCCGTAGACTTCCCTTATACTTTTACGTTAGGGTTTAGGTCGGAGCCGGGATGGTAAAATAAGCAAACAATGGTGGACGGGGGAGATGTTGTTCATCTCTCTCTCTCTCTCTCATGTGGGGTATCTCTCAAGCTGGGTGCGTGTACGCCTGCACCAGCTGAGACGAGATGGCTTCGCACCTAATGAGTCTGCGCTGCGAGCGAAAAAGAGCTGCACACACATACACACACAAACGCAAAGCTCTGCCAGCGGATGTAACATTTCCTAAATGGGGTGGGGGGGCAGGAGAAAAGGGTATGGATGCGACTTCATCGCCCGTGGCGCGAAGCGACATGAAGTCATGACATGAAGTCGCACCCATACTATTTTCGGTTACAGGACTTATTTTAGGCAAGAAAAGCATCAATAATAACATAAGTTGTTGTTGAAGTTGCAACAGACACGCAGCAAGCATAAAGCTAAAGGTCTGACTCAGAGAGTTCTGTTTTCAATGATGAAATGCTGTTTGTTAAGTGGCGCCAGAATTGTAAATAGTTAGTTAGAAGTGTGTGTGTGTGTTTTTTTTTTATTATAAGCACTTAGAAATATGTTTTAAATTTGGGTTGTTTTGCATGCCATCATATTTGGTGGGGCAGTCAGGGCATTTAGGGGGCAATGCCCCCCCCCCCCCTCCATGCCCATGCCTAGATCCGCCCCTGAGCTCTGCCCTGGATTGTTTGTTCGCCCCCTCGCCACGGGGGGCTGCCCCGCCCCTCATCATCATCTCCACCGCCACCCGCCTGCCTGCCTGCCTGCCTGCCCCGCCACCAAACAAGCGGCGGCGTCACCGGCGCTCTGCCCGGCTCGCTGGCTCGGCACTGAGCGATGCGCCTTCGCCCACAGCCAGCGCTGGTGACACTGATGTGTTTCCTGGGGAGGGATTGCAGTACCCTGCGGGTAAACACCTGGAGGCTGAAAAATCACCCTGGGAAAGGCAGGCAACAAGGAGGAGGAGGAGGCTGTAGCCAGGGACTGATAACAAAGTGAGGCTCATCCCTCTGCCTGTCTCTGCGCGTCTCCGCGTGTCCGTGCCTAATGCCTGTTTTGTACTTTTGGGCACAAAAAAACAGACGATTTAGAAGCTCACCGCATGCCGGCAACGCAGCACGATTTGAGCTTGTAGATCGGCTTGTTTTTCGTATAAAGCGCGACACCCGGCGACATGCTCCTGAAGTATAAATCACTGGCATAGTGAAGCTGGAGCTTCCCTTCTTCCCGTCTCCGGCCTGCTCCAGATGCGCCGTGCTGCGCCATGTGTGGCCCCGGAAAGAGAGAGAGAAAGATGAAGGAAAGGAGCTATAGGGGAAGGAAAGGACTCATAGGACTTTTTTTGTTTGCACGCTTCCGCATTGATTAGTTTTAGCGATCGTTTCGAATCGCAAAGGGGACTGCACGCGAAGAGAAGAATAAAGATAAATAAATAAAAAGGTGACGGGTGCTGTGGGTGACCTCTGCTGAAGACATTGAGAGGACGACAGGCTGGGTAAACAGCCCCACGTCCCTCGGAGCCCGGCCGCCCCTCTCTCTCTCTTTCTCTCTCTCTCTGGCCTGGAGGCGGGGATAGGGATGCACTGATAAAAATAGGTCACACTGCCAATAAACAGCCCGAGAGGATGCCGCCTACAGAAGACGGTAGAGGAGATATAGACGCACGTGTCCGTCCGTCCGTCCGCCCGTCCGACACCCTCTTCCTCCTCGACCTGCAGGGATGGCAATAGAGGAGGAGGAGGAGGATGGAACAAAACACAATCACGCAGAGAAGAAGACGATACGGAGCACTTGTCTTTTTCGCGCAGAGGTCAAAGCCCTGTTTTGAACACTCGAGCCACGAGAGGGGGAAAGCTCTGAACCATGTGAACGGCGGTGCTCATGATCCATAGGCAGCTGCATTCAAATTAAGTATAGAAGAGGAGGGGGGGGCGGGGGTCACAACGGGGGGTAATGCATACTGTATGCGCTCATTAAAAATGTTCACTTCGGAGCTCGCTGACGAGAGCAATGACAGCGTGCCGCTATACCGCCGAGACCACCGGGTCCCTCAGGCCCCGTTGCGCAAACCGAGCCGTGGTGAGGGAGGGAGAGAAGGAGGGAGGGAAGTATATTATATCCTCCTCTATACGTTCTCGGTGCCATCCAGCCGATTAATGCCTATACTACAAAAGAAAAGGGCCCCATATGGCCCTGGAGTCCTCGTACTATTATACCCCTGACTGGGATGTGTCGGTCACCCGCCCTGGTATATATATATATACAGCCGCTGACTGACTGACTGACTGACTGACTGACTGACGGACTGTCCCAAGGCTGAATAGCTTTAATCAATGACTGCAAAGAAGGCAACAGTCACCCGGGACAAGTTTCATTAAGAGTTAAAGTCGTAAGAGTGTGTGTGTGTGTGTGTGTGTGTGTGTGTGTGTGTGTGTGTGTGTGTGTGTGTGTGTGTGTGTGTGTGTGTGTGTGTGTGTGTGTGTGTGTGTGTGTAGGTGTGGGGGGCAGGGGGTGTCTTTGCAATCTTCACCCCTCCAAGATGAGAAGGTGGGATGGGGGGAGAGGGAAGGGGAAGGGGGGGATGCTCTGTGCATACATGTGGGAGAAGATGAATGGAGGGAAAGCGGAGCCGTTTCCACACGCCTCTTCTACCTCCACATCCCTATACCTCGCCCAGGCAGGCTGTCATGACAAGCAGCACCGCTGCTGCTGCTTATTTATCGGGGTGGGTGGGGGGTGGAGGGGGGGCTTTCGTTCACGGTGTGAGCTGACTGACAGGGTAACATGCCGCCGTGATTTAACCCATAGTATCATGATCAGATTCTAGTTTCTGATTCTACTTCACAGCGCGAGATTCTAGTTTCCGACGCTAGATTCTAGTTCCTCATGCTAGATTCTAGTTTCCGATGCTAGATTCTAGTTCCTCAGTAGATTGTAGTTTCTGAAGTTAGATTCCAGTTTCTGACACTAGATTCTAGTTCCCGACACTAGATTCTAGTGACTAGAATCTAGTCCATGACACCAAATTCTAGTTTGTAACACTAAATTCTAGTCCCAGATGGCAGATATTATTGGCCCTCCGATATTATCGGCCGATAAAAGCTTTCAAATTTCATATCGGAAAATATCGGTATCGGTATTTACAAACTGGAAATTATGACTATTTACAGAGATGTAGACTCAGCGCTACGGTCATGTTTATACCATTACTTTTGTACTTTACTCAAGTAGGCTACATGTTGAATTTATAGTTGTATGGAGTATTTCTAGGCTATAACATGAATTCGTATTTATACTAAATGTTTATTTATATTAAATATTTGTATAGTAATAGTTTCTGTTATTTTTCCACCACTGGAGGCCGCATATATCGGTATCGGTTGATATCGGTTGATATCGGTATCGGGAATTAGAAGTTGGATAATATCGGATATCGGATATCGGTAAAAAAGTCAATATCGGGCATCTCTACTAAATTCTAGTCCCTGGTGCGAGGTTCTACTGTAGTTTTTCTGGAAAAATCTCTTTCTGTGTCAATGATGCTTAACATAATCATAGGAAGGACCCCCAGAAATATCTAGCTGCAGAACCTCATCTAAAAACATGTTGTTCTAGGGATCCCCCAGTATAGCAAAGATTTGAGTTAAAAATGTTTGGTTTCCGAAATGATGTATTCAAAGATTTGCACCACATTTTCACAATGTTTCAAAAAATAGCAGAACTACAAGCTCATATCGCGCCACTCGGTGGCGCGATATGAGCATGTAGATCTGCTATTTCTCAACAGCTAAAACATCAAAACGCGTTCAGTACAGAAAGCGTTAAACCGGGCATGCACCCCTGCATTTCTTCCGGCCCCCCGTCGGCGGGCGGCGTCCCGAGCGAGCGAGCGAGCGAAGGAGCGCTAAAACAGCCACTCCTCTATAACCATCCATCAGGTGATGGTTATATCAAAGCGTCACTGCCGGCCGCCAGCCAGGGCGCCCACACTGTGAGGAGAGAGGGCCTTGCGGCAACACAGGCCAACCGATATAACATATTAGTTTCACGGCTTCTCGAAACGCCATTTATTAAACTACATATATTTTAATATTCCACGTGGCAAATGCCTTTCACTATAGCCTTACAAGTACAGTACCACCACAGCACTTCACTAAACAAAACAATCTGGGTTACATCTCTCCTCAGATGTTCTTAAATCCAATTATTGTTTTATCAAATTGGATTTCACTCTCATTTATTACAAGGATAAATATTTAGTACCATTACATCCTATTTGTTTATTCCTAGAGTGCCTGCGCCGCCCCGGCGTAGCGGGCTGCAGTTTAATATATGGGCCTGGGGTGATGAATGCGGTTTGCTCTGGTTGCTGCATGCACAGCGGAGCAGACGGTCCAAAGGGCAGTCGCTGTGCCCTACTAACATGGGCCGGTTTGCTGGGACGTCTTGGGTGTTAATCACATTACAGGCCTAGCTCCAAGGTGTGTGGAGGACATCCGCACACACAAGGAAAATGTGTGTAGGACAAAACGGATGGGTGACGAGTCGACCACGATGGCGGCGCCGGCGCCACACCCTGCCGGGAGTCACCGCAGGGAAGCGTATATAGCTCTTACACTTAACAGAGGCACTGCGTGTGCTCAGCCAGTCAAAGCAGAGACCTATTTACTGTTTGGGGGAGACACTATACAGCCTCTTCTTTACTGCACAATTAGCCACAAAGAATCAAATGGGAGAAAACAGGGAGAGCTGCTAGAGCAAAAAAACAAAAAAAAAACAAAAAAGGAGAGCCACAACGACGTGAAACCAACCGACCGACGCCAACAACAACGCGCTATCCTTGAACCGCCTGGCAAGGAGAAGTGTCACTGCCGTGCCCTCGTCTTTCCCTCTCATCTCTCTCAGTTCTTTTAGACTTCCAATTTGCATATTTTCAAAAAATAAAAAACAAAAAAGAGGGAGAGACGCGGGATGAGGAGAGAACAGGCAATCCTCAGCGGGGCCTTTCTTAGAGGGGAAGTTGCTGTTTCAAAAGTTGTCCCTGGAAGAGAGAGAGGGGTTCTGGGAGTCCCCTGAGTTCCTGTGTCCACTCTGAATGTCCCACAGCTTGCTCTGCTCCCACGGGACCACCAGCTACTTAGGGAGGCTATGGCTGCAAAAGCGGAGGGGGTGAAAAAACAACTTTGAGGAAAGAAAAGCAGCTCTCTACACTCTCTCCTGCTTCCATCGCCTTTGTTGTTCAGGTACAAAGCTGTGTTATCTCCGTCTCTGTGGCGCTACACTAATGAAAACACGCGCCGACAAAACAAGGAAGCCCCGAGGTAGACGCTATGGTGAAATAAACGTGTGTGCACTGATGGAGGGGGACGCGTCACTACGCCAGAAAGAGCCAAACATAGTGCCTTGTTAACCATGTAAAACCTAAATAGGCTGTATCTACAAGCTTGTAGATCAGCAGCTTTTAAAAGAAACACGCTCTTATTGTCATCATAACAAGAATAGTCCTACACTATGACATTACCCATATGAAAAATTTTATATGAATGTCATTATGTGGAAACTCTTGAAAGTGAGTGATTTTCATATAAGGCACTTATACACACAAAATAATGGATCTGATATCTGATTTCTGTCATATATAATTCTTACAAATTACAAATGTTTCACTTTATACAATACATATTATATACATATATATTGCAAAATTATATGTTTTTATGTTTCACTTTACAAAAAAATATTATGGATCTTATATTAACTTGAGGATTGTATTAAAGGTGAAACTTTCAAGTCTGCATATATAAAATCCTCTGTATGAGTAAATGTGAACTTTGTTTGCATAGGATGAAAACCTACACTAATAGCTGGAGGGGCTTCATTTGACAACAAATCTCAAATAAACTTTTTGCATCATGTACAACATGCCAGCATCCCTTCTTACATGCCAACGTTCACAAGCGTGTGTGCAAGAGTATTTGTGTGATTGCAAGGACACGTGACCAGACTGACATCATTGAAAGTTTGGCCAGCTGTGTGAACACTTTCACACCCAGGAGGTGTTTTGTCCTCGGTCCTGCCCAACTCCAGGTTGATGATACATTGGTATTTATCCATTTGGTCCTCTTCGCTTCCACGCGGGCCAAAGCCCAGCAGCCAGGCTTTGTAAACACAAGGCACATGGTTGTAATGAGTCCCCTCTTGTTATGTTGCTTGTGGCATCTACATTGAGCCCAAGCTCATTTCAGAGACATTCACCTGGAAGCACTCCTAGACCGCCTGGTGCATGTGGTCCACACTCAGAGGTAGACTGGAATTAAGTACATTTACTACATTTACTGCACTCAAGGAAATGAGAAGGAAGTACCATAGAGGTTCGTTCAATCGTGGACAACCTACAGGCACCAACTTAGAGTATGAGGACTCAAGACATTCCAACCGCAGACTGTTTTATTTTTTAGACTCAAAGCCACTGCACAGACTGCGAAAATAGCTTCTTCCCCCTAACAATCACTTATTCACTCCTCCTCACACACAATTATGCTCAAATTGCACCTTTCTAAACTAAAACATTTTTCAAAAAAAAAAAAAAAAAACAAAATGTGTTGTTTATATGGAACATATTCTTGAATTGCACCTCTCCAAACAATTTTCTTGCTGTATATATGGAACATAATCTTTACCAAGGGAATACAGGTGCAATGCACAAACTGGTATCGGCCTACTTGACGGAATGAGTTTACTTCACATGTTGTGATGTACAGTTTGCGAGATTGTAGATTTGTTCTTTTCAATTAGCCAAATTTATAATAGGGCTGAATTGATTAATGCATGTTTTGTCAAAATAAATCAAAATCTAGGTAACTTAAAGGTAGGGGAAGTGATTTGAAATTCATGGTGTAGTACCAGCCTGGTGCACTAGGGGCCCCCAAAAGTAGCTACACTATGTGAACCTGCTGCTCTCTCCTGATTGGAGGAGAATTGTGGTGACCTGGGGAACTTTTATTAGCTCCTCTGCTAACGTGGGGGAGGGGGAAACTCCATATGTGGTTTCCACACCTTATAATAGAGCATTTTAACAGAAAAAAAAATATTTTTTGGGTGATATCTGACAAAAGTGAAAACACTTCATCTAGGTAACTTAACTAAAATCACGCTAACTAAAGTTTTCAAACAACTGCAGTGGAATAAAAAGTACAATATTCATCTCATATGAGTAGAAGTGAAGGTGTTGAATTAAGCGATATTGCATGAGAGGGTGTTCTTTATCGTCAATGCACACATGTGATGCTGTAGTTTGCACAAAATGATGTAGTCACTGTGACCACAAATGTCCCAAGAAACTAAGCTCACTTGGCGCTGGTTTAAACGCTAACCAATCAGATTTGTTCCTCGAACTACCTGTTCCATATTATCTCTTATCTGAAATACTCCAGTACAGTAAAAGTACCATAAAAGTGCACTATAGCACTACAGTGCATGAGTAAATGCACTTAGTTACTTCCTATGACTGCCTAAAGAAGCCTCTCGTGAGTCATTGGGGAGGAATGGAGAGTGAAAGCAGAGTCAGTGTTCAGTGTCAAATATTATTCCCCATGTTATACTCTTCCAACGGGAAGAGAGTGGCTCTGGCACTCAGATGTTGCTCATATCCACATTTATTATTCCCACAGGGAACAAACAACTTGCACAGACATTTCAGCTGGGTCTTTCTCAGTGTGCAGTGTTATATTTTTCTCTCCCCCACGGTGTAACATTTGAGCACTTGCAGAATGTGGCAGAAACTGGCTAGTGGTGCTAATGTGCCCCATCTGTCACAGTAGACTAATTAAAGGTCCGGCGCAATGAAAATTGCATTTTCGCAGTTTGCATTGTATACAATTTAGCGAAGGACCTGCTAATTTTAAGCTACTCAAATTATGACCACTGTCATCATTGTGGAAAATGTGACCTTTTGCAGACTCTCTCTGGTTGTCAACAAAATCAAACAGATTTAGAAATCCAATTTACTTTGTGTTAAATTGTGTAATTTCTACTCTGGTTCAGTTCTATTGTTGGTGGGTGCCAATGGTCTGATCAGAAGTCGAGTTAGGCCGGTAATTGCCAATTTTGGACACAAAAAAAGCATCGGATTCCAAATAGTCTATGCGCCATCAATGACTGACAAACAAAAGCAGCTAATCAGCATTGATCACTCGTCAATGCGGTATATTATGTAAGGGATAACACACAACGAACCGATGATTTGTTTCCTAATGTTTGTTTCCTAGTTGTTAGGAAACAAATCACCGGCTCAAAGGGTCTTATCTTGCTTAATACATTAATAAATAACTAATAAAATAGCACATAAAAAGCTGTTTTTATTTATCTGCAGTTGTGTAGGGTAGTTTGGTCTGTTGTTGAGTGTAGGAGTCCGTTGTTGTGTTGCTCGCATGACTAGAACGCTGGCTTCATTCAAGCCATGTAATAAACTAGTTTAATGAACACATTTCAGTGGACATGAAGATGTAACAATTGCAGCTAATAAACGTAAAGACAAAAAGTGGACCAAGTAATGAGTGCAATTGATCAGGTGAAGTTGGCCATAGAATTCGTTATGGGTGACTGACTTGGATCACTAAAGTACCCTTGGTGATATTATTGGAACTGATGCTGCCGTGCAATACTCAAGTCAGTGGCAATCATTGTTTTTTGGTGTTAAGCACACCCAAAATGATCTGTACTTGGCCCCGGGGCTCCATCTGAGTATAAAATATGGTGAAAGTAGAACCACCCTGGGAACTCTTTGAGAACCAATGACATAAGTGACAGATTAAGGACATACATTTGGGTGAATTGCATTTGCCGTATGGGACAAGAATCCCCATCCCTCCCCTTGCCATGAAGCACTCAGACCACAATGGCCTGCCTCCAGCACAAACAAACCTCCTGCTCCAGGTATTCAAATGCAATGCATTCTGGGATGTGGGGGCCTGGCTGGAGATTTGTGTGCACAAAAGACCTTTTGTTACATTTAATTACAACTCCCGCTCTAAAACAACATGGACTGCAGCTGATAAACGTTTTAAAACTTACTGACTGCCGAAGGAACAATATGGATTTGTTAGGAATGTATTGAACTAAAATAAGAAGTTCTAATTGACAGGGCTCATAGGTAAACAGGTTTTCATGTTTATATATTATCTGACTTCCGAAATAATAGGTGTGCTTCTGGAATAATATATTCAAAGATTTGCAACACATTGTCACAATTTTTCAAAAATAGCAGACCTACAATCTCATACTGCGCCGCCAAGTGGCGAACTGATATTTTGTCAATTGCTAAGGTATAAAATAAATGCTTAGAACACCAAAACACGTTACAGTACAGAAAGGCTTGAATAAAAATTCGAACATAGGACTTTTACTTGTACAACAGCGTATTTCTATATTGTGTATATTCTGTATATATTGACAAAAACCCCTTTGATTACTTCTTCCCCCACTGCCCACTGATTGTGTTCAATTCCCAGCCATGTCCAGTTTAATTCCCAGCCATGTCCAGTTGAGGGGGAGATGCAGTGCATTGGAGCAGCGGGTCGATGCGCCAGATGAAGCAGACTCCAGACTAGCCTGAGCAGCATCAGCCTCAATAGGCTGGAGCGCTAAAACAGCCTCGTAAAAAAAGGATTCCCTGACGGCCACTAAAGAGGCATAACACAACCACAGCGCAAACTGTCGATGGACGCGACGGCCAGAAAATGGGAGCTGTCGTTTCTCATGCTCTCTCAGACCATCAAACTATGTAGCATCATCAGTGGTGTTTCTAAGCAATTTGGAACCCCAGGCAAGATTTTCCCTGGAGCCCCCCTTACCAAATAGACCCTTACGGGTCTTACCAAATGGACCCTTACGGGTCCATTTGGTAAGGGGGGGCTCCAGGGAAAATCTCCTGTGACGTCATACCTATGACAGGCACAGTAAAATGACGCCCCACCAAGGGATAAAAATATGAACTATTTTTAAACTAAAGAACATATTAGATGTGTTTTAAATGTTCAATTCTAGTTATAGAGGACATGATATGAGGCTTATTAGCCTGGGGTCCTTTTAAAGCATGTCTAGTGGTCTCCCCGGTGCCCCCTCCCCCTTATGATGCCCCAGGCAGAATGCCTAGTCTGCCTAATGGCAAAAACGTCCCTGAGCATCATGGATGCACAGAGATAGATTCACACACACATGAACACCCCCCCACACCCACTATATATATATGGCCTACAATTTTCTAATCGTATGCCTCCCTAAACATATACAGTACCACACATAAATTGATTTATCACCCAGCCTTTATTTGCCCCGGAGCGAGGGAATGTGATAAAAGGACACAGAGAGGGTGATAAGCTTGCTAAAGCTAAAGCCATGTCTTCCCCTTGGGATTATACAGCAGCACAGCGACAGACGGTTTTGTTGTACTGTAGCTCCGAGTTCCAGCGCGTGTTGAACTCGCACCGCAGGCAACATCGCTAACTTGAGGAAATGAGCACATCAGATATGGATATAGCACCCACATTCAGCAACCAAATAACTGGTTGGTGGTGCAAAAAATGTTAAAATTCACAGCTGGTAGAATCTGCCCATGCACCCGCTTCCAATCCCTACTGCTGCTAAAGATACCATTCCTTAATAATGTTTAGGACTGCCTATATTGTATTTATATCTTCCCACCCAGCCAAATGACATGATGATACTGTATACTGTATATCACGTTATGATGATGTCTTTTGGTACCGTTTAGAACTAGGCCACCTCACAGTTGGAGATACTAGCTGAAATAATATTATTCTGGGTTTACATCCGATATAGTTATGATATGAGTTAAAGATAATGAGTTAAGTAATAGAGGTAACTTCAGTGTGTTCAAACACTATGTAAATTGTAAATACACTTGTTTAAAACAGGATCCAACTACACCTTACCTCTGCTCTATTGGCTCATTATGAAACTGCTGGAGACGACCCCCCACCCACATTAGCGCAGTCCTCCCTGAGCCTGACGAATGTTTTATTTTCATGATTTGTTGACAACAAAGTTCTGGACCGTCTCCAGGATGAAGCAAGTGTCTGTCTGCAGGGAAACGGCTGCAGCATCAAAGTACAAGCAATGTAGAGGGGGAAAGAATATATATAGCTACCATATATATCCATTTGACTTTTGACTAAAAAGTTGCCTCTATTACCTTTAAGTTGATCTGGCCTTGTTCGGACTTTCTCTGATCCGTCCAGGAACAACCAATCCTAGTAGGCAGGATTTATGTTGGCTGAAATCAGGTGATATTCTAGTTTTGGTTTGAGTTGATCTGGCCCCAATTTATAATGTCTCCAGTCCCAGAGTTGTACCCGAACGCGTTCAAAGAACGAAAGTTCTTTGAACCGTTCGTATTTTTAAGGAACTTGAACGGAACGGACCCTCTATCTGCTTGAAGAACGGCGGTGTGAACTCGTTCATTTCTGGCGTGAGTGAACGCCACTTTTCTTGCGTTCGATTTCGTTCAAGAGCAGGACTCGACAGGCTCGCATTTGTAATTAAAACGTTCATAGCACCGGTGCGAGTAGAGCATTTGGCCATTCAGCTGTGATAGAGACATGACAAGTGCACATTCTATGAGTTATACCTACATTTATATTACTGTAGTACGGCGGTGTTGTTCGCTAAAATAGAGCAGATATACAAGCTATCAACGTGTTGAGGCTCGAGGCATCCTTAGCTTGAAGATCTGTTCTCCCTGCCCACCGCCCCGCCCCTCCCTCTGCTCTGTCAGCAGCGCACAGAATCAGAGCAGACAGCCAACACACACAGCACCAAGGAAGGACGCTTCTCTCCAACACGCTGAATGAGCTACTAAAGCTGTTCGTGTTGGTGAAATGTATAATCTTCCTGCGCTGTGCGTGTATTTGAATCATATACTGTCTGCGCAGCAACCTTTTGCCTCACGCACGTGTGTCGCTATCCCGTGATTAATCATAAATAACGCACCATGCACGTGCGCGCTCGGACGCACAACACTTATATATTCTTACCATCATTGGCTGATTTGCCGTCGGATCGTTTTCATTTTTATTTACCGGTAGGCTACAATTAGCCTACTACAGGGCCTTAAGGTTTGGGGGACCCTTTCACATTGTGATTAATATAACAATATGGGCTATTGTATAGAGTTGCAATACCCGACCGAAACAATACCCGCGACGGCCCGGTTTCATTTGCATAATTGATGGTCGGGCTTTCAGTCGACCTGGCTATGTTAATATATTGATATTGTAAAATAGTAGCCTACTAGGAAAAATGCTAAGCATTGAGCCCTGTTCAAGAGTGAGACTAGAATGAGCTGAAAATAGAGCAGATCTACAAACTCAGTGACGCACTTTGAGCTTGTTGATCTCTATTTCTGCTGATATTTTCTGCTCTATTTTCAGCACACAGAGATGCACAGGGCTGGACTGAACTGAGCGCCTTCATAATAAAAATCTTCACAAATCAACTAAGGACATCTTCAGTTGTATATGGCTATGTATGGGCTGCAATCATTTTGAACAAAAAAAGAGGGAGGGGAAAAAAAGAACGAAAAAGAACTATAATAGTTCTTTTTTTGGAACCATGAACTTTAGTTCTAAAAATTCAACAATGAACTATGAACGGAACGAGTTCGTTTCTAAAGGTAGGAACTATGAACTGAACTATTTCAGAAAAAAAGAGAACTTTCCCAACACTGCCCAGTCCGTGCTTGTTGAGTCATCTACAGTTTTTCTGATTTTAATTTATTATATCACTTTTCTGTGTCAGCACAGATGCAGAACATGTCCTACCGACTGCTTGTACCTGTCTGAGTGGCAAATAAAGCACCTCTTGATTCTCTTGATGTATTCTTGATAAGGAGTTTATCCAGGCGCATAAGAACCAAAACACAGGCAGGGAAAAAAACGATCTTCCACGTTACAAAGAATGGCTGCATAACAAAAAACTAAAAAGAAAAAACCCAGTAAATTCCCATCTGTTGACAGTAAAACTGTCTACTCCTATCTCTTGTGATATACTGTCAGTGAAACAAATCTAAGGATTGTTATTTTTTCAGCTTGTCATTATGTTTGCACTGTCAACTTTTATATGTGGCTGACTTTTATATCAGCCACGTCAATGTCAACAGACCGGAACATGGTCAGACAGAGAAACTCTGACCAACTCCTGCTGAAAGCCATAGAGAGACAGGTACTAGTCTGTGTACACCCAGATGGCCTGGATGGATTTAACTATGCATTAGCACAATATTGTTCTCAAAGTGGACTCTGTAGTGTACAAACCAGCTATGGCTATGGGAGGGGGCATGCAAACATGGTCGTAAATACATATTTGTTTGCAAGATTTTAAGCGGTTTCTTTTTTTATCATCTACTACAGTCCTAATAAATCACAGGAAAGTATAACTGGCCACGGAAGTTCACAGGATCTACTGAATGTGAATGAGGCAGCACCGCACTGCACTTAAAATGTTGCAAACAAATATGTGTTTAGGACCATGTTGGAATGCTCTCTCCCATAGCTAAAATCCCTAAAACAAAAAAAGAAAAGAAAAGAAAGAAAGCAAACCATGTAAAACAATTAACACGCATCTTTTACTTTCTCTAATCACAACTGAAAACATGAACCTTGGTTGAAAAAAAAGAAACAAATACAAAGTTGTCCTTTAACTTTGCTATTTGAAAATAGCATCCATCTACAAACTAACACAAAGACATCTTGACAACAAAAGTGGAAAGAAATGAGGAAGAAACAGCACAACTCTTGAATGGCGGTCCCTGGCATAAAATATTTTCAGACGGGAACAAATACATATTAATGCAGGGCTCCTTGACATGAAACGGCTGCAATGACATCTCTAAAAGTGCACATTTTTTGCCAAACCCTGGAGCCAGCCTAAGGCCTGAAAGTACAAGATTCCATATAGGCTCTGGATGCTCCCATACGTCTCCCTGCCTGTTTGCAAGACATCCATACAACCATACAGCCCAAAGCTGTATGGAAACACAAAAGCGATGCTCTCAATATTATATCCGTGTCCATTCTCCGCCTTTCACCCAAACGTGGCTCGCCATGATCTATTTATTTAGCCTGATCCTGAAATATATAGAGGAGGAAATGAAAACACACCTTTTCTCATTATTTCCTTCTTCATTCAAGTGCTTTCCAGCTGACTAAAATTCATATTTATGCTAATGTGCGGCACCTTCTTCTCCGCCTGGGCCCCTCGCGCGGGGAGATGGGAAGCCGGTCTAGAATTAATGACATTGCATCGGGTGGTAATGTTTGCCGCGTTTCATTAGCCGGTATATCTTTAATTTCCAATAAACACAGTAATTAGGGGAGGTATCCGCGGAGACAGGCCCTGGCTGGCTGCTGCTGCCGTGGTAACAGCTGTAACCGAATCCGTGCAGAGGTAACAGCAGTCAAGAAGGACTCTCAGGCTTAACCAAATCCTACCTCGCGCGGGGAAGGGCCCCGATCCAATTATATGGAAATGAAGCCCACCGCAGATACTGGCCCTGGCTTTACAAAGCAGGAGGGGGAGAAGGGGAAAAAAAACAGAGTGGCGAGAACATCTGCAGGAAATGACTGACCTGGGGAACACAACATACGCACGCGCCAGAGTGGCATATGCAGGAATTAATTATTAGCTATAGGCCTGGGACCATCTAGCACTAGGTGGGCACACTTTTTTTGCACTAATTAAATAATTAATACCGATTTTGAATTAATTAATACTCATTTTTTGCCTTCGAATTCAGGTGTCTCAGAGATGGACAAGTCACAGATGACTGCTACAAGATGTCTAGCTACCATCACGTTCTAACACACCTAACAACCACAAAACAACAACATCCACACTTTCAATTTCATACTATGTATGGTAGTATATCCTACCATAATAACCCTCACACACACACACACACACACACACACACACACACACACACACACACACACACACACACACACACACACACACACACACACACACACACACACAGAGTGAAGACTGCACAGTGCACAACAAAATTAAGGTTCAGCACCTTTTAACTCGCTTCCAAATAAAAGATTAGCAAGATAGCACCACATAGCATAGCAGCAGACAGCATGGGCACAATCAATGAAAAATATATCACCTTTGTTGTCTTCAATCACGTAGTAATCCAGAATCAAGGGCAGACACTGTTGTTGTGGATACAACTGTTGTTGTTGACTACAGTAGGTCCTCTTCTAGGGACTGCTAAGTGCTAACCTACATTCTGTCCAAAACCTTTGCAATAGATAATTGTTTAAGTCACATAGTGAGGCTAACATTAAAGCTACTTTCTGCAAAGTTTCTGGGGTGAAGAAAACTTAGCCTGCCACATTCATGAACAAGCACATGATTCCAGGCATCAGGCAGGCATGACCAATCAATCTATGCAGGTACAGATGGACAATCTAGGCAGTGCCAGTGGCTACAGATCCAATAGGAAAGTATGGATAATTATAATAGGATCCCACTACCATATTTTGCTAAATTAATTGAATGCAGTGATTGCATACTCATTATGAATGACACTACTGTCATTCCACCCCTCTCTCTCTGTCTCTGTCTGTCCCCCCCCCCCCCTCTCTCTCTCTCTCTCTCTCTCTCTCTCTCTCTCTCTCTCTCTCTCTCTCTCTCTCTCTCTCTCTCTCCTAACATCTAACAACCATAAAACAACAACTTGCACACTCCCAGGCGGCCTACTATGTAGCCCTATGGTAGTATATCCCACCACATTAACCCCCACACACACAAAACAAAATATGCACAGCAAAATTAAGGTTCAGTGTCTTTTAACTCGCTTCCAAATAACAAATTAGCAAGATAGCACCACATAGCATAGCAGCAGATAGCATGGGCACAATCAATGAACAAATACAGTATATCACCTTTGCTGTCTTCAATCACGTAGTAATCCATAATCAAGGGCAGACACTGTTGTTGTGGATACAACTGTTGTACAGTAGCTCCTCTTCTAGGGACTGCTAGGCGCTGACCTTCATTCTGTACAAAAACTTTGCAATAGTCACATAGTGAGGCTAACATTTAGGCTACTCTCTGCAAAGTTTCTGGGGTGAAGAAAAACTAGTCTGCCACATTCATAGATATGGCCACATTCTAGAAACAAGCACATGATTCCAGGCATCAGGCAGGCATGACCAATCAATCTATGCAGGTACAGATGGACAATCTAGGCAGTGCCAGTGGCTATAGATCCAATAGGAAACTATGAATAATAATTATAATAAGCACCCACTACCATGTTTTGCTAAATTAATTGAATGCAGTGATTGTATCCTCATTATGAATGACACTACTGTCATTCCACCTCCATCTCTCTCTCTCTCTCTCTCTCTCTCCCTCTCTCTCTCTCTCTCTCTCTCTCTCTCTCTCTCTCTCCCCCCCCTCTCTCTATAAAGTAGATGGACTGACTGACAGCCCATCTACTCTAGTAGTCTAGTAGTCTAACAGGTGCTAGTGGTCGCACACATTGGCCTTGGTATACCATCAGTATACAGAAGGTGTTGTTGTTCATTCTTTGTTTTGTTTTCCTTGCACCCTGGATAAACTGTTCTATCTCCTTGGCCTTGGATTGTACTACAACGCCATCCATATCAACCACTGTTTGTCAGTTGAGATTTCTCCATGTCTGTCATAGTGATTTCCTTTTACACAGCAAGGTCACTCTCCACAGCAGCAGCAACTTTCTAAATTATAAACACCTCTTGCGTACATTATGCGGTCCAGGGACTCACAGGCTTCCTTTGGGGAACAGTATACAAACCAATGGGACCCCGTCCATTGTTTGGTTCCTATTTCTATTCTGTCAGAGTTAAGGGGGGTCCTTGAAATAAGTTTGAAAACCGCCGCTTTATGAAACCGCCTTACAACTGACTTCAGGATTATTATGAAAAGGGAACTAAAATTAATCATGTAGCCCACTATATCCACACTGAACTAAACTACTCGCATCGACCTGCAGTATAATCACAGAGGTGGATGCAACACGATAGAGCGACTCACTGTACAATAACAATCTATCCAAACATATTTTTAATAATACACTTTTACAAGTCTACCTCAGAGAAGCATCTTGTCCTTGCCTTGTTTTTTTTTCCAAAGGTACACTCTTTCAAAGAGCAACGAGAAAAAGAAAATAATCCACAGAAGAACTTTCCAAAAATCCTCCACTTACATATGAGACAGAGTACTGTTCATTGTGAGCGCAAAGGGCACCGTCTGTATTAATGCTACACATTATGTGAAGGACTAGTGAGACTCGTGTACAGAGAACCAATTTACCACCCTGACCTTTCCGTCTTTAAGACCGAGTTTTTTGCCGTCCTCCTCCCCAGTTCCTAATGCTTCCGCGTCTCTCCGATGCCATTCAGCCACGCGTCAGAGAGCAGTCTCTTGTTTCCTTTTGTTGAGTCGCAGAATTCTAAACCCCGGACACAAACGAAAGGACACGGACGGAACATAATGGGACCACAAATGAGAGAAAATGAAGGAGAAGACAAAGGCAGATATAGAGGAGTGAGGCGAGAGAATGGTCAAAATGCCACGTGAAAGACAAGACGTGCTGTACTGTACACACAAAGACATTCTGAGGAATTTCTCTGCCAGGAAAGTTGCGGGGACCGGCCACACCGTGAAGCAGGTCCAGTGTTACAAAAGAAGCTGATACTGCAGTGATTCACAGCGCTGACCTCCCAGTCAGAGTGTCCTGTTTATTTAGAGACAAACAAATAGTGAACCGTGGAGAGCTAATAGCCTGTGCAAGGAACTCGGACTCAGTCACCCAGGTCACCCCCACTCAGTCAACCCTGGTGTTAAACACATGGTGAGTGCCACCACACTAATGTAGAGGGTGGCAGCTCCTGCCGAAGCTCAATTATCTCAAGAGGACAATGCTGTGTGTGCATTTAAAAAAAAAAAATTCAGGGTTACTGATGTGAGGGGAAATATGAAAATGCCAATAATGCCGTTGTCTCACTCAGGATTGAGGACCTGGTCCTGCCTGCCTGGATGCATATGCTCCCCTGGGGGTGAGATCATATCGGTTTGAGGACTAGAAAGAGCTCTTTCTTGGTTGTTGGAAACTCTGGAGGGAGATGAGTTTTCTGTCTGTTTCCTCTTGAAATAAACTGTTTTCACCTTGTGTAGGGATATAATTTGTCCACTCCTACACCCCACTTTGAACTCATTCATGATTCATAACTCATTATGTTCACAGGGTGGTGAAAGACAATCGTGCAGCATTTTATCAGTCAAGTCAAGTTTGGAACAGTGACACATTAACAAATTATTCAAGTTCAGGGACAAAGGCTATTGTCACAAAGAATAAGAAAGAATGAGCTGCGTTCACACACTGGCTGTCAGATCTGATTTTGTTTGCATGAAAATCTTATGTTGAAAAAGAGAGGATAACATCCCTCTTTCGAGCTACAGGCAAAACCTTTCAGATGTTTTCACAAGTTATTTCTATTATTTATTTATTTTGGGGGGGCTTGTAGAATGCCTAATGTTGCATGAACCTGTTGAGTAACTATGAAATATATATATTTTTTAGTGGTTGAATTGTGCAGTAAACATATTTTATCTTGAAGTGATTATGCAGCTAGCATAATGCGGGAATGTAATGCAACAAACAAAGATAAATTAACAAACCCGCACGCATGCGCATATGTATACGTCAGAGAATAACGTGTTGTATCCCAAACCACATAGCCATGTTTGTTTTGGTTCTCTTCTGGGAGACTAGTGTGCATCCAGGCATATTAGGGCTTTTTCATGTTTTTCTGGTGTGAACTTTTGAGGAATCAATGTAGAAAAATGCTTTGGGCATGAAAGGTGTGAAAGCTTTGAGTGCTTCAAATTCACACATATTTCTTTCAGATTATCGTATATTGAACTTAGTGTGAAAAGACAGCATGAAATAGAGCTCGAAGAAAACAGGCAGAAGAGAGTACAAATATGCTGCCCTGTATAGTCCATTGATATCCCATGGATAACCATTGTATAGAGCAGGTATCTTGGACATGTACAATATGCTCTTTTTGGCCAAATATTTAACACAAGATTTTTGTAACTCATTTTTTTCACCCAGTGTCAATAATGTATTCCTAGGCACTACACTCTCCTGCAGGCCAATGTGGAGACAGCAATGGACTCTCCTCATGCGTTCTTCAATGAGTAACGCCTATGTGACAAAAGTGTTCGCGACAAATAGGCAACCGTCAAAGTTTAGCGTTGCCATGTAATGATGAATGAACTTCTCAGTTGCTAACCCTCTCCTTTAACCTCAGGGGCACCACTGCCCTACTTCAACCATGTGCACATGTACAGGTATGTTTGCCATTTATGACAAGTGGTATTTTCTGTTAATTCCTTCTTTCTATATCATGTTGTTCTCTCTCTCTCTTTTCTGCTACTCCTCCCTCCTGGGAAGGCTGTGATTCCTCTCAGGGCAGTGTGTGTGCCATGCTCCCCACCAGTATGGCAGATCACAAAAAAGAGGCAATGGAAAGGTCATAACTCACTGGTGGTTCCCTGGCAACCAGCCTCTCCTGCTGCCCTCCCCAGGATCCCAGGTACCAGAGCCCTGCCATGGGGGTCTTTTTTGTGAGCAGCCGCCCCCTCCTTCCCAGCAAGGCTCCTCGAAGCCCCCACAAGCCCCGGTCTGGTCTCCCAGCATGCAGGGATTGGTAATGTCAGACAATATTACGGGGCTTCTCGTGCCCACAGCCAATCAGCGGATCGGGGTGGGAAAACATGCCAGTGTGTGATTAGCGTTGGTGGCTTAGCGCTTCCTGTTCGGGACTTTGCACAGGAGAACAATAAGAGCTGACATCTCCATCTGCTGTGTGCCTTGACACAGTGCTGTTCTGCCGCCTTCCTTCACTCCCCTCGCAGGCAGAGCTTTACAAAAACAAAAACAACAACGACAAAAAAAAAAAAAACGCAGGATGAAAACAGAGGGATGAGGTGCCAAGGGAAACATTTTGCTGTCAGGCTGGAAAACTTGTATGTCCAAAAGTGTTACTTTTGAGGACAAAATAAAATATAAAAACAAAACACAATTAACGTAGTATATAGTTTAGGATAGTAGATAGAGATAGCTCTTCTTATTTCCAAAAATAGCCTACACAAGAGTTTCCGACTGGGCCCTATAAGAGAGTATGACAAAACACATGCTTTATCGTACATGTGGGGCATGTGTTCACAAAATACTCTGCATTTCGGATCAAATTTCACAGATCCATTTCGGATTTAGGAGAATGTTTTTGGATCCATGAAGAGCTCTGGTTGATATGTTTCATTGGTTCAATGTTTATAAAATCAACAGATAGACTTGTCTTACGCTAAAAAGAATCAGACCTGTATGAAGTATGAAGTGAGTGGTGTAATAATGGTCCCTGTTGGAACCCTAAACATAGGGACAAGGATATATATTGGTAGGACATACATAGGGACAGACATTGCAATTCCTTTGAATGGTTGCACCACTCCAAAATTACATGTATAGTACATGAAAAAACAAGCCAAAAAAAACATGATTAGGGCCAAAACATAAAGTAGTTCACTCCAGCTAAGCACCTTCACTTCACCCTACACTGAAGAGGTAGTTGTTGCCGTCTGTGAATGTGTGTTCACAGCAGAATCAGTCAATTGCCTCTATCCTGGATAGCAAATGGTATCCCTCCCCAATTTACTAAAAAAAATAGTGAGACAGGAGAACCATGTTACCTTGTTATCAGAATATAGGAAACACATAATAAGGAAATACTGTAACAAAACATTAGTGATACATAGGGCTTTAACCAGCTAGGATTTAAGATTTTCAACAGAGTGCCTCTAATCTATTTAACGTATAGTGTTCCAAGATTTGGGAGCATAATTAAAGAACGCGGCGTCTTTCATTTCCTTTTGGGCAGGGTTATGCATATCTCGCAGGCCTGCAGTGGTGGATCTAAGGGCTTGTGGAGGAACATTAAACAAGAGGGAGCCTGTGATGTAGACCGGCCCTAACCCATGGAGAGCTTTCTAAACAAGGCTCTGGAAGACCCAGAGAGCCTGCATAGACCGGAGCCACGTGTTCTCTCTCTTTGTTTTTGTCTAGCAGCAGGGTTCTGGATAATTAACTGTTCAATCTACTTTTTTTAAAGGAAGACCTGCACTGCAGTAGTCCAACTACTTTAAAAAAAAAAGAGAATGAATTAATAGGTTTTTAACATCTTGCTGTGTTATGCATGGGAACCTTTCTGAGATGAGAGCACGGTTACTTTTGGAGAAATAAACATAGCAGCAAGATTTGTGAACTGATGTGATATAAGAAGATTGGCCACTAGAATACGACCACCCTAAGGACTACAGGCTGTACTATCTAGACCTGCTTATGTAAACAGAGCTGCTACATTTAAACAGACGTTAAATCAGATTTTTCTCTTTCTTTTTCTGCATAATCTTAAGGAGAAATCTTGCCATTTGTCCTGAAGAGGCAAATAATTGATGCGTGTTTAAAAATAGAAAAAAAGAAAATAAATATGGCCTGTTATAAAATAAAACGCTTGCTTTGGCAATTTAAACATTTGTTTTCTCATGCCAATAAAGCTCAATTGAATTGTTAGTAACTCCTGAATTGTTAGTAACTAAAAGTACACCTACGTTAGGATTTGTTACTTCTTGTTTAAGGTTGTCAATTCTTTTCGAGAACTCATACATTTTTTTTTTTGCTTCGGAGCCAACCTAATAAGATTCCTGAGTTGTCATTATTTAATTTGAGAAAGTTATTAGCCTACTCATCCATTTATTGATCAGGCACAGATAAGCGGACAGGCAGCTTATCCGCATTGTTCAGCTCCACAGATATCTACAATTCTGAATCATTAGTATCAGCACATTATGCTCTCTAGTGCAGCAGTGGCAAGTCAAAATCTCAAGGTATTCAAACTTGAAATAAGCTGATCTACAAGCTCATGTGATTCTTGACACGGTGTGAGCTGCCCTTTCTTTACCTGTTCTTTTTGTAGGAAAGGTGCTCAAACTTTCTCTATTTTCCTGCGTTGACCCCCTTATTCTCCACACCCTGTCCACACAGGAATGCAGCCCTCTCCAGTGTAGAGAGGTTGACAATAAGTAGGGCTATTATAATTTATTCTAACATGTTGAAACAGTGACCGATGTAACATTTCCCAATTGGGGGGTCAGGAGAAAATGGCATGGGAGCGGCTTCATCGCCCTTGTCGCTTCACGCCAGCGCCATGGCGATGAAGCCGCACCCATACCATTTTCGGTTAGAGGACCTTTATTGGGCAATTAAGCATCAATAATCAGTTGTTGCTGAAGTTGCAACAGACACGCAGCATGTATAAATCTAAAGGTCTGACAATTGTAGTTAGTAGCAGTAGTATTGTTTCAAATCATTTTCAATATAAGCACTTTAATTTGAAATATCTTGGGTTGTTTTGCATGCCATCGTGTTTGGTGGGGCAGACTGGGCATTTAGGGGGCATTGACCCCCCCATACCCATGCCTAGATCCGCCCCTGTGTTGAAATGTTATTAACAAGAAGTTCCGGTTTATAGAGTATGTTCAGACTCAGAAAAACTAAAA
This sequence comes from Benthosema pterotum, assembly GCA_039105355.1. Taxonomy (NCBI): domain Eukaryota; kingdom Metazoa; phylum Chordata; class Actinopteri; order Myctophiformes; family Myctophidae; genus Benthosema; species Benthosema pterotum. The sequence goes on from CM076966.1 coordinate 34,111,344, forward strand.
GAGTTGTGCAGACCTGGTTGCCTTCACACTGTAAAATTGACCAGGAATCAATAAGAGAATCCATGAAGAATCTGACTGATAAGCAGAGAGCTGCTGATGGCACTGGTGTCAATAAAATCGTATCAATTCTTATCTGTGTCTCTGACACATGTTTTCCTAATGACTAATCCGAAGACTCCTAAGACGAATGACACAACGCTATGCATGTAATGTGTGTTCAAAACTAGTTTAGAACACATTCTCTCTCGATGGGGCTCTCGCCTCCATGTGATTTATGAGGTTTGCTGCAATGCTGAGCTTAAATCAAGGAGAACTAGCATCCATGCAAAGCCAGATCACTAACTGTCTGAGCAATTTCTATGCTATCAATAGCTCTGAACCTGACTGAATGTATTTTCTCATTTAGAAAGTTGTTTACTTGGTCGGAAACTACTTTTTAAATGGCTTCAGAAATTGGAAGGTTTGTGTCTATAATTGCGTCGATCTAAATGAGATTTATTCAGGAGAAGAAAAATAAAATGAGAGAGTGCTGTGCCATTGCAACTTATTATGAATGACATTGGGCTTCTTTTGCTGAAAAAAGTTTCTTGTAAATATTGGGTTGTGTGTTTTGGGCTTATGTTTACAATGTTTTTATTGAACATGTTCATGCCAAGGACCCTCAAATTAATATGTAGGCTAATTGTCCACATCCCAACTTGAAATATTTAGTTCCATGGACCACCATTGTTAGAATCATCTTTCAAAAATATTCCACCAATTGGTTTCAACAATTTTAGAAGCTCACAACATGATGTCTCACCGGACATCACTGGACATGTTGTGAGCTTGTAGATCGTAGGGTGCGGCCCAGTCACGTCTTTCAGGCTTGTATTCATAGTCCTGGTTGTTTTTGCCAATAGACAGAGCATAGAGATGTTGATGGCAGGTGCATCAACAGTTAATATGTTCATATTATAAAATTGCACAACAAAGTGTAATTTTGTATCATTATTAAATCATCAATAAATAGGAAGTTCATATATGCTGCTATAAAAATGCACTTTGGAATGGAATCTGTCCACAGCTCACTGAAATTGCGTTGGGCTCATGCCATAAAAAATAACAAAAACAGCTTTCCTCAAAAAGCCCATTGGGATTTTTTGGGGTCTTGTTGTTGCTAACACTCCTGCACCCAAGTCCCCCTTTTTTGTCTCACTAAATTTCCCCACATCTCTCTTCCACCATACATCCCCTGACAGCCTTATTTGTGAGAACACTATTGGTTTGCGAGGAACCACATGGGAAGAGCGAGAGGAGGAGAGGAGAGAGGAGAGGAGAGGAGAGGAGAGGAGAGGAGAGGAGAGGAGAGGAGAGGAGAGGAGAGGAGAGGAGAGGAGAGGAGAGGAGAGGAGAGGAGAGGAGAGGAGAGGAGAGGAGAGGAGAGGAGAGGAGAGGAGAGGAGAGGAGGCGAGGCAGTAGGTATTCCAGTCTGGAGAGGAAGTTAACACAGGGGGAGGGAGGGGGGACTTGGCACCTCTGCTGAAATGAGTTAGCCCCACTTGATGTTCCAATGTTGATTAAGAGACAGGAGAGGAAATAGGTTTCAGGTCTGCTTAGTCGTGTGTGTGTGTGTGTGTGTGTGTGTGTGTGTGTGTGTGTGTGTGTGTGTGTGTGTGTGTGTGTGTGCGTGCGTGCGTGCGTGCGTGCGTGCGTGCGTGTGTGTGTGAGAGAGAGAGAGAGAGAGAGAGAGAGAGAGAGAGAGAGAGAGAGACTTTGTTCTCCAGGCCATATTCAACAGTGCCTTATCCATATATTTCATTGCCGTTTTTTGTATTTACTATTTTAAAAACATTTTTAAAATACTTATATATACTAATAACCAATTTAGGCATGAGGGGCATTAGGGCACTGTCAAAAATAGGACCCATATACAGTATCTCGCTGTGTTATCATACAACCTCCTCTAGTAGCTGCCACTGTGTCACTCTGCCATTCATGCCATTGTAAATCACAGCTATTAGGGGCGCATTCACTAACAATTAGCTACCACCACTTAAAACAGGTTTGTCTGTACACACACTAAAAAGTTATGGCACCGTATTTCACAAAATTTGTACAATTCGGTTGACAGAACCACTTGCCATAACTGTGTAGGAATGGATCGAGTACAGATGGGATTGCAGTTTTTAATACCCATATTGGTGTTAAACGAAAGAGGACAGACAAAGTACATTTTGAGTTACTTGACTATTTCCAATTTCCAATACTTTAACTTCTACTCTACTACATCTCAGAAGCATGTATTGCACTTTTACGCCACTGTAAACGATCACTGTAAATTTACGGTGGATATTCAACAGTATCTTACTGTTTTTCACAAAATCTGTAAAATACTGTTAAATTGTCATCTCTTTCCGGTAAATTTGCATTTTATGCTGTAATTTAACTAATGTCAGTAGAAAGCGTTATTTACCAGTACAATACTGTTAAATTAATCATTCCTTTCCTGTAAATTAACAGTTTATACCTTTATTTTACTAGAGACTGTAATTTAACAGTATAATGCAATATTTTCTGCCAAGCCATGTGGATAGGCCACACCCACATTTCCACTTCAAATTTAGTCAGTTGGTGGACAGCAAAGGAGCCTTCTGTAGTTTAGCTAACCAACATTAGAATATAGCAAACTAACGGACATCACAAAAGGACAAAAGAGGAACCAAAAAGAAGTCTGACAAGTTAAGAAGAAAAGAAAAATGATTTAAGGTAAGGAAGTTCCTACAGCATATATTGTCTATGTTTAGACATGCTAGCTGCTAGCAACATTGCTCAAGCTACACAACTTGTCCCCTTTTCTGAAATATCAATAGGTGAGCAAGATGATATCATGTGCTATGTGTACATATTCTTGCTCTGACAATGTTAACATAATTTATGTGAGGCACACAAGGAGCCACATTTGCACACCCAATGCTTCTTTTAAATGTGTTCATTCTGGATGTCAGACAGTTACAAACAAACAGTTTGTAACATATAATGTGTATATTGTTTCCCAGGGCCTGGAGTGGGGTTTTGACTGCATGTAGTTCACCCTCTTACAGCCCATCTTGGAGAAAGCAAAGATGCACTGCTGATTGTGCTAATCTGAGTTGATTGATCAATTATTGTTTAATATTGTACATACGCTACAACATTATAACTTGTGTTCTACTTTATTTGAACTTTTCAGTGGTCTGACACAAGTGCTAACCTTGACCCATTCATCCTACTGGCCCAGTCATTGACTTGTTCTGCTCAATAGGTATGTATTTTGGTGTACATGTTATGTATTTAAATGTATACATATGTGTACATATTTTTCACATATGTTACATACATTTTTTTTTTCATATTACGTTCATTTTAACATTAGAACCTTTGATCATGCTGGTGAAGATGACATACCTTAAAGGACCACTTCACCACTTTTCAACTTACTTTAATGTAATTGGCCCTCAGTAATGTTCATGATAAAATACCGCAATCGTTTCTACTCAGTCTGTGCCTCATAGGAGGGCTGTGGGCAATTCACTAACCAGCCTAAATCCTGTATTTTCTATTAGCTTCAATTTCCCATCGATGATGCACATGGTGGATGGGTTTCTGAATGTCCCACAGCTCTCCTGTGAGACACAGACTGAGTAGAAAAGAATTGTGCTTTTTAATCATCAACATTAGTGATGACCAATATGAAGGCAGGTTAAAAAGTGGTGAAGTGGTCCTTTATTGTATTTTAAGTCAACATACATTTTGCTCAACTGAAAATGAAAAGAAAACAAGGAAGAGTCTTCTGTCCTATAAGTATTTTCATCTCCTCTCATTTTTATGTCAGGGACAGGGAATGATGACAAAAGCCAGTGGATGATGGACATCCGGGTCAGGATTTGCTGGGCTCTTGGTGCGGTGTTCTACATTTTCAACCTTGAGTACCAAGACAAAGCCTTCAGAACCGTGGAGTTCATTCAAAGGTATGTATTACCTATAAACATCATAGGTAATGCAAGCTCAGATTGAGTATATTGTAGACTATATGTATACAGTATATTATGATTAGGGCTCTTCAATGACTTTAGCTGAGAGAGATCCAAGGACCCACACTAAATAAACTTTGTTTCACATTAAACCTTTTTTTTCACAGCACTGTCATAGTGCAATGTAAACAAGAAAAAAATCGCACCCGTGCTCTTGTCATACGTGTAAGCACGTCTCCAAAATGTTTTTTTTATATGAAATCTCTAGCAATGTCACATTATTTTGGACAAATTGTTTTTTCTTATTTTTCCATAGGGGTCTCGTCGGTACCACACCAACGACCATCTCCAACATGAAGGGGAAGCTGGTGCAGAAGAAGCCAGTGAGCGTCAACCCACAAGTAGCCACACTGCTGAACTTGATTTTGAGTGGGAATTCATTGGTATGTCACAGTCCCAGCTACTACTCTAACAGCATGTAACGATTAATATTCTCTTTTTTCTCCCTTTTTCTTTTTTTGACCTTTTGGATCTAAAGGCTGTCACCTACTGTAGCTGCAACATTTCTGTAATTCTACACTACTGGTTTGCGAGCTCTACGTCCTTCCCTTTAATCCTACTTTAATCCTTTGCAGATATTCTTCATTGTTTTGCTCAAAATGTGTATTGTTTGTTTTACAGGAACTGGTGATTGAGGAGCCAAGTGATGAAGCCAAGTCAACGCCTCTTCCTTTATGCATAGCTACCCAATTTCTCACATTCACGTTAAGTATTTGCACTTGAACTGTGTATTACTGTTTTAAATATTTTGTTGATGCTGCATGCTTGCTAATATTTCTATGCTGTGCCCTGATGCTGTGCTGTTTTAATGTTGGACTATAATGCAGAAGCCATTCTGCATTTTCCTGTGATTCAGGATTTTACATGACAGTTTGTCCATAGAAATTTATTATTTTACTTTTACATGTATTTCTTGTATTTTCATATTAGTTATGTTTCATATTAGTTTGCCTACCCCATGAGTTGTAATGGAGACTTTTGTTGAAAGCAACTTTAAAAAATAAACTGTTGAATGCCTATACCTGTGTGTTTTGTCAGAATATGAATTAGTATATTTGTAGACTTTTATTGTGAAAAAGGAATAATTGAATACTTTGTAAAATTACAGTAAAAAATATAATGCAATATGCTGTTAAATTACCATAACCACACATTTAATTTACAGTTATGTACTGTAATGAGGAAAAACTGCTTACTGTTAAATTACCATAAACCCCCATAAAAATACAGACATATACTGTAATTGAAATAACGGTATATCTACTGTAAAATGAATTACAGTAGATGTACTGTAAAACAACAGTTAATTGCAGGCAACTTTGTTGCCTGTAATTTACTGTAATATTACAGTTAAATAATTTACACGTGTACGCCACTGTCTTTATTTTAAAACATAGTTACATTAATTATTACTACAAAACCACTTCAGCAGTATACAGTATAGGTTTGGCCATTGGGAAATAAACAAGCTCACAATGCAACACATTGTTGCATTGTTGCATTGTGACAGTATGGTACTGTCTAAAGATAGACAATCTTTAGATTGTCTATCTTTAGATTGGAATGGGACATTCTGCATAGTGAATAGTACCATACTTTTGGTATTTTAAGCACATTTTGATACTAATACCTTTGTAAACTACCTTTTCCTCATTTTCTATTCTGTTTTTTACTTGTTATGGACTAGTTCTACATTGCTCTGTTGAGAGTTTTACTTGTGTAAAACAATTGGGCTAGTTTTTACACCACTGGGAGACAGTCAGAGAGGACTAACAAAAGAAGGACGGAATTAATTTTGTTTTATTCTAGTATACGTGGGCCTTATTTCTTCCTCGTGGAGTAGTAATAGGGTTACACCCGGAACAAATTAGTAACAAGCTGAAAATTTCAGGATATGTTCAGAATACCTTTAGGAATGACATACTAAAAGTCCCCGTGAATCCCCCTTGTGCTCTCTGAGATATTCAAGATGGCGTACAACTTGCCTATTAGATATAATGGCCCTAATCGGGGGTGAAAAAGGCAAAATTTTAAACTGAGAGATATTTCTATGAAAATTCACAGGTTGATCAATTATATAAATACAAGCATTTTTTGTATTGGAACTTTCCATGAAATCCAATATGGCCGTCCAATATGGCGACCAGAATATCAGTGTACCTGTATATAGTATTAGTGCTAATATTAAGAATGCCATATTGGGCGGACATATTGGATTTCATAGAAAGTTGCAATACAAAAAATGTTTGTATTCATATAATTGATCAACCTGTGATTTTTTGTAGAAATATCTCTCAGTTTAATTTTTTGCCCTATTCACCCCCCATTATATCTATAGCCAATACACTAATATTGTGGTCGCCATATTGGGCAGCCATATTGGATTTCATGGAAAGTTCCAATACAAAAAATGCTTGTATTTATATAATTGATCAACCTGTGAATTTTCGCAGAAATATCTCTCAGTTTAAAATTTTGCCTTTTTCACCCCCGATTAGGGCCATTATATCTAGTAGGCAAGTTGTACGCCATCTTGAATATCTCAGAGAGCACAAGGGGGATTCACGGGGACTTTTAGTATGTCATTCCCAAAGGTATTCTGAACATAATATCTGAAATTTTCAGCTTGTTACTAATTTGTTCCAGGTTTGACTACATTTTGAGCTAATGCTCTTGGACTATTTCTTCCTCTTTGGGAGAAGTGAAGCGCTGTATTATGTCTTGCATTTTGTTTTGTATAATGTGCATGCAAAAAAAAAAATATATATACTGTATGTTTAATGTGAAAAGAAAATGTATTTTTTACAACCTGCAATTGTGCACGCTCTTTGACTCAATAAAGCTTGACAGCCAGTGAGAGACAGAGAGGGACCAGATTAGGGTGGATGGATGGGAGCACATGCTTGTCATGTCAAAAGCTTTGAGCCCCTTTCTTTTTAATCCTAAGTAATGCTGATTTCCTTTGGGTTGCTGCTGCTTTAGAGTGTCTCTACTGTATGTGTGTGTGTGTGTGTGTGTGTGTGTGTGTGTGTGTGTGTGTGTGTGTGTGTGTGTGTGTGTGTGTGTGTGTGTGTGTGTGTGTATGTGAGTGTGTGTGTATGTGTGTGTGTGTGTGTGTGTGTGTGTGTGTGTGTGTGTGTGTGTGTGTGTGTGTGTGTGTGTGTGTGTGTGTGTGTGTGTGTGTGTGTGTGTGGTTTGTGTGTTGTGTGGATTGTCCACACATGAGTGCGTGCCCCATGCCTGCTTGGCACATTTAAGGGAGAATGCATACACCGTGTGTTTGGGTGCGTGCGCGCGTGCGTGTGACGTGAGTGTGTGTGAGAGAGAGAAAGCACACTGCATGATTTTGTGGTTGTGAGCGTGCATGCGTGTGCGACAGGCATGTACGTGCGGGCGTGTGTGTGTGTGTGCGTGCTTGTGCCTACAGTATACCTGGCCATCTCTTGTGGGTTACGTAAGTGCATGTGGGCCCTGTGAGGGACTCCCTGGCTGACTGGCTTTGGGTCCAGCTGGCACAGTCCTAACCCACTCTAAGCTCTATGCCTTTCAACTCTGGCAGACAGCCTAGTTCTTTTTATTTTATTCAGCCCCCCCTCTCCTCCTCCCCCTCTCCTCTGCCTTGCACTTCTATGAAAATGTGTGCATCTCCCACCTTCATTTTTATTGATTTATTTATTCAGCAGATGGTCTTAACTGGGGTGACTAACAGAGCTTAGCGAAACTACAAGCCCGCAAACGAGACCTTCGTCTCCGTCGTCCCTGGTTTTTCACGGCCGGGCCTGCCTGATGGTATATGGCTATCGAGATGGCTGTGTGTGTGTGTGTGTGTGTGTGTGTGTGTGTGTGTGTGTGTGTGTGTGTGTGTGTGTGTGTGTGTGTGTGTGTGTGTGTGTGTGTGTGTGGGTGTGCGTGTGTGTGTGTGTGCGCGTGTGTACGTCTGTGTACGTGTGTGCATGTGCGTTCGCGTGTGCGTGTGCATGCATGCGTTTGTTGTGTAAAGTTAAGGGAGATGGAGAAATAAACTGTGTCACTGTGACCATGCAGTGCAGTAGTAATAACGGAGGACCAAAGTGCATATATTTTGACGGCAGTTGTGAGGATGTTGTTGGGAGTTGTGTTGTGTTAATGTGACACTGAAATGCCTCCCCATTGACAGTGACGATGGGACGCAGTCTCTACCGGACTTGAGCCACACGAAGTTGCCATGCTGAGCGTTGCGAAATTCGTTATAAACCTACTCAGCCCCAGTCCGTTTTTTGCGATCTGATAGGCACAGAATAGTAATGAAACCCAGCCTGAAACAGACGTACTGAAATTGCACTTCCGGGTTCATGAAAGCCGTCAAACAGTAATGATATATGAAAGGACTTCGTCGGTTCTGTCGGTTCTGTTCATTTATATTATACAACGTATATGTGAGATCAGGCTACGGCTGAGAGTCACAGGTTAATACTATGTGTGGATAAGCCCCCAAATATATTTTTTATAAGTCTTGAGATTTGTCTAAGACGACATTCATATTACAGTGAAATCCATCCAACCATCCATTCATCCACCTTTTAGAATTGGATTGCATTGTGATGCAGCTAAATAGGAACTCTAAACATGCCACGGAACACTATTGATCATTGAATATTAATATAATATGAAAATTAAGAAAATGTCCACAGGCCCACCAGTCTGACCACATGACAGATGGGTGGACTGCCAACCAGAAAAGCTTCAAGAACTTCAACCGGCGTTATAGATCCATTCTGTTAAATGTATACAGTCTTCGGGAGTCAAATTAACAGAAAGGGCATTTGTGTCCCCCCTCTTCATCACAACCCCCTCCCACCCCTCTCGCCCCGCCCCCTCCTCCTGCTCCTCCCACAAACCCATCAAATCCCGCAGCCCAATCATAGGCTTCCAAATGGCGCTGCCGGCACCCCAGCCGGTTCGGCATCTGGCCGACAGCGGCAGAAGCCTGACAATCGCTTACCCTGCCGCCTTCAAGTCTGTCAGCCCTGGGCCTGTCAAATTACTGTCAGCGGGAACAGGGGGAGGAGGAGGGGTGTGGGGGGGGGGGGGGGGGGGAGGGGTAAAAGTGGATGGAAAAGGAGAGGGGCGAGGGGGGGGGGGGGCGTTCGCATGAGGGTGTGACACACACGCACATGCACACACACCTGACATCACTCACCATCATCTCTCACTCCCATCACTGCATACACCACTACCTTCTCTCTCTATCTCTGTCCCTCTCTCTCTCCAGGTCCGGACGTAGAGGGGATCAGGGGTGGGCAGAGCCCACGCAAATGTGCAGTCCATCCAATGAAAGGTAATATCAGTGGCTTTTAACAGGTGGTCCAAGGACCACCAGTGGTTGAGAGAGGTCCAAGTGGTCCCCAGCTAAAAGGTGTCAAAGTTGGTTAACCAGATACAGTATGTAACTCATTGAGAGCGTAAAAGTAAAACCAAATGGACCTGCAAAATTGTACACCCTCAAGAGTTAAAATATTCATCATCTGAATTAGCCCAAGTCTACATAACTAGAGAATGTAGAAGATTAATGGTCATTTTCGTCTGTATATGTTGTCTGTATATATCACTGTTTTGTTTCCCAAATCCAGCCTGGAATTGTGGACAAAAGCAAAATAAATCTTTTTGAGTTTTGGGTCTGTGGGGCTAAATTGTCCTCAAATGATGGTCCGTGGCTCAAATGCCGAATAAATACCCTGGTGTCAAAAAGATTGAAAACCACTGCTTTCATATGAAAAACTTTGGAGTTGCCCTTACACCCATTCTTCCAGCCCACCCTTACTAGGGCTGGCTAAATCCGCACCCTGTCTCTCTCTCTCTATCCCAGGTAATTCCCATGGTCCCATCAGTCCCATGCAGTCATGTATCTACCTCCCCCCCTCCGCTATAACACTCTTGTCCTCTCTCCCATTGGCAGCTCAACAAGGCTTTGATCCCCTCCGCCCCCTCCTCCCCCCAAAATGAAAAAAAAAAAAAAAAAAGTAATGGGCAGAAAAATGAAATGACTTTCGGGGCCATCGTGTGAGAAGCATGCGTTTCGTCGCCGTTCCAGACAGGCAATACTCTGTCAATTATCAGCCACTCACCGAGCCTTCTTCACCAATGGATGAGGTTTTAATTCCAGCCCGGTGATAAAATGGATGCTCGAGATATCATGTGGAAATAACTCCTCGAGCGTTCCAATATATATGTGTGTGTGTGTGTGCGTGTGTGTGTGTGCGTGTGTGTGTGCGTGTGCGTGTGCGTGTGTGCGTGTGCGTGTGTGTGGTGTGTGTGTGTGCGTGTGTGTGTGTGTGTGTGTGTGTGTGTGTGTGTGTGTGTGTGTGTGTGTGTGTGTGTGTGTGCCTGTTCGCACATGTGCACATGCGTGCTGCATCTCGACATGTACATGACGTGGATGCCTGATATTGATCTGACAATAGCCATGGGCTCTCAGCTGTGAACGGAAAATCTGTTTCTTGTTATTGTTATTTGTTTTATTTGACTTTCATCGGTAAAGTCTATCAACACAGACACGCTGACATGCCGTCGCTGTAGGGCAGAAAACCCAGTATCTCCACATTCCATCTTTTGGTTACGATTTTCTTATCGCTGTATGAGAAAAAGTGCAAAAAAAAGTGAATGAATGAAACGTCTTTGAAAAGAGTGCATTGAAACGTTTCACTTGTAATCCCACAAAGTTGTAAGTCAGCTGTGGGTTTTATGTATAAACAAAAAGATTTCCAATGAAAAGTAGTAACAGTAACTGTGACTAAACAGTATCTATATGTGTACATAAACGACAAAGAGTCACACAGAATCGCCAGGTTTGATTTGTCTATGTCTAGTCACGACGCCATTCAAGAACACCCTGTGGAATTTTCAACAAAAAAAAAAAGTCCCTGGAACCCTTGGGGATAACAGAGGGGACATTGGGACTGCGACACCTCTGAAAAAGGAAATTCACAGCTTTGGCCATTACAAGGTTTCAACCCGACAGCGTCAATATCAAACAGCACCTGAGGGGCTATAAGGCTGTCGTCTGGAACACAGTATCAGCTGTGGCCAAGTGGCCAATATGTCAATGACCATCCATCGACCTGTCCGCATTGACTATGTCAGTCTGACAGATCTGAACACCATGTTCCTGCAGTAGCTCTTGCCAACACGCAAGATGTAAACTCTGCCTCGTATCATTTACCGTACCTCGGCTTGGAGAGTTCATGTCATAATAACATACTGCAGCACAGCATGTGTTCTGTAATGTCCACTTGCCGATTAATTACCTACAACGTATAAACCCTCCTGTCGTCGAAAACAGGACTTGAGCACCACACCTCTAGAATGCTAAATAGTTGGAAGTAGTACTACTGTATAATCTTGAAGATATAGTGGAGTAAAAGTCACGTATTTGAAATGGTCTTCAAAATTGTACTTGATCCAAGCATTTTTTGCAGGTATGCAGGTATAGAGCTACTGCCAACGATTTTCATGTAAAAGGCATATTTCATATTTCAGTGTTTCCAGTCGGACATTTTAGATCGGTGCACAGAATGTGGCTTCCGATCCATCTTTTATTGGTGTCCCTCGGCTGGCAAGAAGAGGCTAGCATCAGGATCGTATAAAAAAATAGAGCTACTAACCATAGATCTTTGGCAATCAGTCATAACTCTATTTGATAAGCGTAGATCTACGGCAATAGCAGGAAAACAGTAATGTGTGTGTTGAGTAAATGTACTTGGCCACTGTACTAGGCTATACCTTCTACCACGGATTAAGCGGCATAACATTGTGAACCCGCACACAGGTAAATGACCGACGGGTGAGGCGGCTCGGAAAATAGCCCCCCGCCACCGAGCGGAGTTTTGGCGCATCAAGTCAATGACACTTTTAGAAGGTTCACTGCTTAATGACGGCAGTTCAGACCGCAAACTAAGTCATGGCTCATGGGCCATTAAAGTTGTAGTTGACACAATGGGCTAATTTGCGGCGGCGATCGACCTCAGGCGCCGAGGATATTTTCTGATTGGCTCGGGGAGGGGAGTGGACCCCGCTGTGCATAGCTGAGTGCCCAGATAATGGGTGAAGGAGCGCGGGGAGTCACCAGGGGCCGGCGTGACAGGGACGTGTCTGACCATGCAGCCCAGCAACTGTGCTCCTTAAGTGCCATTTTAACACAGTCGTTCCCTCGCCTTTTAATTGCAATCACAGCTTTAGGCCACGGAGGTGGCCTTTTGCCTTCCATCATACACTGACATGCACACACACGCCTGTGCGCACACGTGCACGTGCGCATGCACGCACACACACGTGCGTGCACGATTACAGGCACATAGGCCTACTGTAGGTGTGTGTAACAGGGTACACACACAGGGTACACACACAGGGTACACACACACACACACACACACACACACACACACACACACACACACACACACACACACACACACACACACACACACACACACACACACACACACACACAGACTTACTCTCACCCAGCCTTGCCACCCGGCACACAGACGTGCACAAGAGCGTTTTACAGGAAAGTTGCATGGACACACACTCACCATCACACCAGGCCTCATAGCTTCATATTTAAGCCATTGATATTTTTTCTTTTCCTCTACAACAGTGGTTTTCAGCCTTTTTTTATACCTTTTTGAGGCCCACTCTTTATTCAGCATTTGAGCCTCAGACCAAAATTGGTTTTGTCCACAATTCCAGGCTGAATTTTCCCAAACAAAACAGGCAAACATACAGTAACTCAAAATGGCCATTCTCCTACATTCTCTAATTATGTACACTTCTTAATTAAGTGCTAGTGAATATTAGGTGAATATTATTATAATGAAACCAAATGGACCCTTGCAGGTCCATCTGAGGTGGGACAATGCACTTACCTCACGATACAATAAAGATAATTAGGCTGCTGAATCGATTTATATTGTGATTCGTCATTATGTTATACATACAGTATATATTTTTTTCCCCAACAACTAATTACTTGTCCTTTACTATACCAGAACATTTTAAAACAAATTCTAAACAATACGGTCCATGAAAAGTTTGATCAACTACAACATTTTAAAGCAATTCTAAACAATATAAACTGTGACAAGTTCAGATACTTCAATTTTTTATTCAAGTACGCACTACGCAGATGATATGGCATTGGTGACCTTATTAAACAAGGGGGACACAGCGGGGGAGGAAACCTATAAAGTACATGTGTCATCTCTCCAGAACTGGTGTGTGAAAAGCTCCTTTAATAGGAATCAATGTGACAAAGACAAAGGAACTAACTGGTCATTCATAAAAAGGAACCTGTCCATTACAATTAGTGGACAAACAGTGGAGGTAGTTGACCATTTTAAATACGTATAATTGAAAGTACTAACTTAATTTCAATGAAAACACTGAACATACCGGTATTTTTAACACCTGTAACCAACGCCTCCACCTACTATGCAAGCTTAACTCCTTTGGAATGAGCAAAAATATTATGGAAAACGTAAAAGTAAAAACAAAGTTACAGCGAATAGTTAACCTAGTCTCAAAAATAATTGGTAAGAGACAGAAACAATTAAGTGGCTTCTATGGGGAAGTCATTTGGAAAAACGCTACCAAGAAAGCAATCCTCCTCTGCAGTGAATTTGAACTACTCCCTTCTGGTACGGTATAAAGTACCAAAAGCTAACAGTAACATCTTTAAATACTCTTTTATTCCTAATGCCATGTCCTGTGCTTGTCCCATTGTAAGGGTTGCTGTTTTGTTGTCTGAGACAGAAGACAAATTTCCACATTGTTGACAATAAACTAACTAACTAACTAACTAACTAACTAACTAACTAACTAACTAACTAACTAACTAACTAACTAACTAACTAACTAACTAACTAACTAACTAACTAACTTTATTACATGGCTTGAATGAATGCTCCAATCAGAAGCCAGCGTTCTGGTCATGTGACCGGTCACATAATACACTATAGTTCACCGCTCCGCGCTATTATTGACCGCTGCATAATCAAGGTCCCCAAAGTGCAAACAGCTGTGTTCATATCAATCCGCGCTGCGCTTCTGCATTTAGTTCCAGCACGCCGTTAGCGGGTCCATTTGGTTAGCTACGTAGCCTATTTGGTTGTTTACATGCCGTTGTCGTCACCCTCTCAAGGACCACCGACCGGTGGTCCTCGGACGTTGAAAACCACTGACGTAAGCCCGCGGTGCGCTTCCGCATTTAGTTCCAGCACGCCGTTAGTGGGTCCATTTGGTTAGCAGCTACGTATTTGGTTGTTTACATGCCGTTGCCGTCACCCTCTCAAGGACCACTGGTGGTCCTCGGGCGTTGAAAACCACTGACTTAAGCCATGTAATAAGCGGGATAACACCCTTCGAGGCGGTGATTGTTTCCTAACTAACTGACCTCGGCTGCGCCTCGGTCAGTTAATAGGAAACAATCACCACCTCGTCGGGTGTTATCCCTTACATAACTAACTAACTAACTAACTAACTAACTGAAGCCAGATAATGTCAGTCAGTGTTTCTTTCACAAATTAATTCATACATAAAAAATCCTGGTGACTATACTGATATGGTATTAGGAATCGCGATACATGGAAATATTGATCGATTATTTTTGCCCATCACACAGTGCCGTATTATCCACCGTCGATTATTGGCCTGTATTTGGTGTAGAGATGCAGGACAGGGATGGTCATACTAGTATAATTGTCATATTTCTACAGGCTCAGTGTGGGCCAAGGAGAACAACACACAGACATGTGTGTGGTGAGGAATTCATGGGCTTAATGACTAAATTGGGGAGTGTCATATAAACGCAGAGGGGGGATGGGGGTGACATGTTTATTTGAACATGTGAGGTCGACAGCGACGGAGGTGGAAGATGGCAAGAGAGTTGATCTTCCCTTTTGTCTGTGGGTGTGACGGTGTGGCTGTGGGATCGATAGGTTTAACCAACAGGGGCTCTGGCTCTGCGGAGCAGGGAGAGAACACAGGCGGGAGGTTAAGGCTGGATGGAACCAGGCTGCTGACAACAATTCATCACCACTTCCTCCTGCAAGCTATGTAGGCTCTGTATAGGCTGTGTCTACACCGGCAGCCATGATGGCTCTCATGTGTGTGTGTGTGTGTGTGTGTGTGTGTGTGTGTGTGTGTGTGTGTGTGTGTGTGTGCGTGCGTGCGTGTGTGTGTGTGTGTGTAATTGCGTCATATATTGTGATGTGAGGGGCCAAGTATAGGCTACACAATAATTCCCTGGTCATTACAAAAGAATAGTTGGTTTGAGACATTCAAATTGGGGTCATAGGAGTAGGCATTTAAAGTAGCCTGGGTATTAAAGCCAGACCAAATCAGCTGCTGGCAAAACAATTGCCTGTCAGCAGATTTGTCTGGAATAGCTCAATTGTAAACCCATTTCCCACTACAGAAAATTGGGTTGCCCAATCAGGACAGAGTATTCAAATATGTTTATTGTGTCCTGATTGGCTACCCCAATTTTCTGGAGTAGGAAATGGGTGTACAATTGAGTTATTCCAGACCAATCTGCTGATTCGGTCTGGCTTTGGCCAGGATACATTTAAAGAGGTTACGTTGTTAGGGGTTTAAAAATGTGTATAAAGAAAACAAAAAGAAAAAGAAAAAGAAGAGATAGAAGAAAGAGAGAAATTGCATTCCTATACAGTGTAATTATCCTCACAAGCGCGGGTTCAAACTGTGAACCTTGCCCTTTCCAATCCAGCCACTCTACCCCTGGAGCCACCGCCCTCCCATGCTCCTGCATCATTTAATTCAGCGTGGCATCTCTGAGAAGCCCAGGGAGGAGCGCGTCTGTCCCCACAGACCTGCTGCTCTCTGTCCCCTTGGCCTCTCGGGGTTGTATGGAACCCTCACAGGGAAACGGAGGGGCAGAGATTCATTTGACTATGTGTCTCCCTGTCCGGGTGTGTGTGTGTGTGTATGTGTGGGCCGTTGTGTTTGATGTGTACCAGGGAAAGTATTGCATTATGGCGGCCGGGGCGTGTCAGTGTTTCTGCACGCTGCAAATTATTTGATTCACAGTGGCATGTATGATGAAAAGCCCCGGGCCCGCGCAGGGCTGCCCTGATTCTCTGTCCCTCTTTACATCAGATCTGGATCACAGCGAGATTGGTCTGAACTCCCATGGTGAGAGGAGAGGAGAGGAGAGGAGAGGAGAGGAGAGGAGAGGAGAGGAGAGGAGAGGAGAGGAGAGGAGAGGAGGGGAGGGGAGGGGAGGGGAGGGGAGGGGAGGGGAGAGGAGAGGAGAGGAGAGGAGAGGAGGGGAGGGGAGGGGAGGGGAGGGGAGGGGAGGGGAGGGGAGGGGAGGGGAGAGGAGAGGAGAGGAGGGGAGGGGAGGGGAGGGGAGGGGAGGGGAGGGGAGAGGAGAGGAGGGGAGGGGAGGGGAGGGGAGGGGAGGGGAGGGGAGAGGAGAGGAGAGGAGAGGAGAGGAGAGGAGAGGAGAGGAGAGGAGAGGAGAGGAGAGGAGAGGAGGGGAGGGGAGGGGAGGGGAGGAGGGGAGGGAGGGTAGGGTAGGGTAGGGGAGAGGAGAGGAGAGGAGAGGAGAGGAGAGGAGAGGAGAGGAGAGGAGAGAAGAGAAGAGAAGAGAAGAGAAGAGAAGAGAAAGAGAAGAGAAGAGAAGAGAAGAGAAGAGAAGAGAAGAGAGAGAAAGAGAGAAGAGAAGAGAAGAGAAGAGAAGAGAAGAGAAGAGAAGAGAAGAGAAGAGAGAGGAGACTGTCTCGCCGACATGCTGCCTTTCACCCTTTGGTGCCCGAGGCCCATCACTGACGATGACATCAGCCTTCCCAGGGCTTGGGGGCACAGCTGGGTACACACACTATTACCACTGCAGTGGAGCTCGCAGCCAGTGACGCACCCTAACAATCACACAAGAAACAGCTCTTGCCGGGCTTAAAGTCCCAGTGAATTGAAAAATATGTTTTTCACACACTTTTAGAACACATCCGCACCATGGTCATTATATGGCCGCACACAACAATGCATGCCAATAGAAATTAGGCTAACCTGTTTCTTATGCATTTCTTAATCGTCCTCCACAAACACAGGTGGCTTGATTACAGTCAGAACTACTCGTTTTTAATCCCATTCTGGCATCCAGACAGTGTATTACTTGGTTTAAACGTCATCATCACGTGAGAATATATATCTATGAAACATTATATGGTAGAAATAAACGTGGCAGAGCCAAGCGACCGTCCATGGGTCAGTATAGGTCAGAGTAGAGCCGTCCCTCGCAATTTAGCAACCCATAACCTCAAGGGATGTGAGCTCTGATTGGTTCAGAAGCTTAAGTTCTTGAGTGCAGAACACAACTACATTACATTAAGTAGAATACTCAGACCAAACTTATCCCCAGTAAAAGGTCAAGGGTGAAACATCAACATGATGATCAATGATCAGACAGATCATCTAAGCCTTTGGAATTGAATCAGTATGATTTGGGATATGCAACACTTTGATGCTGCTTGACGATTTAATTCCTCAAATTTGTTAAATTGTGCCGCAATTGAGCCTAATAACTTCTCCCAAAATGTATTAGTCCTCCAAACAAACAATGATGGCATACTGTAATTTCCTTTTTAATCATATTTGGTTGTTTTTTGCAGGGATGGAATATGCTAAACTGCTTCATTTTACGAGCAATGAGAGACACGGCACTCGTGAGCAGAGGGGTCCTCATCTCCCCAAACCGCACACACACACACACAGACCATCATCTCTCTCTAAACTCAACCAAATAAGCTGCTGTTACTCAATATATTAATTGTAGAGGCCAATAGTTCATGCGACTAAACTACTTCTTTCGGCAGAGCTCAGGGACACATTTCCGCACTGCCTCTCTGCGCTTAATAATTATGAACAAATAAAATCACTCAGACTTGTTCATTATATCTGATATCTCCTCTCTGTGTTTCATTAAAACACAGGTACCACGCCAGCAGGTATCGCAATCCTTGACATTAAAAGCGCGAAATGGCACCACTAATTTGCAGGTATTTTCATCCATTCAGGTCATTTTCTGCAACTCAGAAAGCCCAAACTATTTAGACAGAAGATAATAAAAAGTGTTTTTTATTTTTCGCTTAGTTATTTATTTCTGACATAATAGGATTTTAATATAGTCAAAGATTCTCGGCGTGCGATGATTTCGAAGAGACCGTGATGCATAAACATCACCGTGGTCTTCACAGTCATCTTTCAAGACTCGATCGTTTCATCGGTTTTGCATTTCATTACATCTCTGTGAGCGTGTTCGCATGCATATTAATATTTCAATATTATTTGCAATACATAAGTATGCAGTGCGAGAGCCACATGCGTGTGTAAACACCATATTCATTCTTTACAATAGCCAGAATAGCCTTATTATTAGAAATGCAAATATACGATAGGCAGGCATGTGCCAATAATAATATTATCTGGGATGCTGAGAAATGAAAGCAGCTCATCCTGAGTTTTTGCATGTTCTGTATGCAGGGTGATATTCAGAAATACTTCTTTAATATGAGCTTTTGTATAATGCAGTGAGAGCTGTGATATCAGCCTGTGGCTGTGTATACACACCGAATATCCTTTTCAACTATTTTAGTTTATTTTCTGCAAAATGAAAGCACTACGTCATCATACAAGAGTGTCAAATAAAAGTAGTAAAAAATAGTGGGAGACTATTTTAAATTTACTTTTAAATAATTATATGCAGAGATTGTTTTAATCATAAGTCATAATTGACATAATTACCTGACACATTTTAATGTCTGATACAATCATGCACAATCAACAAAGACAATAAAAACTGAGGATGTACTTTCCAATTCGAATGTACTAATTCGGTTAACTACTTGCCAGACTACAGGATTTCAGAACTATTTTTACAAATTTGAAGCTGTGATCAGTAATGTGGCAGGCCGTGTTACTCCAAAATATAATGTACTATAAGTACATGATCAGGGCACTTGTCACTTGTCTTACACTAGCTGTAGGACAAATTGGGGGAAAACATGTTTGTTATTTTCACGAAGTGTACACCTTTTTTAACATCTGCCCAGAATAGAAACATGAGATTCACATGACAGGAATGACTTAAGCAAAGCACTTGCTAATTTCTTTCTTTCTTTTCTTTTCTTTCTTTCTTTAAAATCTGGAGGGAAATAAGTGAAGAGAAGTAACTGCTGAAAGTCAGTCCTGGAGCTGTGAGTGAGGATGTTTCTGTATCAGACAGATGTCTACAATGTAACACTGTGTAGTGACACTGTTTCCCAAACAGTGGTTGGGCATCCATTCGTGGGTCGGGGCTGCATTTCTGTGGGTCAAAAGTGAATATCGCTTTTACTGTAGGCAAGTTGCTTAAGACCAGATTTTTTAAAAAAATATATACATTTTTTGTTTCTTTTTCAACAATAGAAATTACACAAAATAAATAACACATTTTCCCAGCCTATAGGTTACATGCAGTGAGAAATATCACCCTACCCCTGTGTTACCACTAATCCCTGAGCATCAGGATTTTGTTAACCCTAGAAGGCCCAGGTATATTGTGTTTTTTTAATCATGTGCACATGGGCTCTCAGGGAAGAATCGTGTCATTAGACACGATTCTAGACTGCTTTAGCAAAGAAAAGAAACTAACGTGTACAGCTATACACTTCTTTCGCATGGTCAATAAGAGCCAATACAAAAGAAAATCCTGAAGGCTTCCTCTATAGAAGTCCTGGATACTGAGGCTGAGGTTGGGCTCTGTCTGTGGTATTTGGATATTTTTCCAATCATTCTTGTTATTTTCCATCAAGAAAATCACATTAAGGTTTCAGAAGGCAAGGGGCGGAGGGACTGGGGTCTTTCAGAGTTGAGTTCTCCAACACCCCCCCCCCCCCCTTCCTCAGATAAATGCGCCTCACCTCACCCCTTGCCGTGGGTGATTGTGCGTGTGTACGTGAGTGCGTATGTGTGGTGCGGATGGGGGTGGTGCTGCTACTGGCAGTGATGACTAGTGGGCGATCTGGAGTCAGAGGAGAGTTGGGAATTGTGGCTGCATGGGGGAGGCAGGGGGGTGGGGGACGGGGGGGTCTGCCTGTAGGCTTAGTGGTGGAGGGGGCATACAAGTATCAGCTAATTAATCGGCCCCCACACAAAGAAATGAAATGATAATAAGAGCCTCTGCCATGCTCCGCTGCATGGCTGCCTCCATGCACACTATACATATATACTGTATATATATATTTATATATACCGCTCAGTGTAAGTAACCCACAGCCAGGCGGCTATAGGAGGAGATATAGAGGGGTGCTGGTGCAGCTTAGGGGGACTGATAACGCTTTTCATTCCATTACCAAGCCCTCCTCCTCCCTGCTAAGGCCTGCATGGGACAGCCAGCGCCACCGACACGGGTGGCTCAGGATCCACAGCATGCAGCACATAACCCCCCACCAACCCCCCTAATTCGTCACCCTTTCCCTGTGCATGCTGTAATGCAGTGGTTTTCAACCAGTGGTCCTTGGGAGAGGTTCCAGGCGGTCCCCCGGCTAAATGATGGAAAGACCGGTTAACCAGATACATGTAACTCTTTGAGAGTGTAAAAATATTTACGCTCTCAAGAGTAAAAAAACATCATCTGAATTAGCACCATGTAATTAAGAAGTCTATACACAATTAGAGAATGTAGAAGATTAATGGTCATTTTGATTTACAGCATATGTTTGCCTGTTTTGTTTCTGCAATCTAGCCTGGTATTGTGGATAAAACCAAAAGAAATCTTTAGTTTTTTTTTGTCTGTGGGGCTAAAATGTCTTCAAATGGTGGTCTGTGGCTCAAACGCTGAATAAATAGTGGTCCCTGGTATCACAAAGGGGTTGAAAACCACTGCTGCATTGTCTCGGTGGGGAGGAGGGGGGGTCTTTAGCCGTCGTCCAAGCCTCACAGGCGGCGATGTGAGCTTGGACATGGGCTGTGTAAGCGTCATAAATTAGATGTCAGCCGGACACCGGTGGGGGGTGTGAGGGGGAGCGCCGCAGCCTGTGGAGTGACTGACGGTAGAAAAGTGTTCTGTGGATGGATGCTGGACTAGCCATACATCCTCGTTAGGCACACATGCGCGTGCGTGCGTGCGTGCCACACGCACACGCACGTGGACTTCACCATTACGGCAGCAGACGTATGGCTTTCAAAAAGCCTGGCCCCAGCAGCCAAGCCCCGTTAGTCATTCTCACCTGTCATACACACACACACACACACACACACACACACACACACACACACACACACGCACACACACACACACACACACACACACACACACACACACACACACACACACACACGCACGCACACACACGCACGCACGCACGCACCCGTGGCGCGCACGCACACTACACACAAAGCATCACGGTCATGCACATCACCAGGCTAATGCATGCAGACGGAATAAATAAATAAATAATAATCTTGCACTCGGCTGTCTTTCAGTGCTTAAGTGTTACAAATCTCTGTGTCCGTTTTCATACATGCACAAAAATCTCACATGCAGGCTCTCCCTCTCTCCCTCTCTGTCTCTCTCCCCTTCTCTCCCTCTCTGTCTCTCTCCCCTTCTCTCCCTCTCTCTCAGGAACTACTATAGTAACTACCGGTACTGAAAGTACCATTACTCAAGTACTGTAGTTTTTTGTTAATCCCCCCTACTAGTGTTCTGACCATATAAGGACTTCCTCCCTAAAATGCGTAGTTTTGGCTTTGGTTGCACTTCCCAGCTACTGTAAAGCGTGTGCATGTGAACATCTTGTGTTGGTTTTTAATAACCAAATAACCAAAATCACTGAATTCTCCTTCAGATAACATGTTATCTTGTTCATTTTATTTGAGGTATTTCCAATTTCTGTACTCCTACATACCTCAAAGGAAAATACTGATTATTATTACAAAATATACACGTACTACTTCAAACCACCCGTCTGCCCGCCCTCCCGCCCGCACACTCGTTTATATCTCCATCAGCTACAATCCATCTACATGTGTTTTCCTTGGAGTTTTAACCAGTCACTTTGGCCCTAAGTGGAGCTGGCAATTCCACTGTGAGGCAAACACAGAATCAATGGTGGTGGTGAGAGAGCTCAGCGCTCATGTCCTAACTCATTACCTCTCTGTTTCCTTAAAGAACTCAAGAAAAAAAATGGAGGAGGAGGAGGAGGGTGTTTTGTACCTCTTGCTATCGAGGAAGCCGTGACCAAACACAGACGTCGGTCATGGCTGTTTACTGTGTTATAGCAGTAACCACATAAACCCAAATGGATGACAGGAGTTCCCCAGGGCTCTATACTAGGACAATCTGGGTTCTGTAAAGTAACAAAGCAATATATAGTAATATAATAATAATGTAAAAAGTATAATAAAGGAGTATGTTGCTGTCTATGAACATGTGCGTGGTCGGCACCTGATGTAAATTAGCCTAGGCGTCCGTAAAGCATTGAGAGTCACTGCCCTATAGCAGTGTTTATTAAATGTTTTAGACTGTGAACCAAAAGACAAAAATGTGATGTCTCTGTGGGACGACCAAAACTAGTGAAAATTACAAGCTCAAAACATGACAATTGATGGTGCATTGTGAGCTTGCAGTTCGGCCAGAACAATACTTTTATTGAATATAAAATGAGCAATATATTCATCATGGTTTGGCAATTAATTTGATCTGATTTTATGTACTCTGATGAAGTGGCATCATATGGACTCCAAATGCCTCTTACATAAAAAGAAAAAGAAATAAAAAAAAAAACAGGTGGTGGCTGGGGTGGTGCAGCCACCACAGGGTTTTGGCATGTCATTGACTTGTGCAACACATTACGCTATTTATTTCCACTGCTTTTGAAACATTTGTTTCCTAAAGTTTCCCAAATTTTCCTGAGAGTGTACAAATATGAACCAAATGGACCTGCTCCATTTCCATAGGTACACTTTCAGGGAAATAGGTCCTAAAAGAAAAAACATTAACATGCTGAAACACAACTTGATGACATCATCAAGTTGTGTTTCACAATGTTAATGATTTTTTCCCCAGACCTTCATTTCTCTCATGTTTAGTATAACATATCTAAGGTATATTAATGACAGGTATAAATTACATACTAAAATGTTGAAAATGTGTGGAAATAACTGGGAAAAAAATGTTTAAATTCATGAAATATTTAGCATTTTTTAGTTTTTTTTTTGTAATATTAATTAACAAATGATAGAAAAAACAAAGTAAAGGGACACATACAAATGTGTAGGCCTATGGTAACCCACAAATGTGTAAATATGTATGTGTATAGTATAGTATAGTATAGTATAGTATAGTATAGTATAGTATAGTATAGTATAGTATAGTATAGTATAGTATGGTATAGTATGGTATGGTATGGTATGGTATGGTATGGTATGGTATGGTATGGTATGGTATGGTATGGTATAGCACAGCGTAGTGGTAGTATAGTATAGCACAGTATAGGGCTGCTAGGAGGTAAAGGCCAACAGAGGTCATGGTGTGATGAATAGTAGTGGCCTGCAGTGAGTGAAGTAGAGCGAGGCGAGGCCAGAGGAGCCAGGATGAATATTGAGTTCTCCAGCATGCTGAGCCCTGCAGGCAGCCCAGGCTACCATCCCACTGTCCCCGCTCACAATGTGAATATCAATATTTACACTACCTGAACGCCCCCCACCACCACCACCCCTCCCCTGCAGGGACAGCAAAAAATAAATTATTATTTCCCATCCCGCTGCTGTGATGGAAGCAGTATATACGCACATGTTTTACTTGAGTAAACGTATCAATAATGCAGTAGATTTGTGACAAGTAGACGGACGTGCCGCATTCAAAATGCATGTAGAGAGGCCTGCCTTAGCGAAAGTGCAAAGGTGTCTGCATCAAAATATACTTTAAGTTCCAAAAGTAAAGGTAAACTACGGTGCACAATATTCCATTTCACAAGTTAAATAGATAAATAAATATTTTCCTCAGTGTTGCACTATAGGCTGCTGTAAAAGAAAGGGCCCATCAAAAATGTAAATAGTGTAGAAAGTAAAAAGGAATACACTGCATCTAACACCTCAATTGCACCTCCATTGTATACTGTATATAAGTATAGTATTCAACTTCAACTAATGATACAGGCGCGGTCTTACAATATAGGCAAACGAGGCGGCCGCCTGGGGCCCCTCAACTTTCCATACAGCAGGGGCCCCGGAGCCGGTGGCAACTAACCATACAGTTGGCTATCTAATTGGGCCCCCCTGAACAGTGAGCATCAGTCAGTGAGTTAATAAATAATGATTTTGTATGTTTCAAATCAAAAGTAAAAACAACACAATAAAATTGGCCCTACAGAAACCGTGTACATCACCTCCCATTTGCGTTAAAGTGGAATATTCCATGATCCATGCCATGTGCGCGAGACGGTGAGAGCACTATTCCAAAACATTACCCATCACGTTACAACAACCTATCAGAGACATTCTACCTAGCCTACTACTTCAGAAAGAAATAAGTTAAGTAGAGGTCTTCACAGGTCTCAAGAAATCCATCCGAAAACCGAAATAAATCCATGCAATATCGCCGAACTGTTCGGCAAATTATTAACAAATTTAAACCAGAACCAAGTCGATCTGTGACATTTTTCGCGATTCCGAACTGTTCCGAGATTTCTTTTAAATGGCGGCGCCGAACCCGTCCGAAATGCGACACGCACGGGCATTCCAAGAGACCCGACTTTATGAACTAATATAGCTGACGAATTGACCATTATACATTTTACACTCGTCACGAGAGAGGAGAGAGACCCAGACAGAGGGAGGCTGTGCCGCCAGCAGCTCTATGTCGCTGCAGGCTGCAGGCTGCACTCTCCACGTGAGCGGAGGAGCAGGGAGGTGGAGGAGGTGGTTTACCTTACGCACGCAACTTTGTCATTAACTTGCATTGAGCTTTTCACCTCGTGTAGGCCAACGGTACTGTTTTAGGGGTCCGTGATATAATGTAGTCTAGAATTAAACCCCCGCAATATTATTACCGTCCATCAGCACAATTCAGCTGCAGCTGAGAGACACAGAGCAGCAGGGCAGTGCAGCGCGCTGCCTGTAGACAGAATCACATTCACATACCAGATATTTTCTTAAAGGGGAATTCCACCCAAAAATCAAAAAATTCCTGAGAGAAATGTTGTGAATAAATGTGAACCAAATTTGGTACCATTTGTACCCTCTCAGGAAAAAGGGTGTTAAAGAAAAATCATTAACATGGTGAAATACATCTTGATGATGTCATCAGATGTATCTCACAATGATTTTTTCAGACCTCCATTTTTAGGAAATACTGAATTGGGGGGGACTTTTTATCATGTCCACACAACATCTCTAAGGTTAAGGTATATTAATTAAATATTAAAATGTTAAAAATGGGTGGAGTTCCCCTTTAACATACAGTACAGTACGTACAACATACAGTAGCCTAGAACACACCATCTTATGCGCATCATTCTCTATCTTTCACCCACACACACTCATACACAGGCACACGTCACATACCCACAGACCTCTCTCACATAGTCTCTCTCTCTGTCTCTGTCTCCCTGTCTCTCTATCTCTCTAGCTCTCTCTCTCTCTCTCTCTCTCTCTCTCTCTCTCTCTCTCTCTCTCATATTCTTTATTGTTCAGGTACAATTTTAGATAAAATGTGACTGAGTGACTCACTCACAAATCTTTTCAGTCATTTTTTCTTAACTATTCTTAAAAAAAAGTAAATATTTTGCTTTTTGGAATACAATGGTGTGTTACATGATACGTATTTCTTGCATTTTAAAAGATTGTAGTTAAAACTTTTAGGGCCCCCATAGCTAAATCCGCCTGGGGCCCCCAAATTGCTAAATCCGCCACTGACTTCAACTAATGATATAGTAGCTGCATCGTATCGTTTCGCAATGCAAATAATCTACATGGAATCATTTTCTTTGCATAATCGATTGCATGAATACTAGATCAAATTTAGCATTTTTTTCATGAAAAAAGAAAAAGGTGTGGTTTAATTACAGTACTTAGTGTAGTTTAAGACAATGTCAATGTATTTGAAATAGTTACTATATCGGTTTCAAGTAAATGAAACATACCGGACCGTAATGCCAGAATGAACCAATATCATCCACGTATTGTCAATTGTGATACGTATGGTATCGCTGTTAAAATGTATCGTTACACCCATAATTCCACTGCAGCTGTATTTGTTTTTTTGTTAGTTTTTTGTGAAGTGAGTTCTCTCCGTAGTGTTTGTATATATATACTGAGCGTATTGGGTTTGAGTATTGTCTCGGTGAGGTTCCATCAGTAGTAGTATTGCTGTGTATACACTGAGCGTATTGGGTTTGACTATATTGTCTCAGAATATTGACCGTTCCACCTTCCTCCCTGTGCATTCAGCAGAATAAATGTCGCAATATAAACAGCGGTTGATATTTCAGACTGACGGACTGGCGGAGGAGACCCACAGGTAACGCCGCAGAGGCAATAAAATGCGAGACGATATTTTATTGTCTTTGTAATACTGTATGCAATAACAATAGCGCTCCGGCCTAACCTGTCTGATCCTTGTCACGCCATGACGTACAGCCGTGTGCATGGGAGTGTGTGAGTGAGTGTGTTTGTGTGTAGTGTATGCGTGAGCATGCGTGTGTTTGTGCGCAGACCGGTAACGTCACCAGATTCAGAATTTCTTTTTTACATACCGTAATAGCTTTTTTTATTTTAACTTTTGTGTCGACTGAAAAGGGAGAAAAAAAAATCTCTCTCTCTCTCTCTCTCTCTCTCTCTCTCTCTCTCTCTCTCTCTCTCTCTCTCTCCATTGCCACCCCCCACCCCCCGTTCTCTGCCAATGCCAAATCTATTTTGTCGGCTAACTCCTTTTGATAGGCTGGCATGTAATTAACTCCTTGGCATGCACTGTGGGTTGTCATTTGCATGGTAATAAATCTGCTCTCCTTATTGTAGGGAGGCAAAAAAACACACACACACACACACACGCGCGCGTCGTGCACGCACAGAGCTGTGTACTTTAGCTTGGGCAAACATGGGTAGAGAAAACCCTTATCAAGTTGTGCTTCTCTCTCTCTCAGACTTCCAGCGTACTACCTCACCCATACTGTGTGCCATGGCAGGAGAAAAGCAATCATCATATTCAATGTCAGGCCTTATTGATTAAACAATACAGCCCCCCCTTCTCTTCCATGAATGTATTTAAGCGCCTGGACAAATGAAGCTTGGGACTATTGACTCCTATTAATGTGATAGTACATTTTGAGGCCCGTATTTATTTGTTTCCTCCCACCGTCCTGCCATCCATTAGCCAGTCATTT
This sequence comes from Benthosema pterotum, assembly GCA_039105355.1. Classification (NCBI taxonomy): domain Eukaryota; kingdom Metazoa; phylum Chordata; class Actinopteri; order Myctophiformes; family Myctophidae; genus Benthosema; species Benthosema pterotum. Next base: position 34,138,813 of record CM076966.1, read on the forward strand.
CCTTCACTCGTCTCTCTCGTCAATATCCAGCCTCATCTTTCCTAGAGATTCTCGCTGGCTCTCGCCCAACAATCCCTTATATATTGTCGCTGTCAGCCCAGAAACCGTGGCGTGCACATCAATAATTTATCGTTTTTAGGTTTTTTTCTTCTTTTTTTTTCATAAAGCAATGTCCTATTTATATCTATTTTGTATGACAGTGGCGTGCAAAAGTAGCAAAAACAAAACAAAAAACCCCTGCAGCTCTCAGCTTGATGCTTTGTGCTCCATAATGACTTTAAGTCTGCCTGTGGGTGTTTTATAAAGTATTAACAAGAATGTGACTAAATCACTACTGGCCGGATGGAGACTACTCCCTGTCAGTGTGCTGAGAAGTGCGGCCTGCTCACTCCTCATGCATTGAAGGAAGCATGAGCTCAGTTCGGTGGTCTTGGTGTTGGCAGAGGGAGGGCCGGGAGGGTATAGCGGCCAGTATCAGGCTACAGCTTATAGAAATTGGCACTGCAGGTTAAAAACGGGTTGCATTCAGTGATTCACTAAATTCAAATATTCTTTATTTATTAAAGGGGAATTCCACCTATTTTCAAAAATTTCCTGAGAGGATACAAATGTCATTTGTACCCTCTCAGGAAAAAGTGGTCTGAAAGAAAAATCATTAACATGGTAAAATACATCTTGATGATGTCATCAGATGTATTTCACCATGTTAATGATTTTTTTCAGACCTCCATATTTAGGAAATACAGAATTGGGGGAACTTTTTCATCATGTCCACACAACATCTCTAAGGTATATTAATGATATATTAAAATGTTGAAAATGGGTGGAGTTCCCCTTTAAGTTTCATTTTTGGAATTTAGAAGGAAAAGCCTTCATTCGGCCAGGATGAGAGGGGCGTTCCTACAATCAGGATTGAATGGGGCAGGCCTTGGTGCACATGCTGTTGACCTGTTGCACTTTCACTACACTGTAGTGTGTGTGCATGTGCACATCTTGTAACTGGATTAATTCAGAAATCAGTGTGTGTGTGTGTGTGTGTGTGTGTGTGTGTGTGTGTGTGTGTGTGTGTGTGTGTGTGTGTGTGTGTGCGTGCATGGGGGGGTGGCCGTGAGGTGGGTTGGAGGTGATTATCTCAGTGCATTATGGGAGCATGGAAACTGGCTGGCGTTGTCACAGTACAGCAGTCTACAGCCTAATGAGTCTGCTGCCTTGACCCAGTCTCTGAGGGTCACAGGCTCTGATTATACATTGTGTCCGAGGGCCTCAGGCGCTACACACACACACACACACACACACACACACACACACACACACACACACACACACACACACACACACACACACACACACACACACCCCTTCAACCCTTATTCCTCTCATCTCCACGTATTGATGGATTTTATCTCTATTTTAACCCCCATCCGTCTGGATCAAGTCTCCCCTCAAACCTCACGATCAAACCATTTTCTTCAACGCACTTCTCCTTTGACTGTCATCTATGTCTTCATACACATTCATTAGCATGTACCACACATGTGGTACATGTATCCTGCACGTGTGTGTGTGTGTGTGTGCCGTGCATGGTCATTCACACTCTTTCATCCGACATCTATACCGGCGGCGGCAGGAGAGCCATCCTTTGAGTATACGACACCGGCCGGCCTACTCCAAATGTTTATTCCCCAGTCAGTGTTGCTTAATGAGGTTTGGACGTTGTGGGAATAATGACTTAACAGAAATGAGAAATAGAGCCCCGGACTAACCCCTGTTAAAGACACAGCTTGATTTATTTGGCTGTAAGATACAGAGCGGCGGCTGCTCCTCTAAAGTCCGGGGCCATGCCGGGTCAGCAAGTGGGAGAGACGCGTCGGCTAAGACGCTCGGCCAGACACTCGTTTTAATCTTCCTCGCTCCACTTTGATCTGGGGCAACTTCAGCTCGCTCAAATCATCGCCCAGACGTTTTAAAGGGCCGCAATTAGGGCCAAATAGCCCGCCATTTATCAGGCACCCCTTTCATGTCCACCATTTTATTTTATGAAAGCAATCGATTGTCCCTGTGGCGTGGAGGAGAGGCGCAGACCGACCTCTCGCTCGGCGCTCCGGCGTTGAGGGAGCGGAGGAGAAGGCGGCCAGAGGCCATTACTTGGACGGGGAGTGAGTGGAGCGGACCGAGACTATATGGCAAACAACACTGCCGTTCACATTTATACCAGCGGTAATCAAAGATGGCCAGGAGACGGCACCAGAATATATGGTGGCGAGTCACAAAGCTGCAGGCTTCAGGGTGGAAAAGACAGAGAGAGTGTGAGGTAGACAAACACAGAGCCAGACAGTTTTATTTACTTATAGGCTGGAATGCACATAAAAGTCCTCTGGCCCAGAGAGCACACACAGACATAGAGAGAGAGATTCAATAATTCTATTGATTACTTTTTTGATTAAATGGATGAAATGTATTAATTCCCCACCCGCTCAAAAATAATAATAATAATAATAAAACCTATTAAGTTTTCACTATTTTTTTTTAGAACAGACTAAATCAATTTGTTGGATCAACAATTTAGATCTCCTAAACAAATGTGTTCTATAAATAGTAAATGGTAAATATCAATTACTACAAATATGAACATACGATATATGAACATATTAACATAAACTTTTATAATGACCAGGTCATTGGTTATTATCACCCATCATTGATGGGTGAAATACTTATCTAATTTTGTATTTGATCAATGATGTCCACAAAAGAGCTGACATTCTCTGTCATATATAATGATATAATAATAACGGCACTATTTTTAATAACAGTTTTATCATTGAATTATCATGTTAGTTAATTAAGTGTTGCACCTCTAGTGCTGAGTAAAAGGTCTAGGACAGAAAGGTAGACAGTTTTATCTACAGATGTAGACAGGGGCGGATCTAGGCATGGGCGGGCAATGCCGCTCCTAAATGCCCTGACTGCCCCACCAAACATGACGGCATGGAAACATGCAAACAACAACCTAAATTTCAAATATATTTCAAATGAAAGTGTTTAGAATTAAAATGATTTGAAACACTATGCTACTAACTAACTACAATTCTTGTACCACTAAACCAACAGCATTATCATCATTGAAACCATCACATCACGTGTCTGTTGCAACTTCAACAACAAGTGATGTTGCGACACAGGCGATGAAGTCGCCCCCATACCATTTTCTCCTGCCACCCCCGCTCCAATAGGGTGGATCTTAAAACGTCAAGTTTTGATTTTCTTGTGTCTCACCCCCTAATTATGTTCCAATGTACAAAAAACTGCTTTGGCTAAAATTTGGTTGAATTTGAAACATATTTAGAGGTAGCTCAATCAAGTTAAAGATTGTAAATTTTAGTAGTTTAAAAACGAATTGCACTGCAGGCACAATATTCTTATACTAAGCACAGAGATTCTATTTTTTAAGCTTTTTTTAAGCTTATCTAAAATCTAAACACAAATCTGATGATTACATGTTTGTCATGTCAAACCAAATTAATTATTATAAGAATTACTAATGTAGAAAATTGAAAAGCAAAGAATGACAAATTGCCATTTCTCTTTCAATGTGCAGAATACTATGTCTTTAGTGCAATCTTCAATTATAGCCTACTCACAACACAACAAGAACACAGCCCCATTTCCATGTTTACCCTCAAAAGTCACTGCAGTATAATAATTCAGGTGTTGCTGATCAATGAAAGTTTGTTTATGGCTATCCAGATACTTGTGCCGATGGTTCTGCACAATTTGCAGCAAGTACTGGAGTTGGGACTCGTCTTTAGTGAGTCACAACAATATTTCAATATTCTTGAATTAGGGCAACCCAACACTCTGCATGATCATTGACCGTGGTTATTGCCTTCACTACAGCCAGAGCTTCTTGGTAGTCTTCCCTGGGCTCGCACTCATCAGGATCAACAGCAAGGAAGTCATGTGGGAGATCCATCATTTTGAACAGCGTCTTGGATTGGGAGACAAAATCTTCAATGTTCCTCCCTGCAATTGTTGCAAGGTGACAGTAATTCTCTTCATGTGCTGTTCATCATCTTCATGTCCATCTTCCATGGCTCTCACCATCAGCTTCTTCGTTTGTGCACTCACTGGACTGTAAAACAATGCAAGTCCGACGACCTCTGGAGTGAAAAGCCACAAGTGATTGGAAAACTTCTGAGAAGCAGGTTTAGACACCTCAGCATTTATCGATGAATATTCCAGCAACAATTTTAACAGACGCAAGTCATTTAGTGGAGCGCATCCATGCTTTCACATGAATGCAAACATTTCTTCCCTGCGTGTCAGTTTGAATTGGCCATGAAACATCCAGATCTTCAAACAATTAACAACCTTTGCCATCAAACGGGCATGATGGGTAACTCCTGGAGCCAGAGCTCCAGGAGTTACCCATCATGCCCTTTGGAAGAAAAATCATGCATGGATTTGTGCATGTTTGCAGTTTGCATTCATTTGTGCAGTTGTGCATGTTTGCAGTTTGGCACCTGTTGCTGTAAGCGCCCCACTAAATGACTTGCGGCTGTTAAAATTGTGGAATATTCGTCGATAAATTTGTCGCTGAGGTGTCTAAACCTGCTTCTCAGAAGTTTTCCAATCAGTTGTGGCTTTTCACTCCAGAGGTCGTCGGACTTGCATTGTTTTACAGTCCAGTGAGTGCACAAACGAAGAAGCTGATGGTGAGAGCCATGGAAGATGGACATGAAGATGATGAACAGCACATGAAGAGAATTACTGTTGACCTTGCAACAATTGCAGGGAAGGACATTGAAGATTTTGTCTCCCAATCAGAGACGCTGTTCAAAATGATGGATCTCCCACATGACTTCCTTGCTGTTGATCCTGATGAGTGCGAGCCCAGGGAAGACTACCAAGAAGCTCTGGCTGTAGTGAAGGCAATAAACACGGTCAATGATCATGCAGAGTGTTGGGTTGCCCTAATTCAAGAATATTGAAATATTGTTGTGACTCACTAAAGACGAGTCCCAACTCCAGTACTTGCTGCAAATTGTGCAGAACCATCGGCACAAGTATCTGGATAGCCGTAAACAAACT
>CM076966.1:34146403-34153903 GCA_039105355.1 Benthosema pterotum
TATACGCCTTGAGCCTGACTCTAACCAGTATACCTGCCTGGTGTGGTATTTTTCATAGTCGCCGGGCCTGAGAATAATGCACTGCACAGCCGTTTCCAATGAGGCATAATATACCGACCGATATGTGCAAACATCCATGTTGTCTTTTCCCTTTACTTTAGACGTGCTGTCGATACTTGGAGCTGGTTCTAATCCCTCCTCCTAATGCTCATGTTCATGAGCATGTGTCACACGGTGGTGCCGCGCTGCACAAACCCAGCAGATCTACAGTACAGAGCTCACACTGACGTTGGTGAGCTGTTGTTGTGAGCTATAGTATAGGTGTGCGTGTTTTCGCATACGAGTCAGGCTTTAGGCTTTGCATTGTGTTGCTCTCAGCCATGCTGGAGACTTCCAAATACAGTATATTTAAATTTTACAATACAGTATAACCATGCACTATTGCAAGTAAAGTGTAGCCAAGTATTGTACGATTGCACAATGGAGGATTTTAACCATATCATAAACCTAAGTTCATAACCTATGTAAAGAAAAGAGTCTCCTTGTGTGGAACACAAGGAGACACAACACCTACCCATGGCACGAGGACATGGGTTCCCAAAGTGGGGTCCATATAGTGGAGCGGGTTAGCAAAACCATTCTGCACTTTTTGAGAAAAGCGTGAAAATTGGTACACGCATAGCCAAAGACATTTAAAAAATATTTGGATGTGGAGGTATCTTGAATTCCAAGATGGCGGCCCCAAAATCCAAGATGTTGCCCATAAATGTGGTTTTTCCTTCATAACTTGAAATGCATTGATTTTACGCCCCAAAAATGTATTGAACGTTAATACAAAGTTGGCCATTACGGACGATTTGGTACCAAGTACGTGTCTGTATCTCCTACGGTTCTTGAGATACAGCATATAGGTACTTTCACAGATTGAGGAGAGCAAGACATTTGTAACATTGATTCTTAAGTCAATCAAATGGTCATACAGACATGAAAATGGTACACACACTCTGCAAACCCCACTATTTCTAAAAGTACTGCATGCCCTGCAAAATTCCAAGATGGCAGCCCCCCAAAATCCAAGATGTCTGTCCAAAAATGTGTTTTTTTTCTTCATAACTCGAAATACGAAGATCTTAAGCCCCATAGATGTATTGAACGTTAATATAAAGTTGGGCATTACGGACATTTTGATACCAAGTACATGTCTCTATGTACTACGGTTCTTGAGTTACAACATATCCGTATTCATGAGGCACAAAAGTGTAACATTTTGGCACATTTCACTATTTAACTCAAAGATCCCTTAATCACTTTCAGGAATCATTTTCAGGAAATGGACCTACATGTATTGCTATCATAAACCACTTCAAGTTTCTCAATTGATGAAACGGGTCAGGAGTTATTAAACCGATCGTAAAGGGCTGTTTCAGTGCTAAATTTGCTGCGTATAGTTAGCGAACATAAGCCACCCAGAAATGTCTGTCTGTGCATCTGCCCTTCACAATAAGTGTATATCTGAAGCGGACGCACCAAGTGCAGCATGTGTCCTAGTATAATGGTATAATATGCTAATAGGCGTAATAGTGTAATATATGCAATAGTGTAATAGGGCTAATAGTGTAATATATGCAATAGCGGTATACTGTAATAGGTTAATATATATGTAATAGTGTCATAGTTGTAACATGTGTAATAGTGCATTAGGGTAATATGTGTAATAGTGTAATAGGGCAATATGTGTAATAGTGTCATAGTGTAACATGTGTAATAGTGTAATAGGGTAATAGTGTCATAGTGTAACATGTGTAATAGTGTAATAGGGCAATATGTGTAATAGTGTCATAGTGTAACATGTGTAATAGTGTAATAGGGTAATAGTGTCATAGTGTAACATGTGTAATAGTGTAATAGGGTAATATATGTAATAGTGTAATAGGGTAATATTTGTAATAGTGTCATAGGGTAACCTGTGTAATAGTGTAATAGGATAATATGTGTAATAGTGTCATAGGGTAATATGTGTAATAGTGTCATAGAGTAAGATGTGTAATAGGGTAATATTGTAATAGTGTCATAGTGTAACATGTGTAATAGGGTAACATGTGTAATAGTGTCATAATGTAACATGTGTAATAGTTTCATGGTGTAACATGTGTAATAGTATAATAGGGTAATATGTGTACTAGTGTCATAGCGTAATATTTGTAATAGTGTCATAGGGTAACCTGTGTAATAGTGTCATAGTGTAACATGTGTAATAGTGTCATAGTGTAACATGTGTAATAGTGTCATAGTGCAACATGTGTAATAGTGTAATAGGGTGTAATAGGATAATATGTGTAATAGTGTCATAGTGTAACATGTGTAATAGGGTAATAGGGTAATATGTGAAATAGTGTCATAGTGTAACATGTGTAATAGTGTAATAGGGTAATATGTGTAATAGTGTCATAGTGTAACATGTGTAATAGGGTAATGGGTTAATATGTGTAATAGTATAATATATGTGCAATAGTGTAATAGGGCAATTACACTATACAGCCATTTTGTATACAACACTCTTACCTTAATGCACATATATTACACTATTACACATATTAACCATTACCCTATTACACATGTTACACTATGACACTATTACACATATTGCCCTATTACACATGTTGCACTATGACACTATTACACATATTACCCTATTATGCTCTTACACATGTTACACTATGGTACTATTACATATATTACCCTATTACACTATTACACATGTTACATTAAGACACTATTACACATATTACACTATTACACATGTTACACCATGACACTATTACACATAGTGCCCTATTACACTATTACATGTGTTACACTATGAACTATTACACATATTACCCTATGACACTATTACACATATTATCCTATTACACTATTACACATTTACACTATGACACTATTACACTATTAGCCTATTACACTATTACACATATTATCCTATTACACTATTACACATGTTACACTATGACACTATTACATATATTACCCTATTACACTATTACACATGTTACACTATGACACTATTACCCTATTACACTATTACACATGTTACACTATGACACTATTACACATATTGCCCTATTACACTATTACACATGTTACACTATGACACTATTACCCTATTACACTATTACACATGTTACACTATGACACTATTACACATATTGCCCTATTACACTATTACACATATTACCCTAATGCACTATTACACATGTTACACTATGACACTATTACATATATTACCCTATTACAGTATACCGCTATTGCATATATTACACTATTAGCCCTATTACACTATTGCATATATTACACTATTACGCCTATTAGCATATTATACCATTATACTAGGACACATGCTGCACTTGGTGCGTCCGCTTCAGATATACACTTATTGTGAAGGGCAGATGCACAGACAGACATTTCTGGGTGGCTTATGTTCGCTAACTATACGCAGCAAATTTAGCACTGAAACAGCCCTTTACGATCGGTTTAATAACTCCTGACCCGTTTCATCAATTGAGAAACTTGAAGTGGTTTATGATAGCAGATACATGTAGGTCCATTTCCTGAAAATGATTCCTGAAAGTGATTAAGGGATCTTTGAGTTAAATAGTGAAATGTGCCAAAATGTTACACTTTTGGTGCCTCATGAATACGATATGTTGTAACTCAAGAACCGTAGTACATAGAGACATGTACTTGGTATCAAAATGTCCGTAATGCCCAACTTTATATTAACGTTCAATACATCTATGGGGCTTAAGATCTTCGTATTTCGAGTTATGAAGGAAAAACCACATTTTTGGACAGACATCTTGGATTTTGGGGGCTGCCATCTTGGAATTTTGCAGGGCATGCAGTACTTTTAGAAATAGTGGGGTTTGCAGAGTGTGTGTACCAATTTTCATGTCTGTATGACCATTTGATTGACTTAAGAATCAATGTTACAAATGTCTTGCTCTCCTCAATCTGTGAAAGTACCTATATGCTGTATCTCAAGAACGTAGGAGATACAGACACGTACGTTGTACCAAATCGTCCGTAATGGCCAACTTTGTATTAACGTTCAATACATTTATGGGGCGTAAAATCAATGCATTTCAAGTTATGAAGGAAAAACCACATTTCTGGGCAGACATCTTGGATTTTGGGGCCGCCATCTTGGAATTCAAGATACCTCCACATCCAAATATTTTTTAAATGTCTTTGGCTATGCGTGTACCAATTTTCACGCTTTTCTCAAAAAGTGCAGTATCTGCCCTAATAAGAGAGCTAAACCGCTCCACTAATAGGGGTACTTCAGGGTGTTCCAGCCCAGGGGTAACTAATTTAGAGATATAGTTGCAGGAACAAAATGGTCTCATATGGGTCTTTAACATCGTAGTTAAATACACATTTTTCACTATAAATTGGGGGTCCCAGAGATGATAGGAATGCCATTAAATTGGGGTCCGTAGTGTAGACTAGAAATTATTGTTTCGTAATCACTGATAGATCTGTAAAAATCTGCTCTTATGGGGCTCACTGCGTTATGTTTTCAAATAGGGGTGTGTGGCCTAATACATGCAGCAATCTGGGGTAAATGACATGAGAAGGTTTTGGAAGCCACTGATGTATAGGATAACTAGACTTTGCTCTTGGTTTGCTCGTTTTCTACATATATCCATCACCAAGCTGATAGTCGTCCATGTCAACGTCTCAATCTTTCACTGTCTGTTGGAGTCTCTTTCTAGACTCCTGCCTTCCTCCCCATTTCTGTCTCTCTCTCCCTGTGTGTGTGTGTGTGTGTGTGTGTGTGTGTGTGTGTGTGTGTGAGTGCGTGTGTGTGTGTGTGTGTGTGTGTGTGTGTGTGTGTGTGTGCGCGCGCGCGTGTATGCACTGTGTGCGTGCACTGACATGGCAGGGTGCTAATCTTGAACCCTTATCTCCGCCTGCAGCTCGGCTCACGTTGCCTTTCTCCACGGCACTTTATCTGCTGTCAATCACAGCAGATCAGGGTGCACTACCTACAGCTGAGCCCGTTCTGACACCCCAGTCCAACCAATCACCATCTTACGCCGGTCTACGGTCTACCTTCACATGAGAGGTGCAACACTTTTAATTAAACTAACGAGTTTCATCGATTGCATAAAATTAACAATGGAAAAACAAAAAAATAATAATTCTAAAATAGGCAAAATGGTTCATATAGAGATGTGTCATAAAAAAAATGCAATGCATTGGCATTGTGGGGTGTAGATGACTAAGGTAGTGTTTAGCCTATGCATGGTAATATACAGTATAGCATAATATAACACTCAAAGGGCTCAAAATAATTTTGTTTTCAACCTCAAATATTCAGTCATGGATAGAATAATCGCGATACAACAATGTGTGAATGTTGCCACCATAGGATATTTCACATTGACCCACCCCTAAAACTACATTAAGTGCCGAGACGTATGGACAAAATCAAATATCGCCATTTCATAAAATTCACTCAACATTGATGTGGTACTACGACATTGCATTTTGACAACATCAACTCAATTTCTCATTTATAGCTACAAACAAGAAAAAGCTAAAATAGTGCCAATCCACAAAAAACACATCACACCTCTCACAACTCTGTTCAAAGCACTATAGGTCGACGCAGGGTTTGAGATTCATGTTCACTTAATTGGCAACTTATAACTACTACTACTACAACTAACACAACTACTAATAATAATAATTAAATAATAATAATAATAGCAGCCTAATCATTTGTAGTAGTAGTACAGTGATGCACTTTAGGTCGCTTATATTAATAAAATAAATACAATAACATAGCACCCACATGATCCACTACCCATGATCATCCTAAACTTTCCTGTACCAGGCACCCTCAAACTTCAGCCATCCAAACCATGTATCTCAATATTTCACAAGCCCTGCATGAACACTAAATTCAGACGTATACTTTAGTTGTGCGCCAGGCATTGCATTACAGTGTACACTGAAAACAGAAGATCTACTGTACATGCACACGTCGTAGCTTGTAGATAACAGCTACTTTGGGTGCGTGACAACGCTGGCCCAACAGCGTATAAATCAGGCGTGAGGTGCTGCAGTGCAGCATCAATCCGAGGCCTGCATGGTCAACCTCCCACCTCCCACCCCGCTATACGCCTCTCGTCGCCCTCTGAAACCCCTCCCATTCCTCCGCTAATCAGGACCACTAATCCGCACTGCTGGCGTTTTTTTTTTTTTTTTCACTCACGACGAGCAAGCCCTGCCCCTGCCAGGCACGCATCACCGCAGGAAGAAAGAAACATGAACAAAAATAAAGAAAAAAACAAATCCCCTTTTGGGCAGGTTTTAATATTTTTAGACGTCGGAGGCTTTTTTTTTTTATAATTCGAGGCTGAGGTGTGCTCTGGCACCCCTAATGCTTAAGTAATTGTAGATAATGGACTTTTTAAGGACAGCTGCTGATGCTGGTTTAAGTAGGATTTGGGCAGAGATTTGCTGCGGAGGGAAGACGTGGGGTGTAGACGGGTTGTGTGTGCGTCCGTGTGCGTGCGTGTGTGTGTGTGTGAGGAGGGGGGGGGGGGTGTTGGACAAAGTTGAAAGAGGTGTGGGAGTGAGGGATCGGCGGGGGAAAAAATGAGATGGAGAAGGAGGTGGTAAGGGCAGAGGAGTGAGTGAGGAGGGGGGAGAGTGCGAGGGAGGGAGGAGCTTAGACATATCCTCACCCCAAGCAAGGGGTAGTGAGGGGTGAAGAGAGAGAGACAGAGAGAGAGAGAGGAGAGAGAGAGAGAGAGAGAGAGAGAGAGTGTGTACGTGTGTGTGTGCTTGGGGGGGGGCTTCAATTATTCTCCATCGTACCACTGTGTCGTGTAAAAAAATATGCTGCGATCTACAAGACCATAAAGTTTGCAATGTGACGTGTTATGATCCTGCATGCGTTTTCAGTGGGCAATATTATTTAGTAGAGGAATATCTTTACTTTACTTATTACTTGAATCATAGAATAATTATATTACATATTACAATATTACCCACCTGCAAAAGAAGAGATGTACAACACACCTGTTTAGTGACAACTTGCGACAACTGTGATAACTTGTAGTGTAGGTCATGTGAATGCTGCGGTGGATTAGGATCTACAAACTACAGTGCATCTCTGTTGTTATAGCTTGTAAATCTATGAACAGACATCATGCAACAACAAGCTCAAAAGTACTAAGTAAAGAGGCATGCTTTGGCAGAGTAACATATTACTTATTACACATTTTGGCAGAATAATATCTTTTGCTGCAAAAGGTAGTAATATTACAGTAATATGTAATATTTAATTTGTTACTGCCCAACACTGTGTGTTCTTAGCTTTTGGCACGCGGCATGACGCTGCAAAATAAATCGGGGTATAAGAGAGAGAGAGAGAGAGAGAGAGAGAGAGAGAGAGAGAGAGAGAGAGAGAGAGAGATATGATCC
>CM076966.1:34156403-34268903 GCA_039105355.1 Benthosema pterotum
ACACACACACACACACAGAATATTCAACTATCAAAATGCTATTTGATACTAAAAATCAACATTATTATTTTTTCTACAGCATACAGTACATGCAGCTGTGAGCTATGAGTTTTCCAACTTAAGTACTAATCCATTCCTATTTGAATGTTTTCATACAGTATCGAATATAGGTCTACTGCATGTGCACTATGCTGTCACCATCACTCAATGTACGGTAGGTGACAGCAAAACTACAAGCACACAACACATGAGTTGTATCTTATGGCAAAACTGTTTTCCTCTCACAATTTACAAATGACTCCGTAATTCCGGAGATTGGTGAACATTTGTCTGGCTATGTGAGACTGATCAGCGAGGCATTGTGGACTCGTAACTCTGATTTCGATTCTGTAGTGCACTTCTATATTGCAGTATCGATACTTCTACTTGAGTAAAAGGTTTGAGTACTTTTTCCCCCCACTGCCAGCAATAGAGCGGAGCTGTCCGAGTCCAAGGAGCAGGCCGGCAGGCGACAGCAATATGCCATCCTGGCAGAAGAACAGCCAAGCAGCAAAGCCACTGAAAGCTGGCTATGTACACTTCCCATCTGTGTTTGGAAATTCTGCAGTTAATTGTGACCCAGCTTGACTGAGTGGCTTCTATTTTCGTCAAGCAGGAAATCATAGCTTCAAATGCACATATTGACCTGCCATGCTTTTGTCTTGCAAAGAAATGTTGTGAAAGTGTCACTTCTATATAGACTCCAATATTACACATACAGTATATCTACATGTTTAAGCATATATTTCATATTTGCATGTCGATTACCAGCGCTGACGTTTATTTCAGATATGCTCTATAATAGCCCAGATTACTGATATGTTTTTTTGTTTTTTAATGCCGTTTTTCTCCTTCTGTGAAAAGCTGTAGGCTGCACGATGGCATCTCTCAGTCAAGCTGGGTTATTGTTTGTGTACAACCAGATGCCAGAGCAAGGAGAAACAAGCATACATGCAACACGCAGCAAACATAGACACAAAACGAGAGCCAACATATTCAATAAGTATTAAACCCGGGTAATGGATTGACATGTAATACGGTTTTGTAGGGCACAAAAGCACTGCCTGTACAGAACATGCACCGCCTGTGTCATGAAAGGCACTGCATGATGTGCCGTGCCTGTATTGCATCAAAAGCAGTGACTGATACCATCGAAAAGCAAAAGGAACTGACTGTACCTTCAAAAGCATTAACACCAAAAGGCACTGGCTGTTCCCTCAAAGGCACTGGTTGTTCCTTCAAAAGCACTGGCTGTATCAGTCATATATTTTAAGGTATAGCTAGACTTAGTCAGCCCAGAGAATTGGTAACAGCGCCCATGCAGGGAAGAAAGACAAGAACTCGAGAACAGTTCCTGTCAAATTAATAAGTCACTTTTCAAACCAAGCCCACACCATCAAACACTGTTCTGGTGATGGCCATTACACCCATTAGAGCTCTAGGACAGAACAAAGAATTGGGCAGTCACACGCAGGTTAAAATTCCTCCCAGTCTCTCTCTCACTCTATTCATCTCCAGTGTTGGGGAAGTTATTTTAAAAAGTAAGGGCATTATAGTTATAGTTACTTCCCTGAAAAAGTAATTAGTTACTTTATGCCTTACTAAATTCTGAAAGTAAGGGCGTTACTTTACTTTACTTTACTTTTTTTTTTAAACATACAAAAAAGGGGTGTTCTGTGGTATTCGTGGTCACGAGTTTAAAGTGGAATTCCTCCCATTTTCAACATTTACTGACATTAATTAATATGCCTTAGAGATGTTGTTTGGACATGATTCTGTGTTTATTAGAAATGGAGGTTGTGTTTCACCATGTTAGTGATTTTCTTTTAGGACCTTTTTTTGAAAAGGGGTGGAATTCCCCTTTAATGGCAGCATGCTGAGCATGACTGTAATAAGATTTTCTTTGCTGAGGACAATGCTTGCTGCCCACTAACATAATTTACACTTCACTTCAATGTTTTTGTCCTGGTCCTTTACCATAGTCGTTTTCAACCTTTTTCATACCAGGGCCCACTGTTTATTCTGCATTTGAGCCATGGACCACCATTTGAGGAGATTTTGGCCTCACAGACCCCAAAGCTAAAGATTCTTTTGTCCACAATATCAGGCTGGATTTCAAAAACAACAGTCAAACATACAGATCCAAATGGACCCGCAAGGGTCCATTTGGTTTCATGTTTACACTCTCAAAGAGTTACATCTGGTTAACCAACTTTCCATCATTTAGCCTGAGGACCACCTGTTGAAAACCTGTGCTTTACCAGCAAGAATGTAAAATAATGTTTATATTTCCGCGCTGCAAAGGCTCCGGTCACGCTGTCGTCGTCGTATCATTGCATTTGAGAGCGTATGTTTTATTATTATTATTTTTTTTTACCGCAGCTCGAGTGCGAGTGTGTGTGCGCATCAACAATGCAGCTTTGTGTATGTGTGTGCTTAGAGGCCAGAGCCTTTAATTACGCGAAAACTCTGTTCACTCCATGGGGCCACTTCAATGGCGGCTCATCTATATATACACTTCTATTGAATTGGGACAACCGAGGTTAGTCATGTGATCATATGCTTTGTTTTCTGCCCCGTCAATGTCGCAACTCTTCTACTAGATGCTTGACGAATAAGACTGGCTCTGATTGGCTTATACTGCCATGTGGCGCCGTGTTAGCCAATCAATGACCTTTTCTGTGACGTGGTGGATGGCGTCACGTTAGACACAGATATATCAACACTAGATCAGGCATCCGGAATTAATGCAAGTGGATGAGAGGGGGACTCGTTCGTTGCCTTCTCTATTCAATATACTCTATGTTAGACTGAAGAAGCGAGCAGACAACACACAGTGCAGTGCAGTGAGTCCTGCCGCCGCCGCGGAGTAACGACACTAACGATGGTACAATAATCATAACGACGTTATGGATTTGGGAAATGTAAGGAGTTACGTTAGAAGTTACTGAAAAAAGTAATCCCTTACTGTAAGGGCGTTAGTTGTAAGGGCGTTATTCACAACTCTATTCATCTCTCCCTATGTCCCTCTCCCTCTCTCTCCTTTCGGTCCAAAGACAAATAACACAGCTCACTTGGTACAACTGTTCTAAACGTGTGACATTGGGCAATGACTCATTTGACCAGTCACTGGGATGTGGGCATGGCTAAACAACATCACAGCTCTTAAAATAAGCTGCACGGACAAGCTCACGTAATACAGTAGACCTACAAGCACATCGCCAGGAGCAAAATGAAGTGCATTCTGTTCAGTTGAAGGAAAAGTACATTGTAGGTTTTTCTTTCTTTCATTTTTTTGTATTTTAACAAAAAAATGAATCAAAAATCCTTTCCGTCACCTAAAAAAACAGCTCATCGTGTCTTCTCTTTGCCCCCCCAAACAATCAGTCTCTGTGAAGCATGGAGAGATCCTTTTGCAACTCGCTATCCACTCCTTCCCCATTACTGTCTGAGTCTCAGCTCTTAGCTGAATGTAACAAGCACAGAACCATTGTTGGCCGGGGCTATATCTGATAATCCCTGCTTGCCCGTCTATCTGAGTCTGCTGCTCAGATAAATGACAGGAAGAAGAGCCGCAGCTCTGCTCTGGACGGAGCGGAGCGGCGAGAAGGGAGAGGTGCCATGGGTGGCAGACAGAGTGGGGGGTGGGGGTGGACAGGGGGGCTGTCAGGGAGTCTGGATGGAGAAAGAGAGTGAGGGAAACGAGGGTTTGGGGGGGTGGCCAGGGGCGGATGTAACATGTCCCATTTGGGGAGGGGGGCAAGAGAACATGTTGGAGGGGCAAGAGAAAATGGTATGGTATGGGTGTGGCTTTATCGCCCGTGGCGCCGCCCCCATACCATTTTCGGTTACAGGACATTTATTAGACAAGTAAAGCATCAACAATAACATCAGTTGTTGTTGAAGTTGCAACTTGCTACAGATACGTAGCATGCATAGAGCTAAAGGTCTGACTCAGAGAGTTTTCTGTTTTCAATGATGAAATGCTGTTAGTTTAGTGGTGCCAAAATTGTAGTTAGTAGCAGTAGTGGTGTTTCAAATCATTTTAAATAAGCACTTTAATTTGAAATATCTTGGGTTGTTTTGCATGGCATCGTGTTTGGGGGGGCAGACTGGGTATTTAGGCGGGCATTGCCCCCCCATGCCCATGCCTAGATCCGCCCCTGGGGGTGGCTGAGAAAAGTAAAAAATATATAATAATAAAAATAATAATAATAAAAGCGACGAAGCAAGGAAGAATGATGAAAGATGAAAGAACAGAGACGGGAAGGAGAAAAAGGAAAGAAGTGAAGGGAAAAAAGGACAGAAAGCGAGAAGAATAAAAAAGTGAGGTTTAACTGAGGGCGGCCAAGATAGAGAGAATGAGATGGAGAAGGAGCCGATGGAAACCCTCAGAGGACACAGAGAACTACAGGCAGAGAGAGAAGGAGACCTTGGAAGTGCAGACTGGGGATCTCCAGGGCAGAGGGCTGAAGTAGCAGCACAGATGACGGCCAATACAGGTAAATACAGCTGTACAGCAGGCTGCAGGCTCCCAGCCTCACAACCACATGCATGTACGCACGCACGCACGCACGCATGCACACACACACACACACACACACACACACACACACACACACACACACACACACACACACACACACACACACACACACACACACACCCACACACACACACACACACACACACACACACACACACACACACACACACACACACACACACGCACACAAACGCATGCAGCTCAACACAGCAGCAGCAAATCCCAGACCAATTGTAAACACATTCTCTCTCTCTCCACACACACACACACACACACACACACACACACACACACACACACACACACACACACACACACACACACACACACACACACACACACACACACACACACACACACACACACACACACACACACACACACACACAGACTTAACATACTGTACAGTAGCCTCTGGTCCCAGGTTTACCCAGTGCAAAAAAAAGTTGTAAACTTTCTACTGCCCGCACGTACACACACTCTTTGAGCTATCAGACATATAGATAAAAGGTACAATGCATCAATACTGCCCTGTGTCTACTCCTGCACTAACCCTTAAGTAAAAGACTATAAGTAAATGAAGGAAGTACTGTAAGACCATTGTCGAAAGTAATCAACAAAAACAATATCGGACTAATTGCCAAATATTGCCAGACATTTTGAAAATAAATGAGGTACATGCATATTATGATCATACTGTATTTTCATATTTTTCATGGGACTATTACATTTTGGTATTTGGTATATATCAGTAGAATGGAGCCAAAGAAAAAATGATAATACTAGCCTAATACAATATACCTAACACACCTATTAGTTGTGATGGTTAGGGTTAGGGTCCCGTTCCCTCCTCTATTCCAGAAGTGAATTCCCCATTCATTTTCCTCATAGACTTTTCAAAAAGTAAAGATCTAAATACCTTTTAAGCTTCTCGGGTCGTGACAAATCATGACCACAAACAATATAGCTTGGAACAAACAAATAATTACAAAGAAGAAAAACAACAAAAAGTGTTGTAAGCTGTTTGCAGTTATTCATGTGCCACATTGTGAGCTTGTAAATCTCTGCCTGAAGGGCTTTCCAGATCATCAGTAGAAAATATCAAACGCATATGAAAGTTAATTATTGCAGCTTTATGCCCACTTTCGTAAATGTCAGATCTAATCTATTAGCCTATACAATGGCAATGTGTCAAGAAGCAATACTTTGTGAGCTTTTACTCTAGATCAGGGGTTTTCAACAGGTGGTCCGGGGACCACCAGTGGTCCTTGAGAGGGTTCCAGGTGGTCCCCAGCTAAGTTGGTTAACCAGATGTAACTCTTGAGAACGTAAAAATGAAACCAAATTTGGTTTCATACGCTCTCAAGAGTTAAAATATTCATCATGTGAATTAGCCCCAAGTCCTCACAACTAGAGCATGTAGAAGATTAATGGTCATTTTGATCTGTATGTTGGACTTTTGGTTTCCCAAATCCAGCCTGGAATTGTGCACAAAAGCAAAATAAATCTTTAGTTTTGGGGTCTGTAGGGATAAAATGTCGTCAACTGGTGGTCTGTGGCTCAAGTTCTGAATAAATGGTGGTCCCTGGTATGAAAAACGTTGTAAACCCCTGCTCTAGATCTGATATTATTCAAAAGCATGCAGAACATATTTTTTCATAGTTTATTTATTTTTATTGTTTTATTTCCCCAACAATGACATGCCCCAAACCAGGGATTGGCAGGTAGTATTAAGTGGTTAATTCCAGTTTGACTTTCTCTCTCTGTCCCGCGCTGCCTTCCCCCCACACTCCTGGCTTTAATCAGCATGTAAACAAGTGCAAGGTCATTTTCTTTCTTATACGGTAGAGGAGGAGATAAGGAGAGCATGGCGTAGTTAATCCTTTGGACACACTGATGGAGGAGTTGGTCCTGATGATGCTGCGGTGTTAATTATGCAAGACTGCATCTCTCTTTTCTCTCTCTCTCTCTCTCTCTCTCTCTCTCTCTCTCTCTCCTTCTTTCCCCATCTCTCCCTCATGATGACTCATCACTTTACCTTCTCTCACTCCCTCTGCCTCTCTCCCGCTGCTGGCCATCGCTTTCTTTCTTCTTTCTTTCTTTCTTTTTCTTCTTTCTTTCTTTCTTTCTTTTCTTTCTTTCTTTCTTTCTTTCTTTCTTTCTTTCTCTTTCTTTCTTTCTTTCTTTCTTTCTTTTCTTTTCTTTCTTTCTTTCTTTCTTTCTTTCCCCCTATATATTTCTTTCTTTCACTCTCTTAATCCCTGCCCCTGAAACTTCCAGAGGCATACCTCTCTTCGCTCGCTGAGGGAATAAGGCAGGTCATGTTTCACCACACCACTGCTTCTCAAAATGGGGTCCAGGGAGAGCCAAGAGTCCATGAACAGGTCCCTGGAAAATAAGACTGTGTTTTTGCGTTGTGTGTGTGTGTGTGTGTGTGTGTCGCATTGAGCGTGCGCCGGGGTGTGTGTGTGTGTGTGTGTGTGTGTGTGTGTGTGTGTGTGTGTGTGTGTGTGTGTGTGTGTGTGTGTGTGTGTGTGTGTGTGTGTGTGTGTGTGTGTGTGTGTGCGCGCGCGCGCATGTATGATTTCCAGTCTCCACACCAAATACTTGAAAACTCATTATTACACAACAGTGAGCTCGGCCTGCCGGTGGGGCCGCAGTTACACAGTCGTCTTTATGGCCTCTATGAAATATACATATGACCAAAGAGTCAGAGGACACCCTTTCTAATTAGCCTTTCTAATTAGTGGCCTTTGTTCCAGTGAGTGGAAATCTTAATGTTACAGCTGCAATTACACAGACAATTGTGGTTCTTCTGCGTTTTGTGGCAACAGTTTGCATTTTCCCCGATTCAGAATGACAAATCCTCCCCCGAAAAAAGAAGAAGTAAAAAAATAAATAAATAAAAGAAGACAATTGGTTGGCTGAAATGAGAGAGGAAGAACTTGACTCGCCTGCACAAAACCTGACCTTAACCCCATCAAACACCTTTGGAATGAATTGGAACGCCAAATACAAGCCAGGCCTAATCTTCCCAGTATTAAGTGTCAGACCTCACACATGCTCTTGTGGCTGAATGGGAGCAAATTGCAGACGTAATGTACCAACTAGTGAAAAGCCATCGCCGCGAATAGTGGAACATTTCCATGCAAATTCTTGGACCATTTCATAGCACTCCATGCCAACTCCCGTCTTACCATAGCCAACTCACTCTCATGACATGACATGGTAGTTCATAATATTTAATTAAGGTATAATTAAAAAAGTTTGATGAACCTATTTCTCCTCAGTGTTGATCAAATGTTAACATAATCAAAAAATTATCACCTGTGCCCTGAAGTCAGTGTTTATCCACCGGAAGAGTTTTTTTTTTCCAGATCTACAAAAAAGTCCAAAGAACTCATGCTATGTTAACAGAAGGCTGAGAAAAAAAAAACAGGGATTAAAAGAAGGCGATAAAGAAATGGATCTCAGGTAAAGCCTGGTGCGGGTACAGATTAACTGCTTCGTGGTGGTTCAATTAACGGTAATGTTGATACAAACATTAGGGGAAAATCTCAACGGTCTGGGTGCAATCATATAGTGAAGATGAATATTCTATGAATACTTAACTACTAAAGCCTGGCAACGAACTGGGTGGTAATTTAGGTATTTAATCTGGCAGCGAATCAGTTAATTAGTATCACTGGTAACACCTGTGAAGGAAGAGGCTCACTTTCTTTGTAAAATGGCTGCTGTGCAAAGAGCCTATTTCTGTGTCTGGTGGTCATGTTCTCTGTAGTCTGATTCATTTAATGTGTTTTGTAATGTCTTGATTTTTTTTTCTTCTTTTTCGTGATAAATGATTGTGTGGTGGATTGTTGTATGTCGCGGCCTTTGGCTAATAGCTTTCCTGTTATTGTACCCTGGTGAGGCTTTGTGAGCCGTAACGGCATCATCACTCAAGTGATGAACATAAGCCAACCTTACACAATACACAACACAGAATATGGGAAACGTTGGGGGTATCTTTGCAGACGCGTTGTCCTTGCCAGCCTCTATGGAAGTTGTGGAGGGCTGTGAGCGCTGGCAGACGTTCGCAAACAGGTGCCGAAACAGATATGAGAAGATCCAACACAACTTGTGGTGCAAGTTTTGTGGGTATGTTGTGTGGGTGAGTGTGGAGGATGTATTATTCTGGCATATATGTACGCGTGCTGTACATTATTGCGATCATGTTCTAATCAGCAGAAGGTTTATTAGATTTATCCCTGTGTGATTAACTTGTTGTGTTTGATAAGTCTAGTCCTCTCCATGCCATATCATTAGTGTTGCCACACGTCCCGGAATTTTCCTGATTGTCCCGGATTTTCATGGTCTGTCCAGGAAAAAATAAAAATAATCCTGGACACTTGAATGTCCCTGATTTTTATACATGGTCAAAAGTATTTTTTTTTTCTTTTTTTTTATACATGGCCAAAACTAGAAACCGCAACTAACCTGACTTGCGTCACTCACAGTCTCAGATCAGTATGATAGTCCTATTAAATTGTAGCATGCCTGTACGTACCAGTGTTGCCAACTTGGCACATTTGTCGCTATAT
Organism: Benthosema pterotum; assembly: GCA_039105355.1. Taxonomy (NCBI): domain Eukaryota; kingdom Metazoa; phylum Chordata; class Actinopteri; order Myctophiformes; family Myctophidae; genus Benthosema; species Benthosema pterotum. Next base: position 34,165,572 of record CM076966.1, read on the forward strand.
TTACTTCTTTTCCAAACCTCCCTACCACCAAAATTAGTGGAAAAACCGAATCTAAATCTGTTTATCTAAAGATAACTGAGATGAGAAAAATGAAATCTAGACTGCTCCAGAAAGAGTTGGAAATTAATGGTTAAGTAGCCTAATTATTAATCTGATATGTAGAAGAGTAACACAATAATGAGAGCAGTAACATTTCAGTGTAAAAGTATGATATACTGTTTGTCTGGGTTAGATGTTTAAAGAGGTGCGTTGCCGCCGATAATAGGTCGCCGATTGGATGGTCAAAATGTCCAGGATTTTTGTCAAACACATGTGGCAACCCTACATACCATAGTCATAGAGTGTTGCAGCAACTCTTGCAACATCTTGTTTTTCCTTCCATTGTTTTGTCATTGAACAAATATGCACAGATTGCCGTGATGTCTACAGTGATTGTGCTATAGTGTGCTGTGAATTCCAAAAGTGGGTGGACTGGCCTGCCAGCCGGAATGGAATGGAATCAGGCAGCACCATGTCTGTGTTGTAAGAGAATGACAAAGAAGAAAACGGACAGGAAAGGAAGCAATCAATAAACCGAAGGGTTGTGTCCTAATTAGGGATGCCCTGATCAGATATAGCGATTTTCCTGTTCCGATGTTTATAGAAACTTATGCCATATCACAATAGTACAACAAAATCCAAAGTCACAAAAAATATCCAGTGAAATATCATTTAAAACACACACGCACGCACGCACGCACGCACGCACGCACGCACGCACGCACGCACACACACACACACACACACACACACACACACACACACACACACACACACACACACACATGATTTTAGAGAATATGTTTTCAACCACAGTACAACACATTTCAAATATGATGTGTCTCAGTCTGGACAGAGTATGAGTTATGTCATTACATGGTTACCACAGCAACGGCTGCAGATAGGTCAACACTGTCTGAATAAAGATGTCTGATCTGATCACTTGCAAATAACAGCGAGGACAGTCTGGCCTAAATATCATATTAAATAACAGTTGGGACAGTCATTCCTAAAGATCAGATTTAGAGAAACAAAATGTATGTGCTTTCAACAAGGCCTGCATGAACAGAAACATGCCTGGTGTCAGCTAGGATGTGTTTTTCATGGCAAAATGCTGGAAGAATACAACATACACCTGTTCTGCACAACTGGGTTTACATGCACAGCGTCCATATTAGAATGAAATTGGGCCTCTTCCTTACAGGTTTTTTACCAATGATGATACTAATAACGTGTAGCACAGTGGTTCTCTGCTTTTTAATTTCAAGCGCACGCATAATGTTCCCCATTTGGTGCCATTTTCTGTACTGTACACTCCCATGGAGTTACACACTCACAAGTTACAATAGGAACATCCCCAAGGAACTGTGAGGGTCCCTGGACCCCAATTTGAGACCCACATGGTGTAGCAGTCTTTTCCAGTGAGCAATATCAGCAGGCAGCACCCTGACTCTGTTGGACCAGAATGGAACAGAGCCTTAATTAGTATAATTGGTAAGACCTGTGAGGGAAGTATGACCAACATGACTGCTGTATGTGCACATGGAGCCTGTGTGTCACTATGTTCTAAGTGTCTCTTCTGTAGGAATGCAATGGAAATGTGAATTGCGAACTATTTTCTTATTTTGGTTACCCTGATCTTCTCTGGGTTTTGTGGGTGACAACATTCAGCCTCCAATTAAACCATGCGATATAACCATTTTCGGCCCATCAGGGTGAAACATCCCGCAGAAAAGTTTCCTCAACTCGGGTGTCGTCAAGAAAAAAAAAAGAAGAAGAAGAGGGGGAAAAAAGGGGGTCGACTCAAATAGGAAACTCTGATGCTTAATTGGTTTAAGAAATCTCTCCCCGGCTGGCACGCATGCAGCCTAACTAAGACGGCGGATGCGAGGCGTAAGTAGCGGACTATAAGACCATCATTCTTTGGGAGGTGTGACAGCGCGCGAGGGCTCATTTCCATCTCCCCGTCAGCCACTCCTACTCTGCTCCGTCCCAGTGAAGCAGCAATGTTAACAATGCTGTCCCCACATTTACCAGTTCTGCCTCATTACAGCCAAAGAAGCGGATAAATTAGCGCAGGAGAGCATGCACCGGCGGCGTCCAACTGCACCTGTCAAAGAGTGAGGCAGAGAGAGAGAGAGACAGCGAGAGTGTCGACTATGCTGTGGGGGTGGGGGGGGGCAGGGGCGGATATAACATGTCCCATTTGGGGGGCAAGAGAACATGTTGGAGGGGCAAGAGAAAATGGTATGGGGGCGGTTTCATGGCCCGTGTCGCTTCGCGCCACGGGCGGTGAAGCCGCCCCCATACCATTTTCAGTTACAGGACTTGTATTATTAGGCAAGTATAAGCATCAATAATAACATCAGTTGTTGTTGAAGTTGCAACAGACACGCAGCATGCATAAAGGTCTGACTCAGAGTTTTCTGTTTTCAATGATGAAATGCTGTTGGTGTAGTGGTGACACAGCTGTAGTTAGTAGCAGTAGTAGTAGTAGTGTTTCATATCATTTTAAATATAAGCACTTTAATTTGAAATATCTTGGGTTGTTTTGCATGGCATCGTGTTTGGGGGGGGCAGACTGGGTATTTAGATGGGCATTGCCCCCCCCCATACCCATGCCTAGATCCGCCCCTGTGGGGGGGAAGGGTGCCAAGGAACCCGGAGCTTGGCGCACAATCTCTCACTGCGTATAAGAATGAACACGTCGCCGCACGCATGCATGCACGCATGCACGCATGCACGGCGTACGTACGCGCACACGCGCCCACACAGTACTCTCATCTCCGTTCATTGCCAAAATTCTATGTATCCATTCTAGTACAAGAATGGCATTATCTGAAGTTCATCCTTCAATACATCCAAAAAGGTACTGCCTGTACAAGTGTTCAGCAAGAAGAATTTTCAGTTACTTATTTCTCCTGCCTTTGACATTTTATTTTATTTTTTTCTTGGTTCTGCTCCTCGAGTGTTTCATTATGACATCGATCTCACACTACAGAGCCCGACCGATTTTTATTAAATACCAATTGCATTAGAATGAAATGTAAGTAAAAAGCTTCTTCCAAACAGACTTCATGGCCATGTCCGCCTGGCTTGTCATCGTGTCAAGAAGAACGTCCTCTTTGTAGCTTTTAGATTGCTGTTTTTTTTTTCAAACCTTTTCGATTAGGGCTTAATTACACTGAATTATTATTAATTAGTCGGGACACAGTGGCACCATGGCGTTATATTATGGACTGCACTGATATATGGACCATGGCTCTAATGACAGCTCCACACCAAGTAAATCAGGATCCTGTGCTCTTCCAGCCTGGCCTCGGGGTCCACGGCGCCGGCAGACAATTTTTTTTTGCGACGGAGTGGACAAATGGCTTGGGTTTTTCTCTGACCTCTTTGCACTAAAACTCTGCTGCCCCGTGGCCTTTAAAGAGCGCCCCTCTCATCGGTCCACTGCCTCTGGCCTGCCATCTTTACAGGCTGGTTAAGGGCAGTCTCACCACAAACTATGTTTTCCAGCCAGTTCCTCCGAAAATTGCTTGTAAAAAAAAAAAATAAAACAACAACAACAACAAAAAAACAAGACATGGGCCAGGAGGAGTACCGCACAGCTCGACTGCCTGCCTGGCCAGGATTAACATTTTACACTCTCAGAGGTTGAAAATCCCATCAGATGGAACCAAATTAATTTCTGCACAATATTCGGGGCCACCATCCGTATAACAGGAGACATTGCGGAGTGCATCCCTCGATCGCAATTCCATTCCCGCCCCTAATCGGCATGTCGAACCATGCATGCATGGTGGTGTGGTGGAAAATGCTTCCATCCCAGGGGGATACGAAAAACAATTGGCCCTTTTTAATTTCTTTTCCCAGGAGGGCAACAGAAGAGAAAATGCTACAGATATAATTGATGGTATGGCAAGCAGGAGCGCCTTAGAAGAGGTCTAGCATCCGGTAGCCCGGTAGGGCCTGTCTTTTTTCTCATAACGGCAACAAAGCTCGTGGGCATTGGAGGTTGACAAATCTGGCACGGAGGACAAATTGACCGGCAATGGAACACAATTTGTCCCTTAAAAGAATGGGTTGGGGCCCTCTGTGGCCTGAGTAATTAGTTTAAGCTGCAGCATGTCTGGCCAGGAGTGGAACCACTGGAGAGGGACTATGTCCTCTGATAAGGTGCTGCACCGCACTGCGCTGTACACGCACACACACACACACACGCACACGCACGCACGCGCGCACACGCACGCACACACACACACACACACACACACACACGCACACACACACACACACACACACACACACACACACCTTCACAACTGCCACAGAATATATATCAATTAACACATTTTAGAGGTGAAAGAGAACAAGACCCCGGGATTAGGCTTGTAATGTATTTATCTGTGTGTGTGTGTGGGGGTGTGTGTGTGTGTGTGTGTGTGTGTGTGTGTTTTTGCGTGCATACGTTTGCCTTTATGTCTTATCATGCTCATACCTGCCACTTCCCTAATTACCTGAGACAAAATCACCTTTCAATCAAGCCGGCCTATTTTTCATTAGAAAACAACTGCTTAGTACATCACCTATTTAACAATTACATTTCCTCCTGTCTCAGCATGCTTCTAAAGTAAGTATATTATGCGTCGTGTCTGTGTGTGTGCGTACGTGTCGTGCGTGCGGGTCATTTAAGGGGAGGCTTTTTTAATGAAGGGAATAATCTCTCTCTTTTTTTCCAGCCTGTGTGCACTATAAGGCACAGATGCAGACATATGGTGGGCCTGTTGTGGCAGCATCTGTATCGCTGATGCAGGCAGGGAGAGAGAGAGAGAGTGTCACCAAGCCGGATGCACTGGTCCATGGCAGTGTGCTTAGTGACACCCAGCAATGATATTGCACAATCTCCCCCTGACCCATTTCTGTGTGACACATGCTGAAGTCCATTTTCTCTTCCTTTCACTGGCGGTAGAAGGAAGGTGGGGGTGGTGGGGTGGGCAGGCGGGCGGGTGGAAGGGTATCAAATTGAGAGAGGGGGGGAGAGGGAAATAGAACCCAGCCCATATATAGGTTTGGCCAATATGTTGGCCATTTGAGTGTGATTCTTTTGGACAGCATTGGTATGGGACATTGGGACATGATTCAACTAACGTGTCCCCCAAGCTATCACTGCAAGCTGATGACAGAATTTTGGGCATGTCACCATCTTATATTTTATATTGGTTAAATATAATTCAATTACATTTAATTTTACCAGTTAAATCGTATATAATCCAATTATCAACACTACAATATTGGAATAAAATCTGGAATTCCACATTTGCTTGGGTGAAAATACAGTGTTGCGTGTCGAGAGTTTTCAAAGATAGGAACTATTTTAACTCTGTTATTTTTAAATGTATACAGTACTATAAGTTAAGTGTTCTTTTTTTTAGATTTTGCACTTCTATCTTTTTAAATCTATAACAAATATTGTTAATCGGTGGTCTAGCAGTCTCCAAAATCAGGATGGGCATCGAAAAACTGTGGCTGAGACAGCCAGGGAGAGACAGGGCGGAAGAGCAGAATGGCAGCACAAAATTGTCCTACATTCAGTTCAGAGGAAGTATAGAGGACCCTTCCAAGTTTTACCCTTTTAGATTTAAGGTGACTCTAAGGTGATGAAAGTCCGGGTTATAAGAACTTTTTTCTTCCTCTCTTCTCCACCACTGCTGCGCCTGGCTGCTTCGTTATCAATACAGAGGCCATGGGTGCTGCTGTAACGCTGCGGATCACTCAACAGCCAACCGTCAAAGTATGGTGATGTGAAAACTCACAAGGCCGAGAAGCAGAGCCACCCCAGCACACATTCACCAGGGCAGGCACACTCCCCAGGGAGCCAGAGAGACAGGGAGAGAGAGAGAGAGAGAGAGATGGAGGGAGAGAGATACACGTAGGGTTACCCATGAAAGGAGCGGAACAGAGCGCGCGTGAAAACAGACACAAAGGCGAGCTGGATCTCTTGTTTCTCCCCGTGAAAACTTTAATTGGCTTTTGGGCTCGAGTAGCGCCCAATTAGCAGGCTTGTTACATACGCACACCCAGAGCTAATTGGCCTGAGTGGAGGAAGTGGCGCGACGTGAAAGCAAAGAGAAAGACTCATTTAGAAATCCAAGCCTCCGACGGGAGCATGTTGGGAGGCCATTTTGCCAAACAAAGGGGGAAAAAACAAAACACTCTGGAGCATGTCCATAAGGCAGACCTGCGTCAAACACGTTCTTTTTTTTTTTTTTGCCTTTTTTTAACGGTTTGCTTTTAGCCATAACTCACACGTGCCAAATGGACAGCGCCTGCCAAATAAAATGATACAATAAGTGCCAGGGAGTTGAGTCAGTATTCGAACATCAATTTAATATACTTTACTGCGATTGATGACTCACCTGTTAATCTAAATGGCCCTGATGTTGCAAAGCCTCCACACCCATCTGACAGTCCCAGCAGGTTAGCACAAAATCCCTACTGACTGACTTACAACCTGCACAGAAAAAGTTACACCTGCACAGAAAAGGGGAATTAATAGGGAGAGACAGCGAAATCAATTTGTAACTGCAGCAGGCGTTGCGACAGTTGGCAAACTGCAAAAATGTGCTGTGAACTGTCGCAGATGTTTAAGAACTATCATGGCAGTTTTATTAACGTTTAACCTCAGTAAATCCTACGCCTAAGCCTAACCTTAAATCTTGAACGGTCACAACAGTTATGAAACTGTTGTGACCGTTATTTAAAATGGTTGCGACAGTTATGAAACTGCCACGACAGCTATGAAACTGCCGCAACTATTATGCAAAACAGTCGCAACAGTTATGAATAATGGTCAAAGTCGCAAAATGATGTGACGGAAGTCGGAAAAATCTGATTTATACCTGCTGCGACGCCTGCGGCAGTCGCAAATTGATTTGGCCCCTTCCTGTTAAAACGTCCTGGGGAGAGACATCATTCATAATGTGACCTCACCACACACCCAGACTGCCCTACATTCTGGAATATGCTGAACGTGCATGTAAATAGAACAGTGCTACTGGCGCTGCCGACTGGATCTTCCCATCGCGTTACCGTATAGCAAACTTCCCCCGTCAGGATCTGACGCACGCAGGACTTCCAAAGGGATACAGCTCTTTCACTGAATGAATTAATCAATTAATCAAAGGATGTAAACCCAAAGAACAAGGCAAAACCCGCGGTGGGCTTCCCTAGTGGCGGGTCAAATGCAGTGCACACATTAGACGGATGCAGGCTTAAGAGATTTAAGTCAATGAAAGAATCAGAAACAGTGGAAGTGGCAAATCTGGGATTCACAGTCAGTCAGGAGATGACAGGAACCATGGAGAGACCACACAGACATCGCAGCCTCGCCTCTTCTGTCACTGCCATCACGCTCTCTCTCTCTCTCTCTCTCTCTCTCTCTCTCTCTCTCTCTCTCTCTCTCTCTCTCTCTCTCTCTCTCTCTCTCTCTCTCTCTCTCTCTCTCTCTCTCTCTCTCTAGCCCCCCCCTCTCTCTCTCTGTCTCTCTCTCGCTCTCTCTGTCTCTCTCTCGACAGTAGATAGGCTGACAACAGAAATGGAAACATGACTCTTTGAAAAAGAGGCCAAAGAATTGGAATTCTATGTTCTAAGAGCTTTCCGACTCTCTGGCTCTTTTATCAATAGACACACGCACACACACACACACGTGCGCGCACACACACACACACACACACACACACACACACACACACACACACACACACACACACACACACACACACACACACATGCACAAAGATGATTCTTCTTTAGACCCACGCCAGCCTGGAGTTCAAAGCAGTTTGCTGGCCGCGTTGCTCCAGCCTCTCTGCTTTGTTTGGCCCTGACCACGTCCATGTCCAAGGACCAGCTGCCATTACAGCCTCTCATTCAGCCACTTCATGTCCAGCCTCATGCCTCCATCCCCCATACAGTCGCTGCTTTTTTCTGTGTGGGTCGGCTCCTGCCTTTTTTCCCTTTTTGTTATTAACAAAGACCCTGCAAGAGCTACTGTATGATGCTTCACTTGAAGATTACTTACTGTTGAAATGTGTGTCCTTTTTGGAGGAAATGCCCTGACTGCCCCACCAAACATGATGTCCTGCAAACAACCCAAATATTAAAGATATTTCAAGTTAAAGTGCGTATAATTAAAATGATTTGAAACACTATGCTGCCACCTAACTACAACTGTCGTAGCACTAAACCAACAGCATTTTACCATGAAAACAGAAAACTCTCTGAGTCAGACCTTTGGCTTTATGGATCTGTGTGTCTGTTGCATCTTCAACAACAGCTGATGCTATTATTGATGCTTACTTGCCTAATATAAGTCCTGTAACCAAAATGGTATGGGGGCGATGAAGCAATTGGGGTGCAGGATGGGGGTGAGTTTAGGCACTTTGAAGGCCAGTCCAGTAATCATGTCAAACACAAGCCAGAGTTACCCCCCACTGGCCATTGAAAACTGCCACTGCTGATTCATTTTAATTTGGTTTCGTCTATGTGTTCTTGGACAGAACGACTTGCCAATTTATTATTATTATTATCTATTGATGTGTATTATTTTCATTTTTAGTTGATTTATTCTGCATTTCAGCACATAGTAAACAACAGAGCGAGGGAGACATAGGAAAGGCGGGTGATAAAAGAGGGGATGACTCACAGCGCAGAGACATCGGTCAGATTGGAAAACACAGGCCAGCTGCTGTAAGGACCATAGCCTTATTTATTAGGTGGCGTACGGTATGTGTAGGTTGACCCGTGGGGGCAGCACAGCCATGTCGTCGTCGCTGTTGCTGTTATTCTTTAACAGATTGCAAGACATATCGTATGGTTTCAGGTGGCTACGTTTAGCGCGCCCCGACAATAAACACCGTCACCACCGCTGCACTGCATGCACAACAGCAGCTCTGTACACAGCGGAGCGTGTCAAAACATCAGGCCATGACCATAACCACAATGAGCCTTGTCCAAAAGTACCACGGCAGAGCACAGGACACACACACACACACACACACACACACACACACACACACACACACACACACACACACACACACACACACACACACACACACACACACAGAGCACATCTTTTATTAGCCCTCTGCATGCAGGACGTGCCTGCCCTGAGATTGGAGGACTGACCCCACGCTGTGAGCTGTTCAGGGGAAATGTTTACCCAAACCCCCGCAGAACATGCCATTAACCCCTCTCTAGATGGAGGACAAATAAGAAACCCACACACACGCACACACACACACACACACACACACACACACACACACACACACACACACACACACACACACACACACACACACACACACACACACACACACACACACACACACACAGACACACACACACACACACCTCCTCACACCACGCACGCCCACACCACGCACACACGCACGCACCTCACTCCTCGCTCTCTTCCCCATGAGGACAACAGAGGCGGGAGCCATCATGGCAATGGGCTCGTTATGAAGCCGCGCTGAGACGTTAACGAGGATGGGGGTCTCTGGGGGGGCTTCGGCGGCGGCGGTGCGCCGCTGTGCCTAACGCTCAGCGAATTACCTCGGATCTCCAGCAGCACGCTGCAGACAGCTGATTACCACAGCAGCTAGCGCCGAGGAAGAGGAGGAGGAGGAGCTGGATGGAGGAGGAAGCTGGAGCATGCAAGCCACACATACACCCACACCCACACCAAGAAGAAGCCATACTGTAACACCACTACTTCTCCTCTCTCTGCTCTCTCTCTCTCTCTCTCTCTCTCTCTCTCTCTCTCTCTCGCGCTCTCTCTCTATCAGGGGCGGATCTAGGCACGTGCATGGGGGGGGCAATGCCCTAAATGCCCAGGCTGCCCCACCAAACATGATGGCATGTAAAACAACCCAAGATATTTCAAATTAAAGTGCTTATATTTAAAATGAATCACTACTGCTGCTACTAACTAACTACAGTTGTGGCACCACTAAACCAAGAGCATTTCATCAATGAAAACAGAAAACTCTCTGAGTCAGACCTTTATAGCTTTATCCATGCTGCGTGTCTGTTGCAACTTCAACAACAACTGATGTTATTATTGATGCTTTACTCGCCTAATAAAAGTCCTGTAACTGAAAATGGTATGGGTGCAACTTCATGGCGTGAAGCAACACGGGCGATGAAGCCCATACCATTTTCTACAGCCCCCCTCCCCCAATTGGAAAATGTTACATCCGCCCCTGCTCTCTCTCTATCTCTCTCTTCGTCTGTGTCTCTCACTCTCTGCCTTGTCTCTTTCTGCCTCTCTCTCTCGCGGTATAGCTACTGTATCCTTCTCTCAATCCCAGTCTATCCGTTTTCTCTCTCTGCCCCTCGAGCTTAAAATGGATGCCCGGAGGCTCTGATCAAGGCCTCAACTGACGACGGTTGGTGGTGGTAGTGATGGAAGGATGGGGGGTGAGGTGGGGTTATAGCTACGTGAGGAGGAGGAGGGGGGTGTGCACCTCCTCCCCCTCCTCAGGGGGGCCACAGGTGTAATTCAATCACACCATTTAATTCCCCTGACACCGGAATCGCGAGGGGGTAGAGAAGAAAGTCAAGATAGACAGGAGATCACATGAGTCCCTCTCAGATTGTGAAGATTGGCTCCCGGGCCGAGGCTCAGAGCAATGCTCCGCGCTGGCCAGGGCTTTTATTTAATTATTTACCCCCCCCCTGCTCCCCCCACGCCCCATCCTTTCTATTTTTTTTTAACTCCGGAGAGAGAGTAGAGAAGAAGACATCCCTATTTTTAATTGAAAAAGTCACCTGCCATCGGCATGAGAGAAAAGAAAAGAAAGAAAGAAAGAGAGAGAGAGATAGAAGGAAGGAAAATAAATGACACCCACGGAAGGGAAGGCTGAAACAAAAACACCAGATGGTGATATATACATGGCAAAAATGATTGTTTATACTTATTGTTTGATTATATGTGATAATGAGAGTGGTATTCCTCAGGGCAATTAGTGTGCACCGCAGCAGCCATATTGCGAGAGAGGACACACTGAACAATGCTGAGTGGTGATGCGACTGGGAGAGCGTGCACAAAAAGGATCCGGAAAGAGTCCGTTTTCTACGCTCCCCGGGTATGCTCTCCAGAGCACGGGGTACTTTTATTTTACAGTGCAGAGGAGGGATGACACACTGTTATGAAGTAACGCTCATCAGCGTGATTATTAGTGCAATAAGACACCACAAGGTGGGATAGGCCACTCACCGTCTGTATGCACTGACGAGGTGCATGAGCGTGTGTGTAATGAGCGTGCGCGTGTGAGATTTAGTGTGTGTGTGCGCGTGTGTGTGTGCGTGCATGTGCATGCGATTGCGATATAATGTGTGTGTGTGTGTGGGTGTGTGTGTGTGTGTACAGAGAGATAGACAGGGAGAGAAAGAGGGAATTAAAGTGTAAGAGATGCGTTTCACTGTGTGTGTGTGTGTGTGTGTGTGTGTGTGTGTGTGTGTGTGTGTGTGTGTGTGTGTGTGTGTGTGTGTGTGTGTGTGTGTGTGTGTGTGTGTGTGTGTGTGCGCACATTTCTGTGAGCATTTGTGTGAGTGCATGCATGTAGTTTATGGCTGGATGTGTCTGAAGGCATGCAGTGTGTGTGTGTGTGTGTGTGTGTGTGTGTGTGTGTGTGTGTGTGTGTGTGTGTGTGTGTGTGTGTGTGTGTGTGTGTGTGTGTGTGTGTGTGTGATATAGTGTCTGTATGAGCTCCGTGTTAACGCGTGTTCCCCCGGCAGGCGGGGGGCCCTGGGGTCTTGGCCTGTGACAGGGGGCAGATCGGGGGCACTTACCCCTGGCAGCGTCTTCTGTTCATGGAGGGCACTCTGGGCCTTCAGTGCAGACTCTCTGGCACAGTATGTTAGAAAGGCACATCCTGCCAAAGTACAACAGACACAGTTACTTCAACAAAAAAATAACCGGATCGCTACGGGTAAAAGGGAAAGGGACATAAACCAACAACGCAGGACGGCAATAAATGTACACCACTGCTTAAATAGCCTAAATATTATATTTTATTGCAGAGTTGTTGTTTTTTTTTTACAGTGCTCAAAACACTTTATATTAGACAGCGAAAGCATGAAATCAAAACAGCCGACCATAAAAACTGTTTGGCAACGCTAAACTAATGGACGCTTTATAATGCTGACGATCTAGGAATCTCGGCTTTCCTCCAACTAGTACTCATTGCTAATGCTTTACATTATACAGTATCAGCTGGGAAAATCGAGACGACAACTCATAGAATTACATACACTATCAGAGCGTGAAGGCAAATCTGTCAGCGACAGCAACAACAGCAAAGGTTAGCAGAATTATGTCAAAATGTATTATCCCACACGTACGTTTTAGTACCTGATGAAATAAGTGCAATGATAAGTGCTATGACATTCAAATGTCCAAAATGGAGCAAATTGGGCATCGTACAAAATTGTTCTAATGGTCTACGCATGTGGTGGTAAATGTAGTACGATCAATGATGGGAGATTAATTGGCCAACACATGATATCTGTCCATCAGTTGTTGTTGTTGTTGTTGTTGTTTTTAGATTAATCGCAATTGGTTTGATTAATCAATCAGTAATCATTTAGTGAAGTTAGTGTGGTTGGTAAGTACATTTACTCAAGTACTGTACTTTTATTACATTATTGTGTGCGTGCGTGTGTGTGTGCAATGTGCATGCTGGCGTGCCGTGCGTGTGCATGTCTGTGACTGATTCGGTCCTCCCCAAAAACATAATGAACATAAATGTGTCCCACTTCCTTATCAGTTCAATTAGGGACACATCGTTCAGCTACCGAACAAAGAACGATTCTGTATTTCAAGGGAGTTTCGACATGTTTACAGAACATTAGCATTCATCAGTGTGGATTATAGTTATTGCTGTGTGTGCGATGACTTCCAGTAGCTGGATATTGGTGATGTTAGAAAGCCGTGTCACCCCAGGCTACACAGCCTAAATAGCTATACGAGTACAAGGCTACACGCCCATAGCATTTCCCCCATCCCAAAAAAAATCTGCATATTGCTATTTGATGAATGATCACTTTCATAATTATCGAACAGGGCAAGGGAAAAAGTCGAGCGGCGTGCAATTTTTTAGCAGCAAAGTAATTAAAAACCTCTGGTGATGATGAAGCCCCGGAAAAAAACGTAACCTCTCACAAACTCCAGAGGCGTTTTTTTTTCTCCCCTCTGTATAGTCATGGGGGGAAAATCCGGGTGAAACAGTATGAATATGCATTAATAAGTCTGCCACTAACAAAAATGTGACAGCTTTCATTAAAGGGTGAGTGGTTGTTCTGTTGCGTGCTCGCTTGGAGTTGACAGTGGGTGACCCCGTTCCGAAGAGTTTTTGCACTGTGCAGCATAATTTCCCATTACTACATGTCACACCTGCTGCCAAGGCTCCCCATGGGAGAGAGGGAGAGAAGAGAGGAACATGCACGTGCGCACACACACACACACACACACACACACACACACACACACACACACACACACACACACACACACACACACACACACACACACACACACACACACACACACAGACTGTAGCTCCCTTGTAACTGAGACTGTGCAAATGGACCGTAAGAGTCCGTCGGGTTCCCTGGCTTTAATAGTCTCAGAGTTACATGAATACTCCGGATTTTACTGTGTACATGCACAAACACACACCCACACACACCCACGCACACACACCCGCTCTGTAGCACCCATATCACCCCCGGAAAGGGAGCGATACACCCTGGCGCCTGGCCAAAGAGAGCTCCCCTTCCTTCTCTTTTTTCCCCCTCTCTCTCTCTCTCTCGACAACCTTCACCCTCCTCCTCCTCCACAACTAGGCACTCACTCAACAGGAAAAATCACCTAAACGACACTGATGAAACGCCGGTGCCACGCAGCAAAGCAGGTGGAGGAAAAAATAAAAAAGTTTTGGGAGCCCGGTGAGGCACTCCTCATCCCCGGGTGACATTACAAAACTGAGTACATGAAGCGGGACAGTAGGGGAGGGGAGGGGAGGGGAGGGGAGTCTCCAGGGGGACGTGTCCCAGCAAAAAGCACTGTGGGTATAACGCATGCCAGCGGTCCTTCCAGGGGCAGATCTAGACATGGGCATGAGGGGGCAATGCCCCCCTAAATGCGGAGACTGCCCCACCAAACATGATGGCATGCAAAACAACCCAAGATATTTCAAATTAAAGTGATTATATTTAAAATGATTTGAAACACTACTACTGCTACTAACTACAATTGTAGCACCACTAAACCAACATTGCATCATTGAAAACAGAAAACTCTCTGAGTCAGACCTTTAGCTTTATGCATGCTGCGTGTCTGTTGCAACTTCAACACAGCTGATTGATGCTTTACTTACCTAATAAAAGTCTTGTAACCGAAAATGGTATGGGTGCGACTTCATCGCCCATGGCACGAAGCGACAAGGGAGTTGAAGTCGCACCCATACCATTTTCGCCTCCCCCCCAATTGGGAAATGTTACATCCGCCCCTGCTTCCAAGCCTCTTTTTCTTTTTTGTTTTTTGCAGCTAGATTGTCAGTATACAACCACGCGCGCCGCCCCCCCCCCCCCCCCCCCCCCCCCCCCCCCCCACACACACACACACACACACACACACACACACCCACTACCTCTCGTTGCCAGTTACAACTTGAGGTTTCATCACACGGTTTTAGTGCGAGGTTAGAAATGTCCCTGCAACAATCCAAGGTTCCGCAGCAGTGCTTTTCACCGGCCACATTTTTTTTCCACGTCAATTTGCCTCGTAATACAAGAAGGAACAACAAAATGCCTGTCCCACAAACAGAGAGAAGCACAGCCTGGGCTCCAGCTCCATCATAATGGTCTTTGGATGATACTATACTAAAAACTATACTCATTATTAAATGATATTCCTCTTTGAATGAAGAAAATTGCTGATCACGTTATCCTTTGTTGGGCTTCCAGTGATCTGCCAGTTTTGCTTTTAAGGTAAACTCATCACAACCCCCTATTGAATTGTAAGAGAGTAAAACAAAAAAAGTAAAAATAAAACATTGATTAAACATAGAAACAAAATTAAATGTTCCATAAAGTTTTTTTTTTCTTTTTGCAGTGTAACCATTATTATTCTGGTCGACTGCATGACTGCCTAGGGTAAGGCACCCCCCCTCTCCCTCCTCCCAATAAGTCCCTCACGGCCATGGGGAATTGGCAGGACTTTATGAAAGCTTCATATCCAATATAGTGCTGGCTCAGGGGACACCTTGAGCCCAGGGGGATGACGATGATTTAAAAGCAAGATGTGGAACAGACAAACATTCAACTTGGCCAACGCACACGGCAGCGCCCGGACCCGGCGATACTGGCTGTGTGGGGGTGTGAGTGTGAGTGTGAGTGTGAGTGTGTGTGTGTGTGTGTGTGTGTGTGTGTGTGTGTGTGTGTGTGTGTGTGTGTGTGTGTGTGTGTGTGTGTGTGTAGACTGGAGGGGAGGGGGGGGGGTCATCTGTCATCTAGTCATCTGTTTGACTGTCTCCAACATCACTCCCAACATATTATTCTTAAGACGACTTGTGGCCATAATAAAGCTTTGTGCAGTATATGCACAAATCAAATACATTCGTTCTCTGACAATCCTGCAGGAGGGAATTCAAGGAGCCGTCACACTGAAAATAACGTGTTAGGATTGACCTACAGATGGAGGGCTTATCAGAGGGGACCAGCGCCACGTACAATGTTTTTTTGTCTCGCTTTCTTGAGGGCTTTCTTTCTAATGCAGTTATGTGTGTTTACATACTGTACTGGCTCATAAAACAACCAGATTTCCCTCGGTGCTTCCATGAGGTTTTATCTCAGCCTGTACTAGTTCAGCGGCAAACAAGAAATATGCTAAAATATGATATAAGACAAGAACATAACACAAGGAAATATACAGTAAAGAAAGATAAAATATTAGGTCTTTTCTGAAGGGGAATTCCATCATTTCAATGTACAGTATATCACTGCATATGCAGCATATCACTGCAATGGTAGAAACTAGAAATGAAAAAATGTATCTCCATATTGGAATGTCAGGTCAACATGTCAGTGAAATAACATGTTTGCCTTTGTATAAGCCTATAAGGTCATCAAGGCTAGGTCAGGTCAAGTACTAAGTGGGAGCTTCACATTATGGCAGAAAACTGTGTGTGAGCCCCATAATTCATTCCACAGTTTGGTAGCCATAAATGAATTGAGAAGGCGTGTGGATTGTTGTCCACACAGATGTTTTAGCCAAGGTTCTGCCAGCTGCACAATGTTAGCGGATCAGGGTGAGCGGGATGGGGTTGTAGGGTTGGATCAGGCTTTGAAGATGCGCTTGGCATACTTTTTTGGTTGTTTTGTAGGCCAATTTGTTTTGTATTCTGTGTGGGCAGTAAATGGGAGCCAATGGAGGGAGCCGAGAGGGGAGGGGGGGCATTCTGGATCATTTGGAGGGGCTTAAGTGCACATGCCGGGATGCCAGTGAGGACAGTTAGTCAAGTTTTAATGACTGATGCCTGGATGATAAAGGGCTGGTCTGACTACTGTGTGAGGAATGCAGTGAAAACCTTCAGGATGGAGTGAATGCTTCAAAGTGTTCCTTGAATGAGAGCGGACTGTCAAAGGTTGTTGGCTGTTGGAACTGAAGTCACAAGTGTTGTCTATGGAAATAGTTAGATACTGCATTGGGCAGTAAATAGCTGGGAGGAACATTTCATCAATAAAAAGTATTAACAAATAGCTTGTGACTAAATTAGAAATGCATGTAACACCAACACAGGTTATTTTCACCCCATTTCCTAAAAAGTGTTAGTCTTTTCCACCAGACAGTGGCACTATCCAAATTCAGTTTACAACGGAATAGAAGCAAGAAGCGCTGAGCGGTTCTGATGGCTCCAACGACAGGTGCTCATTAGTGGGGCAGATGAAAGTTTAAAAAGAAAAGAAAAGAAAAGAAAAAGAAGCAGAAAAACAGACTCCAGAAAGTCTTCTTTGATATTTGTCCTTAAGTGGTGCAGACAACTACATCTGGACAAAGTTGCATTTTTTTTAAACATGCTTTAAGTTGTTATGACTGATGCATGGATAAGGAGCTGGGCTCACTCCTAATAACTTTGGGGCAGACCGTCTAGACTTTAAATTAGCCTAAATTGCATTTTGATTTATGAGAGTGGCAAACAATATTTCAGCGAGTGTGAGCTGAGATCTCCATGTTCCACAGTCACCATGCATACATGTATTTGATTTTCAATGATGTCACATTTCCTGAATGTAATCAACTAGCCTACGTTGTTGCCGGTGCGGTAACCAAGACAGATATGTTTATATCAATAAACACACACAGATGTGTGCCAGATCTGATCACTTGCAAATGCAGTGTGAACAGTCAGCCAAAAACATTGGATTTGAGAAATAAATCGAATTTGACTGAAGTCTAAAATGCTGCTTCCTTGGGTTGCACTAGTTTTCTACTTTGTTTTGTCAAACTTTCTGGAAATATCTTAAAAAGATGGAGCTTTACACAACAACTAATTTCAGCCTCCACCCACTCTTTTACACCTGTAAACCTGGGATGGGACAATTATTTAGTTTATTAAGGACAATTACAACAACGCTATCTAAAACTGAGAACAGCAAGAAAATCATCATAATCAAGGACAAGCCTACAGTATATTGAGTGTGACATGTTGTGAGTTCTTTGAGTCAAGGGTTTTTTAAAAGGATCTGGTGGGTTAAGTGGTGCATGGAGGGAGTGGGGAGTCTGGGCGGTGAAAATTATACTTTGTTAATCAAAGACAATTTATTACGCAGTAATTTCTGAGGGGAACAAAAGTTCAACAAATTATATTTAAGGCAAATGAAAAACCAAGCCAGGAAAAACTGTCATGAAAAAGGAGACGGCAGTATGAAGTGCCTCTCTATGTTTGATCAATGTTATTATATTGTTTTTATTTATTTTTATATTTTTTGGGAAGATAATTATTAAGTGGAACTTTCTCATCCTTTTTTAACATGTTGTCTTATAATGCAAATTAGAAGAACTGCACCACCGCATCCATTCAGGCATTAACTATGCATTAACTAAATGGCGGTAAATTGTGATTATTTTTTATTTTATTTTATTTATTTATTCGCGAGAGAGAGACATTACAGTAGGTAGCGGTAATTGAAAAAGAAAACAAAACATGAAAAAAAAAAAATATCCAGAGCAAATTTGTATAAAATTTCAATTAATTAACAATGAATTTGCGACTCATAAGCAATTGCCCTCCTTCCGTCTCCTCTTACCAAGCTTATTCACGGGATGTTCATTAAACACAGAGAAATGCAAATTAATTTCATAAAAGATAACAAGTGTTCACATGTCTAGGTGCACAAATTATGGAGAGGAAAAAATGCTGCTGAATGTGACTGCCTGACCCTCTCATGTGTACTGAGGAGGAAAAACAATGGGATTTTCAATTTGGTGTGCCGGGCTGCATATATTTGCCACCCAAATTCATGTGTGTCTCTCTCTAACAGTCTGGGTTGTTGTTGTCTGTTTCTGGCCATGTCTGCCAGCTGGTCCACAACCTTCTGGATTCAGGGCCCACTTGAAATCTTGAAAAAGCACTCCCAGTCCACCCATCTGACCAGTAACACATTAAAGAGACATGTCACCATTTTTGCAAGAAAATACTTTATATGTTAATGTCAGTGATTTCTCCCTGATGTCATTGACACTCACTCCTGGACTACAACTCCCATAATGCTCTCCCTACAACATGTAGTCCAGGAAGTAGTGTCGATGACATCAGAGGCACTGGGCTCACTACTAAAATCTGAAATATATAAAACCTGTTATCACACACATACAGTAAATAACACCAGGAAAGTGTTCCAAATCTTCTAAATGTTAGTAACATATATATATTTTTTAAAAGGTGAAAAGTCCCTTTAACTGACATAGTTTCTCTAGAACTGTCTGTAGCTACTGCCATATAAACGTGAGAGTTGTTTATACTAATCGTTTAAGACCCACAGAATATTTTATGATGATGTAAACAAACACTTTGGACCTTTTGTGCAAGTCATTGCACAAAACATTTTGAGATGGGAGTCAGCAGCCAAATTTATTCTTGGAATTCAAAAACAAAGGGGAATCCTAATGGGTCCCTTTGGTTCCATTTGGTTGCATTTGTACACTCTCAGAAAAAAAAGGTCCTAAAACAAAAAGCAATAAACTTGGTAAACACAACTTGATGATGTCATCAAGTTGTGTTTCACCATGTTAATGATTTTTTTTTTCAGACCTCCATTTCTAGGAAGCACAGAATGGGAGAACGTTTTTGTATCATGTCCACACAACATCTCTAAGTTGTATTAATGGCACAGTAAAATGTTGAAAATGGGTGGAATTCTCCTTTAAGGGGGTCATAAGGGTGGGCTGCGTGAAAGTTCCACACATGTTATGAACAACTGATTGTTCCTGGTTTGGTTCAATGGAACTAGCATGTATAGTTTAAGTAAGTATACTAGCATCACAATGAAAACTCAGTTCATCAAGGTTGCAATATACTCATGGTCAACCACTGGGCCCAGGGCTACAGGTTGACAATCACTTACATATGCATCAATTTGTCGATTACAAATATCCCAGATAGAAATAACTAAAATAAGCCAAGTTGGCCTCTTTCTAATGATCACAAAGGTCATCTGTGGATTGACCTATACTTGTCACTCAACGCAGACAAGCCGTCAGTCAGTGTCAAACACTCCCCACTGTGCAATGCAACCAATGACGGGGGCAGGCCATTGGAATTCCTAGCGGGCATTATTACAACTCACACTGGACACCGGAATTAAAGGCAGCAGTGGGGTTTTGTGTCACAGAAAAAAAGCAGATAAAAAAAGATAGGACAAATTCGCAATTAGACATAAGTGTCACCACAGACAGTGAGTTTGTGTTTTTTTTCCCCCCATTTGACTTTGCAATATACCTACACGATGACTTTTTTATGTCAATTTGGCCAGTAGGCTATTTATAGCCGATTAAACTGCCCAGGACCCACTGAGGAGAGCAGAATGGATGGGGGATATTTAACAACTCTTTGTATCTCCTCGGTCGCTGGCTGTGTGGCGGAGCTCAGAGTCTCTGCTCTCAGCGCCTGAGACGGATTGATAGATAATGGTGCTCAGGCAAAAGATTTGCCCCCCACCAACGTTCAGCGTGTCTGAACAATGCATGCGTTCTCGCCGCTGACACTAAGTATTATGATAATGCAGTGCTCAGCGAAATGATGGATGTTGCGCAGCACGACCTGGCTGCACCGCACGCCGGCTAGCGCCCGTGCGCCGCGCCGTAGAGTCAAGTCATGCCACCCCTCCTACCGAACGAGGCTCCCCGACGACACACAAACTATCAGACCTCCATTAACGCTGCCAGTGACTGCTATACAGGGTCAATCCTCTGTTCTTTTTTTTGTCTTTTGTTTTTAAGAAGGAAAAAAGACAAGCTGTGAAAAAGGAAAAAAAAAATCCCATTAAATACAGCGATGCACTCGCCCACATTACAATCCATAAAAATCCCCAGATAGTCTCGAAACTCTGCAAATTCTCCAAAGGCACAGTCGCACAGCGACTCAGAGATGCCCAAAGTAAGAATTCATGACACACACATAACATCTGTTTGATTCAACGCAACCACACAATCCGCAATGAATTAGTCATGAGAAAACATATTTTCATCTGGCCTTAAATCCATAATTATAGTGCAGTCCCTTGTCAAAGGAGTGAGAAGAGATATAGTGTTGCAAATCACCAGGCACTGTTGAATCAGGGACACCATTAATCTAAATCATATTCTAATGTATAATGGGCATTTCTAAACAGTAGTGAGATTAAATGTGTGGCACTGTACTGACTCTTTATGTACTTTACATTGTGCCTGGATTGTAGTCAGGCTGATTATAACTTTTCTTCACAATTCCTCAACTATTTCTGTTTTCATATACAGTAGCCTACTGTACTGTATGTGGCCTCTTCTTATAATACAAAGTTGACTGAATAGGAAATAATGTTTACCACTCTCCATGGATGTATTCATGTGATTCTTGCCAACGCAAGCTCACGAAAAACAAAGTAAATTGCAAATACGGAGTTTGGGTTATTTGAAAACGCCTGATATTAATGGGCGTGTGGCGGAACTCCTAAACTCCTATAGTGTTTATGTGAGCTTTTCAGACATCCATTGAAGTGAAGAAACAAGTCAGACCCTGCCAGTTTTACGGGTGGACACCGGTTTTATAGTCTTTCTTTTATATATCCGGGCAGGGCTTTGCTGAGCACTCACGCTCTTTTCCCTGTACCTGCTTCACATTCATGCCATTATACACAATCACACCTGGGAGCTGCCCAGTACAAGCACAGCCTTCTATTGCTGGCCACTAAGGAGCTCCACTGGAGCAGTCGTGGGTTAAGTACCTTCTCTCACTGATGTGTCCGCCGCACGTTCTATGATTTTAGCTATTATCTCTACCTGCGCCTGCTCCCACGTGGACAGGACACTGTACAACATCACGGTGTCGAAAGGTGAGCCATTATCCAACTGGGAAGTTAAATCACACACACACACACACACACACACACACACACACACACACACACACACACACACACACACACACACACACACACACACACACACACACACACACACACACAATCGGCATACATACTGTAGGAAACACACCATCAATATGTGCAGCATTAAAAAGGCTCACTTTAATAAAGTAAAAAAAATAGAGTACCTATTCTGCGGGCCAACATTCGGCACAACAAAACAAGGTCTACAGCTCACAATGCTTTGTAGATTGCAAAAGATATTTACTGCCGAGAGAGGAAAAAAGAAGAGTGCCCACTTATAGTCCCTGGGCCACTCCAGTCCAGACTAATTTTAGTGGTTAATTTTTTTTTTCCTCTGATGCCACGGTCTATATTTTTATTATTCAGTGTGCATTTCAAGCTTAGTAGTATGACACAAACAATGGCAATAGGAGGCAGATATGTAACTACACTCTAGTACACTTAAACAACTGCGTCACCTCACTATATTCTTTCACATACCGTACAATTTAAAAGCAATTTCACAGACTCCTATTAAATCAGAAACATCACACTATTTTGGGTTCTAAATGCGCCTTGGTGCTTCGATATGGAAAAGAGAAAACAATGGCTTCCAGGTAATCACCCACTGTCATGGGGATTTGAGAAAGTACTCCATCTCTCCATCTCCACCTCTCTTTATTGTCAGACGCTTATGACGTTTCCTACTATAAAGTCCTCAACTTTCTTGCCTCCCACCCAGTCTGCATAGTTAATAGGTATCATACGTCAAGCATTCAGGGGAGGGGTGGGGGGGTGTCACGAACACACGTTTGTATATACTTCACAGGTGAGTGGCCAATGAAAAAAAGAGAAATCCCATCCATATAATGCATTCGCAAAATCTTATTAAAGCTGCACGCCTTGCACTCCCAAAGTGACTTTGAATGTCACGCGCGGGGATGAAGTGGGCATAATGCATACATCAGAAGGCCGGCCTTGGCGGGGGCAGCGGAGGGATGATGATTTTGAATGGGCAGACGGCGGGGCTGTGGAACAGGATTATCGTTTCTGCAGGCAAACAGCCCCCGGAGTGTTGACATTCAGGGATGGCCGAGGACAGGCGTAAACAACGCAGCCGTGGCCGTCAGAAATATTGTTTTAATCGATCATCATGTTCCACAGAGACGCACACACACACACACAGTGTGTGTGTGTGTGTGTGTGTGTGTGTGTGTGTGTGTGTGTGTGTGTGTGTGTGTGTGTGTGTGTGTGTGGGTGCGTGTGTGTGTGTTTGAGGAGAGAAAGCGGTGTTTTAGTATGCCTAGTATCGATGACCGATCACTTGTGGAATAGGTGATGTACAGCCTACCCTTTAATGGGAAGATTAGCTGTGACTTGATTTGAAATAAAAACGGAGGGGTGTGTGTGTGTGTGTGTGTGTGTGTGTGTGTGTGTGTGTGTGTGTGTGTGTGTGTGTGTGTGTGTGCATGCGCATTTGTGCACGCGCGTGCATGCATGCGGACATGTGTGTGTGGCAGTGCGTGTGCACGAGAAGAGAGAGAGAGAGAGAGAGAGAGAGAGAGAGAGAGAGAGAGAGAGAGAGAGAGAGAGAGCCAGAGAGATATGAACACGATATGAAAATATAGGCTAATAATATTCATGATTTAGTTCTTACAATTGTACAATTTGATTTGATACTACTAGAAGATAGAAGCAATAAGCCAATATCCAACATTCAAAGGCTATATTGCTTTAGAATATTATTTGCTGAATAATCGTATTTCCCCCGAAACCCCTAATGCATTTTATAGTAGCGTATTTCATTTCCTCATTAAAAGGTAGTTATAACCTGTCTACTGGGAAAGTAATTCTAGACTGCGTTGACTTTTATTTACTGGTATAAATTTATATGTATTTTTTCCACCTGAATATATACAATCGAATATATGTATATATATATATATATATATATATATATATATATATATATATATATATATAATATATATATATATATATATATATATATATATATATATATATATATATATATATATATATATATATATATCCCGCTTAATCTGTGTCCTGTCAGCTAATTACAAGCCTCTGTGTTGCTCCTGGTTGTTCGGGACAAGGATGGGTGACACAGAGCGGATGAGAGAGCAGATAGCAGAGGAGGAGGACGACGAGGAGGAGGAGGAGGAGGAGGAGGAGGTGGACTAGTGGTGTGGACCCACGTTGGGTCCCTCACTCTCTCTGCCTATGCTATTATCCGACCGAGATTGCTTTGTACTTCCTGACTGCGACCCGCCTCCCTCCGGAGCCGCATGCACGGCAACACCACGGCCACGGGCACCACCACCACCACCCGACGTGGTGCTGCCCAATAGTGGGAGGGCAATTTGCCCCCCCCCCCCCCCCCAGCATCACGCACAGCAGAGCACACCGTGGCGTGGGGTGCAGCAGCAGCACAACGCCACGCACACAGCACAGGGAAAGAGTTGTTTTCAACCGCTAATGAGTGACGTCCGGGAAAGTATATTATACATTATTTATACATGATAAGCCCCGCTATAAGGTCAAAGCCACCGACATCACAGCGATAATGAGCATGGCATTCAGTGCCCTAAACTGTGATTCGCATAGCCTCCAAAATAGCTTATTTCGGCGTGCAAAAGCACAGACTTGAATTTGAACGTCCATTTAAAGGGGAATTCCACCCTTTTTCAAAATGTTGCTGAGAGGGTACAAATGTGAACCAAATGGACCCTGGCGGGACCATTTGGTTCAATTTGTACCCTCTCAGGAAAAAGGGGTCTGAAAGAAAAATCATTGATGTATTTCACGATGTTAATGATTTTTCCAGACCTCCATTTTTAGGAAATACAAAATTGGGGGAACTTTTTTTTTATCATGTCCACACAACATCTCTAAGGTATATTAATAATGACATATTAAAATGTTGAAAATGGGTGGAGTTCCCCTTTAAAAAGCGTCTCCTTCGTCGTGACTATTACATCTCCTATATTCATAGCCCCCCTTTTGTATAGTGAAGGTAGAAATAAGCAGCCACGCAGCATAATATTATCAGTACAGTACTGTACTAGTACACGGGATGGATCAGGAGCTGTTATCTTCTTTGTAAGGCGACACCAAACTCTCAGCTCTCAGTGCTGCTGGCTGGCCGTCCCGCCCCGCCCCCTTTACAACGGGACGTTCTACAGCACTACAGCAGCAGCACCACGTTAGTCCATGTAAACACACAACAATGGCATTTTCAACGTGGCTACGGACTTGACAGTCAGTCAGTCACGGCTGACAATAATTAACCCCGCGATCGTGGCGTACGCGTAGGTGCGTGCGTGTGTGCGTGCGCGTGTGTGTGTTCCTCGAAGAAGAAAAAGGGGGTCCCAAACATGCTCTAAAAAATTGGCCACACTTGGTGCGCTCGGCCCAGGAGGGAGAACTGCAACAATAACCTAATTTCTTTCCCGTTCTTTCTCTCTCTGTCTCTCTTTTGAAATGGCACATGCATGAGATACGAAGAAAGAAAGAAAAGAAAGAGAGAGAGAGATAGATAGAAAAAACACCCACCTTTATGCATTCCCGTAAACCTGTCTTTCAGTACAGTGAGTTCGTATATCTTGCCGAATTCCTCAAACAGAGGCTTCAGGTCCTTCTCCTCCAGGTTCCTGGGG
Organism: Benthosema pterotum; assembly: GCA_039105355.1. NCBI lineage: Eukaryota > Metazoa > Chordata > Actinopteri > Myctophiformes > Myctophidae > Benthosema > Benthosema pterotum. Next base: position 34,190,993 of record CM076966.1, read on the forward strand.
ATCTGTCCGATGAACAGCTTGATGGCGTCGTGGTCCTTCATGGGGATGGTGTTCTGTCCGATGGTGAGCCCGTTCATCCTGCCGCTGCCGCTGTTCGTGGTGCTGAAGCCATTCTCCTGCTGCACTCCGTTCGCAGTGACTGTAGCCATCTTTCCTCAATGGGCCGGCGGGGTGCTCTCTCTCCCTCACTCTCTCTCTCTCTCGCTCTCTCCCTCTCTCTCTCCCTCTCCCTCTCTCACTCCCCCCTCTCTCTTTCCCTCTCTCTATCTCGCTCTCCCCTCTCTCTCTCTCCCTCTCTCGCGCGCTCTCACTAGTCAACTGCACTGTATGTGCACACCCCCGTCTCGTATTCTTTATAGCTATCCTCTTTTCCTCTCCCCTTTCTTGTCCTTTTCCCCCCTCCCTGACTGCACTCTCTACTCCCCTTTCCTCTTTTATGCCTTTGTTTGGAATTTGCTTTACTTTTTCATGCTTTATGTTATTTCCCTTTCCTCCTATCCCCCTCCTCCTCCCAGTGTCAGCTGCCACTCTCTCCTCGTGACGTCAGCTCGCCAGGCTTTTGACTACACCGCATCGGGTACTTTTATGCCTTGACTGGTTTGATAAGGCTTTGTTTGGTACAGTATGAATGGCTGTCATGCCTGCCTGCCTGCCTATAAAAAGCAGGCATATATCACTAGAGGATGATGATAATAAACAATAATAATATTGCAGATAAAACTGAACAAAAAAAAAAGATTATGTACACTCACCCCTATGGCATGCATCGATGCAATTACAAATGCATTTTGGTTCCAATTTGAGAAACAAATTATGTCTTTAAACTGTTACCAACTGTACCACACCGTGCCAATCTAATTTTGACTTTACTGTAACCATTAGCAGAGATTGCCATGTCTTCACAACATGGGTACATATTGGGAACTTGCATGTACATGTTGCGTAAGCTAGACTTCAGATCTCTGAATCAATGAAGTCTGAATGTATTTTTAAACACAATATACCATCCATGTTGAAAAGACTTTGAAGATGGGTACAGGTAGTTCACTTTTTCAAAGTCTCTGCAAGTACTGCATTTCAATTATTTAAACTTGAACGGGTATTTTAATGATGCAATGGTTGATCATGTTGGCAGACAGAATCCCATAGACAGATCATAAACAAATCTCCATAAAAAAGCAAGATTTCAAAAAGGGTTTATGCACGAATCCTGTTTTAAAGCACTGATGCTGCCCATCATATGTCACTTTGAAACAGGAAGGGACCATAAATAATCAATAGAGTGGATTGAATCATTGAGCTGGGAAGACGAGTCACTGGCATGACTTTGCTGGTTTTAAACTCTCATCAAATATTGTATTGACCTGCACTTTCCTTGAACCGAAATATTCTGTAAACTGTTAATACAACTTTCAATCATCAATCACACCAACTTCACACTCGGCACTGCATGCCCTTGGGAAGTGGAGTCTTACAATATAGGCAAACGAGGCGGCCGCCTGGGCCCCTCAACTTTCCCATACAGCAGGGGCCCCCGGAGCCGGTGGCAACTAACCATACAGTTGGCCATCTAATTGGGCCCCCCTGAACAGTGAGCATCAGTCAGTGAGTTAATAAATAATGATTTTGTATGTTTCAAATCAAAAGTAAAAACAACACAATAAAATTGGCCCTACAGAAACCGTGTACATCCCCTCCCATTTGCGTTAAAGTGGAATATTCCATGATCCATGCCATGTGCGCGAGACGGTGAGAGCACTATTCCAAAACATTACCCATCACGTTACAACAACCTATCAGAGACATTCTACCTAGCCTACTACTTCAGAAAGAAATAAGTTAAGTGGAGGTCTTCACAGGTCTCAAGAAATCCATCCGAAAACCGAAATAAATCCATGCAATATCGCCGAACTGTTCGGCAAATTATTAACAAATTTAAACCAGAACCAAGTCGATCCGTCACATTTTTCCCGATTCCGAACTGTTCCGAGATTTCTTTTAAATGGCGGCGCCGAACCCGTCCGAAATGCGACACGCACGGGCATTCCAAGAGACCCGACTTTATGAACTAATATAGCTGACGAATTGACCATTATACATTTTACACTCGTCACGAGAGAGGAGAGAGACCCAGACAGAGGGAGGCTGTGCCGCCAGCAGCTCTATGCCGCTGCAGGCTGCAGGCTGCACTCTCCACGTGAGCGGAGGAGCAGGGAGGAGGAGGAGGTGGTTTACCTTACGCACGCAACTTTGTCATTAACTTGCATTGAGCTTTTCACCTCGTGTAGGCCAACCGTACTGTTTTAGGGGTCCGTGATATAATGTAGTCTAGAATTAAACCCCCGCAATATTATTACCGTCCATCAGCACAATTCAGCTGCAGCTGAGAGACACACAGAGCAGCAGGGCAGTGCGCTGCCTGTAGACAGAATCACATTCACATACCAGATATTTTCTTAAAGGGGAATTCCACCCAAAAATCAAAAATTTCTTGAGAGAAATGTTGTAAATAAATGTGAACCAAATTTGGTACCATTTGTACCCTCTCAGGAAAAAGGGTGTTAAAGAAAAATCATTAACATGGTGAAATACATCTTGATGATGTCATCAGATGTATTTCACAATGATTTTTTCAGACCTCCATTTTTAGGAAATACTGAATTGGGGGACTTTTTATCATGTCCACACAACATCTCTAAGGTTAAGGTATATTAATTAAATATTAAAATGTTAAAAATTGGTGGAGTTCCCCTTTAACATACAGTACAGTACGTACAACATACAGTAGCCTAGAACACACCATCTAGAACGTGCATCATTCTCTATCTTTCACCCACACACACTCATACACAGGCACACGTCACATACCCACAGACCTCTCTCACATAGTCTCTCTCTCTGTCTCTGTCTCCCTGTCTCTCTATCTCTCTAGCTCTCTCCTCTCTCTCTCTCTCTCTCTCTCTCTCTCTCTCTCATATTCTTTATTGTTCAGGTACAATTTTAGATAAAATGTGACTGAGTGACTCGCTCACAAATCTTTTCAGTCATTTTTTCTTAACTATTCTTTAAAAAAAAAAGTAAATATTTTGCTTTTTGGAATACAATGGTGTGTTACATGATATGTATTTCTTGCATTTTAAAAGATTGTAGTTAAAACTTTTAGGGCCCCCATAGCTAAATCCGCCTGGGCCCCCAAATTGCTAAATCCGGCACTGCATGCCCTTGGGAAGTGGAGTCTGGAGATATGAAGGGGTGTGATGCCACCCCATGATTTGGAACTGACATGTCAGTTCCAGTCCTGCTAGTTCATTAACACGTGAAAATGGCAAAAAACTGCAACACTTCCTGTTTGGTTTAGGTCAAGGTGCCAAGCAGGACCGGATGGGCATGGGGGGAAATGCCCCCTTAAATGCCCTGACTGCCCCACCAAATATGATATATGCATACAAACAACCTGAATTTCAAAGATATTTCAAATATTATAATATTATAATGATTTGAAACACAACTGCCACTAACTAACTACAGTTGTGGCACCACTAAACCAACAGCATTTCATCATTTAAAACAGAAAACTCTCTGAGTCAGATTTTCTTTATGCATGCTGCAACTTCAACAACTGATGTTATAATTATAATTGATAACAAGTTGCTTGGCTAATATAAGTCCTGTAACCGAAATTGGTATAGGTGTGACTTCATCACAGGCGATGAATTCGCCCCCATACCATTTTCGCCCGCCCCCCCCAATTGGGAAATGTTACATGCAACAATTGGGAAATGTTACAAAGTTTTGCAACAGATCGGTTTCTTCTAGCACCTCAAAAACGCAATATATTTTGGGGGAATAAACAAGAAATAATAATCATTTTCATTATTATTATTAGCCCACTGAGGGCTTTGCACTATTGTACAGTGCTCTGTCCCTAAATAAATAAATACAAATAAAATCATATGGGGACCCTTGAGAACTGCTCTTTCAGGGTAAAGAAGTACCCTACGTAATGACTATAGACCATGGTGGAATTTGCATAATGAGGTCTGGGCTGGCCAATAAGATGCATGCACTGCTCAGTGCTAGTAAGAATCCAAAGGGGGGTCTGGCAGAGTTTAAAGTGGCTTTAGTGCATTTGATTTGAGAAGTGTATTTTTTTATCACATTTCAGTGAGTGAGAGAGAAAGAGAAAGAGAGAGAGACAGAGAGAGAGGGAGAGAGAGAGGGAGAGAGACAGAGAGGGGGGTAGAGAGAGGGGGGGGTAGAGAGAGAGAGAGAGAGAGAGAGAGAGAGAGAGAGAGAGAGAGAGAGAGAGAGAGAGAGAGAGAGAGTTTCCAAGGCTAGGTTGGAAGGGCACTTACATTCATTTGATCACCAGCATCTATGTTGTGGGGGGGAACCATGGCTAACTTAGATCTACAAGCTCATAGTTGTGAGCTTGATGTAGACTAGACCAGACCTACGGAGCCCCTAATAGGACATGTACGAGTAAATTAAAATTAAAATGTTTCTCGTGCGCACGCAAAACTTTCTCGTGCGCACGCAAAACTTTCTCGTGCGCACGTGATACTTTCTCGTGCGCACGAGAAACTTTCTCGTGCGCACGAGAAAGTTTTGCGTGCGCACGAGAAACTTTTCCCGTGCGCACGAGAAAGAAAGTTTCACGTGCGCACGGGAAAAGTTTCGCGTGCGCACGGGAAAGTATCACGTGCGCACGAGAAAGTTTCGCGTGCGCACGAGAAAGTATCACGTGCGCACGAGAAAGTTTTGCGTGCGCACGAGAAAGTTTTGCGTGCGCACGAGAAAGTTTTGCGTGCGCACGAGAAACATTTTAATTTTAATTTACTCTAAACTAGGCCCGGGACTTTAGCGCGTTAATTGAGACTAATTAATTACAGAAAATATAGCGCGTTATAAAAAATAACGCATTTATTCGCACCTTTTCTTTGTCCACCATTGGAACGGAACGTTTGTCACTGATGGCCCATTCACACCATTGAAGTGGAACGTTTCTCACTGTATCACCGTTTCACACCTACCCAATATGCTAACGCACACGGAAGCGGCAGTCCACCCGGAGTCACGACATTGAGGAGTCAGAAACTGAGCGCTTGAGCGCTGTTCAAATGGCCTGAATAGGGACAAACTGCAGTTGAAGTCAATGTAGAAGAATCGCCATTGGTCTACTAGCTCTATGGAGTAAACGTAACTCAGTCTATACTCTAAAGCTCCGTCCGCCCCCTCGTCCTTTTCCCCCGCAGCAAAAACAAAACAAAACAACTCGCAACATGAACGACAAACCAGATGAGCAAGCATTACTCGGCCCCGTTGATGGCAAATTTAGATTTAAGCAAAGAACGGATGGAAGCGTGGACAAAAAGGCAGTTTATGCAACAAAGAATGTGCATACCATCGCAGCAGTTCGAGCCTCAAATCACATCCAACATGTTGGAGCTAGTGTTACTGTCCCCGTTTCGTAGAAATCTATGTAGAAGAGCCACCATTGGACTGACCCCGTGAAGAGAAGGGAGCTTGGGTAAGCCTTTCTGCATTCTGGCTAGTACCAGAGCGACGTTGAGGTGTCCGACATTCAATGGCTTGAATAGGGACAAACTGGAGTTGGCGACCGGCGCTCATCAGTGCAGCTGGAGTCGAGTTCATATTGGCTGTAGCCGTGTGTGTGTGTGTGTGTGTGTGTGTGTGTGTGTGTGTGTGTGTGTGTGTGTGTGTGTGTGTGTGTGTGTGTGTGTGTGTGTGTGTGTGTGTGTGTGTGTGTGTGTGTGCGCTCAGATGATCAGCTGACGTGGGCTTTGGGCAAACGGTTTGATCATAGTAGCCTAGTTCAGAGTAGTTCACTTCACTGTGTTTATCTGACACTAAATTGCATGATAATAATGACTGCTAAATGTACGCAAATGTATGCTCCAGAACAATCAGCGCTGTGTGTGTGGCACTGCCTTTCTTACCAGCTAGTCTTCCAAATACCAGTATTTTATTTATTTTGCCCCAGAGTCAATTATTGTACTGGACTGACTGAGAAATGCTAATGTTTGTACTTGAATTTGGTAAATAAGAAGAAGAAAAAAAGAAAAGAGGAAAGCTTTGGAATTGGGGAATCTTTTTGAATCGAGAATTTAAAAAAAAAAATCTAGAAATCTAGTTTTTGGATCGAATCGTGACCCAGAAAATTGATACTGAATTGTATCGTGGGACACCCACAGATTCACAGGCCTAGTATTCAGTTCATTGCTTCACTCATTCAGTTCATTGCTTCACTCATAATATAATAATAATAATAATAATAATAATAAATTCAGTTCAAAAATGTGCTTTCTCACTTTTCTCAGGTAAATAATAATATGCGATTAAAATGAGATTAATTGAGATTAATTAATTATTGAGCCTCTAATTAATTAGATCAAAATTTTTAATCGAGTCCCACCCCTACTCTAAACATGTCCTATTAGGGGCTCCGTACCAGACCAGAGTACACTGGAAGTTTGTTTTACTTAGGATAGAGGGTGAGTGGTTAGAACTGAGTGGCACATGTGTGGCACTGTCCAAGGTGCTGAACTGATGCTGTCACTAGGACACTGACAAACACTGTTTGCAACACTATTCTTCATCTGCCTTTCTGTCCTTCGTTCTTTGATGGTCATTTTGTTCTTTGGCTTAAATCAGTGGTTGTCAACCAGTGGTCCGGGGACCACCAGTGCACCTTGAGAGGATTCCAGGTGGTCCCCAGCTAAATTATGGACAATTGGTAACCCTTATAGATCTGTAACTCTTGAGATCGTAAAATAAAACCAAAATGAATCCAAAATGAAACCAAATGGACCCTTATGGGTCCATTTAGTTTAATTTCACACTCTCAAGAATTAAAATTAAACCTCTGAAAAAACCTCTAATTAAACCACTGAAATACTTTCAATAATCCACACAATTAGGAAATGTAGAAGAATTCTTATTTTGAACAACGCTTTGCTAGTTATCTCTCCTAAATTGCCTACACAAACTTGAGAATCCTTGGTGCTACCACTTTTTCTCGCCACATGTTCCAAAACTGGGCTGTGACTGGCTTAAAAGAGTGGTAATAGGACAATCCTTAGATTTGAGTCCGAAAGACTAAACACAACATAAAAGGGTGGTCCGTGGCTAAAATGCAGAATAAATAGTGGGCCTGGTATACGAAAAAGATTGAAAACCCCTGGCTTTAAGTACAGTATGATGTATTCAGCACCACACAATAAACAAATACAAATAGCTTATTTGGCTTTATTCCAGGTAACATGCTTTCCAACAAATGCACTTGACCAACCTCTTTACTCGGTTTTAGAATAGAATTGAACCATCTGGGTTAAAAGTCAGCAGCCTACTTAGTAATAACTTATTCCTGTGGCTGTGGGGCAATGATTGGGGAATATATTTATTTCATTGTGCCTGGAGAACCCGATGGCTGGAATTGGTACAGACAGAACAGTCCTCATTACACCGGATGGAGTGTATAGGGCAGCAACCAAGTGCCACCATGCACTCCTCTCTGTGTCAGGCCCTTTTCTCCATGGCTCCACAGCTTTGTGCTGTTGGAGCTCCATGTCAATGATCCTGTGCCATGTTATCTTGGGCTTGCCCACTCTTTCGTTTACCCTCTGGGGTCCAATGTAATGTGATGTTAGGAGTTGCTGTTGTTTTCAGTCTGAGCACATGTCCATTTGCAGGTCCAACAGCAACTCTCTAATGCTGTGCATTTTATATGTAACTGATGCAGGATGGAATTTATGGGTTTCCTGTTCTATTATTTCACAGTATTCTGCTCCATAGAGTAGTGTTCGTTGAAAATACGCAGATTTAAAATATTCAGAGTTTACTGTAGTTGTTTTACATTGCTTACATTTCCAGATACAGTATGTTTTAGTATTGTGAATGTTGGTGAGCATTATTTATCCTGTTGTGGATGTGTTAGCTAATTTCTGGTACCTCCATCATTGTACATAATTCCTCCCATGTATGTGAATGAGTAATCTGTTCATCTATTCCTATTGCTTTTGTTTTATCGGTTGTGTTGTAGTGGATCTCCAGTCCAACTTGTTACTGAGTTTTGCTGTTAGTTGATATGCATGTGGAGAAGAGGAGAGCCAGATCATCGACAACGGCAAGGTCTGTTTACATTTCACATCCCTGGCCCAAACCCGATTCCACTGAAATGTTGTTTTTTTGTTTGCTCTAAAATGCAAGAAAGCTGTTCTAAAATTTGTGGATGATGTCCATCTTATAATAAATGCACAACTGTCATGCACTTCTGTAAATCCCCCCACTGACGTAAAATATGACACATACGTTTCACACACCACCACTGTGCCCGGCCTTGAATGGGTCAGATACACAGTTGTCCAGAAAAGCCATGAAAGGCTATGGTCAGGCTCTGACAAGTGACAACTCTTACAATTCCAGCCTCTGCCTGAGCCAAATGATTGCCATGGGGACCAATTGCCACCCTGCCTAGGGTGGGATGGGGTATGTAATCCCAATGTTCATAGTTCACACATCTAGTAATATGAAAGAGGCACCATATGAGAACGGCTCACAGCTTTCACAGCTACAGTATATGAATACAGTCAAACTTCACAATACTTTTCTAAATTTTGTCGAACAGACACATGAGTATTAAGTAAGCACATTTAAGCCTGCAGTTTGTCTCTTCAAAATGTGGTTAAAACAAGGCTGTATTTCTAGACAGATGCCTCTGTTATGGAGGACAGTACCTTTAAATGTTCATGTGTAGACATTTAGCATTCTCAGAGAACATCATCCAAATTGAAACACAGAGTATTTATTCTACTAGTAAGTCTATTTAGTAGTATAGCTTTTCTTTGATTGACCATCTTGGTACTGCAAGCAAGTGGTACTGTGAATTTATTATTAGTAATTTAATGCACATAGTCAGCAATTGAACATTACTGATAACAAATAACAAATTCACTGATTTAATGTAGGAGGCATTTTCATGTATACACTACTTCACAAAATAATAATTCATTTACTCCGCTATGAACTCTGTTGTCCATAGCAATATACTTTTTGGCAAACTGTAGGAAAGCACTTTTTTCCTCCTTTTAGTTTGTTTGATCTACAGTATATGCATGGCTCTATACAGTTACCATGGGTATATGCTTTTACTTAGTTATAGAATCGTTGCCTCCAGTGGGAACCGATGAAGCCCTGACCTATGACTGTGTTAACGTTATCCTCCGCTCACTGAACAATGTAGGATGCGAGCAGTGGAAGTATTGATTCATGATTTTTTTTTATATTTAGTTCTGCAGGTCTCTCTCTGTGTGTGCATGCGTTTGTCAGAGTGACTGCTCTTTGGGGAGTGCCATGTTCTCCGAGCAACTAAAAGTAACATCTGGCACTGTGATGCCTTCGTTACTGTTATTTATTTATTTATCTTCCATTTAATCATGTCTTTGTAGATCTTTTAAGAGGAAGATCCTGCAGAGAGTTTTGGGCAATGCACAGGGCTTCCACCAAAGCACAACGGGCTCCCCCCTTGTCAATAACACCAGGGTCATTCATTTCCATAAAGGCATAGCTAATTTAGCTCTGGCACTGGCGCGTATTGGTTTCGGGGATTATTCTTCTTTCTTTTTTCTTTTTTTTGTTTCCCGATTTTTGTCATTTCTCCACAGGGGAGCTCAGCTGCACAGCTGTGAAGACTTGGCAAGAGGCTGGCAGGAGGAAACGCAGGTACGGTGTGATGTCCTCAATTATGCCGGTGTGCAGGCATCCTCTTTTGTCTGAGCACAGGCAAGCGTATCAGAAAAGAAAAGGTTGACAGGGTTCCTCCACTCGTCTGTGTCAAGCTCAGCACCTGTACGACTGCACAGGGCAGATCCACTCTCAGACAAAATGCAGTCAGAATAGTTCCAGCTGTGCTCGCGAAAGTGTGTGAACTTGCTATAGGAGGGGAGTACAGAGGAATACAGTAGGTACCCCCCCCCCCCAGCATTTATGTATGCACAACCAAAAATTCAGCTGTCTTTTGTATTATTATTATTTTTCTGAGTGAAAACATTATTTGCCCATTAGCCTGGGGATAATATTTTACAGATTGAGTTTGTAAACCCTCCCCCAAAAAAGGGCAATTTTGGGTGGAAGTCAGTAGTGAAGGTATGTAAATGTCAGCAAACGTCACCAGCTAGTGCCATGGGAAATATCTAATTTCAGTTTATTTAACTAGAGCAACCCAGCTCGCTACTCTTACGCTGTTTTCCTTGGAATGCCTGAGTAAGGTCCCATTGCTGCTTTTATTACTAACATTATTCACAACCTAGTCAAGGTGACTTGCCGGAATGTCACAGACAGGCAATTTGAAAAGCGGCACCAAAAATATCGTCCCTTGAAGTAGTGAAATCAGAGGCAGGAAAGTCGTGCATTGAGAATAACAGCTTGGTTACCATGCACTTCCTTCCTTTATGTCCGCGTGTTCATTATCCCAATAAAGTGGATATATGGAGTGGACCACGTGGAACGTAGTCATGCATGAGCATTTTTTTATCCCCACTGTCTGCTTTGTAGACCGAGTCCAAGAGAGAAATGCAGCCATTGATATTCATGTCACAGCTAGCATGAGATGTGACAGTATTTTTTGTGAATCTCTGAGTGCATATGGTAATACCAGAGCAGTCTCAAACCGCAAAACACAGAGTCTTTGCCTCAGGGAGGGGTGTGCTCCCCTCAACTATGTGTGTGTGTATGTCTATACGCACACACACACACACACACACACACACACACACACACACACACACACACACACACACACACACACACACACACACACACACACACACACACAGCAGGGGCGGATCTAGGCATGGGCATGGGGGGGCAATGCCACTCTAAATGCCCAGTCTGCCCCACCAAACATATGGCATCCAAAACAACCAAGATACCCAAGAAATTAAAGTGCTTATAATTAAAATGATTTGAAACACTACTACTGCTGCTAACTAACTACAGCTTTGTCGCCACTAAACCAACAGCATTTCATCATTGAAAACAGAAAACTCTCTGAGTCAGACCTTTAGCTTTAGGCATGCTGCGTGTCTGTTGCAACTTTAACAACAATTGATGTTATTATCTATGCTTAATTGCGTAATGAAAGTCCTGTAACAGAAAATGGTTTGGGTGCGGCTTCATCGAAGCGACACAGGCGATGAAGCCGCACCCATACCATTTTCTCTTGCCCCTCCAACATGTTCTCTTGCCCCCCCCCCCCAAATGGGACGTGTTACATCCGCCCCTGACACACATAGCACAGCACACACAGCAGGATAAAGCAGTCTCTCAGAGGCAATCATTTTCTCAAAAGTCTCTTCCCTCCCCCCAAATTCATTTACTTCCCCACAATAGAGAAAGGCAGGGGCTGCTGTTGGTCCAGTCCCAGACAGCATTTTTGCAAGGATTTAATGTTTTGCCTATTTTCCATTGTGAAACGGTGGATTACATCTAAATGACGAGGGCCTATTCTTCCTCATGACCCTGTGTGGTTGTTGATCGCACGGCTGAATGACAAGCAGGGATCTGCCCGCACGTTAAACTGGCCCTCTGAAGCCTGGGAGTGAATAAATAAATGAGAGAGGAACAAATGAGAGGTCATGGACGCCGCCAAGAGTTGTCTGTTTCCTACCAGCTAATGAATCCCAGAATCCACTGCGCCTGCCTCCCCAGAGTCCACGAGGGGCGGTCTTTTCTTGACGTATATTTTGTTTTTTAATTTATTTTCTTCCCTTTTTCCTTTTCCTTTTCTTCCAACCGTGCAAGTAAATTAGGTGTTTTGCATTTCGTTGGGCGCTAATGTGATAGCTTTGCAGAACCGTGGGTGTGCTCGGTTCAGCTGCAACAATATGTGGATAATTCATTTGAAATTAGCTCAATGGACATCATTCAACTATAGCAATATACAAGAGCTAAAACAACCCCAGGCAGCAGTAGCCTTGATGAGCCTCTGACCTTGGAATAGTACAGAGGGGGAAAAAAAGCTTTGGGCGCTGAGAGTAATATAGTGACTGCTGCAAGTTGTTGCAAATGTTGCAAGTAACACTACGTGGCCTATTTAAATGGATCCAGTGGAGCCGCCCCGCTGGCAAAGGAATGGAACTGCTGGCAGGACACCCACTTTGAACGCTATCGAACCATAATCACCAGTAGGTCAACATCAAGACCATGAAAGGGAGAAAGTATAGCTCTACTGTTACTGCCGCCAAAGTGAAAACATTGTGAAGCTACAGAACTACTTTGCTTTATGCTTACTCACGTAGGCGGTTAAGACTGAGCTAAGAGGTTAGATGTAGGGTTAGGAATAGTCAGACAACACAACCATATATTGATATGGTCCTCTAGTGGAGATGCCACTGATCATCAAACTTTTATACAGTAGCAAACAGTAGCCAACATAGGAGGTATACAAGTTCACAGCATGTCACAAATTTGGGAACTTAGGCTATTTGTGCATAATGAGCCCTTCACTAAGTCCCTCCCTAATCCGGCCTTGTCCAATAGGCACGTTAGAATAGGAGAGCCTGACCAGGATAGCAACAGTTGCTAAAGTATTTGGATTGTCATTGGACAGTGTACAGGGGGCAGCTGCAAAAAGGTTGAAAAGGGTCAGTGTACAGCTGTAGCATAGAAGGGGTCAGATGGTGACAAACTTCCTTGAGATGTACATTAACCAATTCAGTCCAATGTATACTTAGGCAACTTGAAAGTAGAAGCAGTACAAGCTTAGCCTGATCGTACAAGCTCACAGCACACTGCAAAGCAACACTATACTATTTTCAAAATATGTTCATACACGATGAAGATGAACTAGGGAAATGGGACTCCATATAGGTTGGTATATTTTGCATGCAAATACTTTTGTACTTCCGCGCAAGTACATTCTGAACACAGACTTTTATACCAGGAGAAGCAAAATCAATTTGCAATCACGGCATGTGTTGCGACCGTTTGTCCAACGGACGCGACCAATGGTCAAGACAGTCCTGTTGATTTTGAGGTCTCTCTTTTATTAAAACCTATGAAAATCGGTCAGCCTGTCAGTGGCACCATATATGGTCATCAGTCTGTCACACCTTGTGACACACCAAAAATATATATGGGCATCTCCATTTATGGCTGTCTCCATATGAAGATCACACCATAGCCATTTTGAATCTCGGGCTTTTATTTAGTTGTAAACTGTGCATATTAATATAACACAAAGCTTTTTTTCTCCACAACTGCATGTCACATTTAACATACAGTATAAATATTTGTCATATCCATTACTATTTTAGGGGCCATATCCACTGAGGGCTCTCTCTCTGGACCCTTATGCATTGCTTGTATATATATATATATATATATATATATATATATATATATATATATATATATATATATATATATATATATATATATATATATATATATATATATATATATATATATATATATATATATATATATATAATATTCCTTGGAATACTGAGCATTTGTTTTGTGCCTTAACAAGTGGTGTTTTCTAACACTTTCAAACACTTATAAGATTTTTAAGTAAGTATTTTTCTGTACAGCAGAGCAGATGCAGCTCTCAGCACGGTGCAACCACGCTACGTTTGAATATCCAACGTATAAAATGTATGAAATGGATGAAGGGGTTAAAATGACTGTGATATATTAACAAATACAGCGTTCCTCTGGGTCCCCCATCAGAGAGAGAGAGAGAGAGAGAGAGAGAGAGAGAGAGAGAGAGAGAGAGAGAGAGAGCAAGAGCGAGAGAGAGAGAGAGAGAGAGAGAGGGGAGAGGGGGGGAGGGCGTGGGGGGATCAGGACTGCATACAAATTCACTATTGCATAAGTCTTGTCTTTCTGTAGCACATACAGTAGAGAGTTTGAATTGGATTCCAATGAAAGGCCCCATGAATACGTTTTTCCCCTGTTGCCTGGCAAGGGACAACGTTGCATGTGATCATGTGGACAAAGTCCCCTGGCTGGAATATGTGAAGGTTCCAAGAAATGTGTCTTTGCACAATTGTGGGGGAGGGTGGAACTCTAAAGGGAAGTGCCTGTAAAATATGGGGGAATTACTACTACAGTAGTAGGCTATATTTCAATGTGAAAAGAAGCGCTGCCACTACAATGAACTCCTATCAAAACTTCCAATAATATTTAACTGCCTCATCATACATGTGGACATGTTTACTTCTCTTTTTACTTATTCATTTGATCCCTTGAGTGGCTAATCGTCAAGCTGACAGTCACAACGCGTCATTCCATGTGCTGGTAGGCTTGTGGATCGTTTGTACCTATATACTATGTACTTTTCTCCCCCTGCACTTTAATAATATTTTAAAGCAGTATATTACACACACACACACACACACACACACACACACACACACACACACACACACACACACACACACACACACACACACACACACACACACACACACACACACACACACACACACACACACACTATTGGGAACAATCATTAGATAAAGGTGGTTGGAAAAATATTTGCCAATGACAATTTTTACAATATTTATACATTTTTAGCATTTTCCTCACACTTGATTTCAAATATATCATATATGAAAACATAAAAATTGATACTTCAGTCCATTTATAACCTTATTTTGTTAAAAAAATATAGGTGTTTTACTATGTTATAGCATAGTGGTGGCCGCCATCTTTAAATGGTCCATTTTGAGGCCTTAGCAGCCATTTTTGAGCTTGGCATACAGCAAATGTGGATTCAGCATGCCTTAATACCCCTAGAAAGCATGTATGCCATAAATTAACACGATTTGCCTTCAGCACTTTAAATAAGCACATTTCTTTCAATCCTGCCCAGACCAACTCCATTTCATCATTCAAAACAGAAAACTCTGAGTCAGACCTTTAGCTTTATGCATGCTGTGTGTCTGTTGCAACAACAACTGATGTTATTGTATATAAGTCTAAATTCTGAATATAAGTCTCGCCACGGGCGATGAAGTCGCACCAATACCATTTTTGCCTGACACCCCCCGCCCCCCATCCGGGCCTGGATGTGAGGGGAACTACCACTGACACACCATAAAACATTGTTTTAGTATTTAACATGTAAAATCCATGATATTTTCTTTGGAATGAATGAGCCCAACTGGAAAATGTCCAACTGGTAGTGTCTAAGTGGGAGAGGGCGGTGCTTAGTTAAAGGTGGATTGTTTCCATTGTTTGCATCATCTGTAAAACAACCCCACTACACCCAATATAACTCACACACAAAACAGCTTGTTTATGAAAGTAACCAAAGGGCACAGATGCTTAACATCATTGTGTAATATTTGCCTTTTTTTACACAATTGAGCCCACTTTATATTCGCATGCAGCTTACGATACCATCCTACTCACAGTTGCATCCCATACTCCTACATCAGAGTATGAATTCAGCACAGGAGCACTGCCTCCTCCACAGTGCGTGTTTGCCAATAATAGCAAACAATGAACAGTATGCTATTGTGTAAACATATTGACATCTCTTGTGAAAAAGGTTGGATCCAGAAAAAGACACCCCAGAATTAGGCCAAGCACACATTGTACTATGAGAAGACTGCTAATATAAAAACTTAACTTAAAGTTTATTCTCAGAATGTAGCACTGCAGAAGTTGAAGTAAAAAATGCATATATTAGAAATACAGTGGGCAGTCTGCCCAGTCAAATACTCCCCAGTCAAAGACTGCCCACTGTTAACTTTGGACCCTTTCTAATGCTGATGACATTTGGGGGAAAAAAATCACAGATAGTTTCAGTGTTCAGAGCATTTTCAAAGAAACCAGATATTACAGCACTCAAACATTTGCTAGCTCTGTAAAATTAAAGACATACGGTAATACACGATAAGCTATCTGGTGTGTGTCCTCCACTGCGGCAGTGGAGATCCCGCATGGTTAATATGACCATGAAGAGGTAACACTTTGGTTCTAAGAGTTGGAGGTGGAAAAATACTGCTAATTAGTTTTCTTTTACTCAAGTAAAAGTATAATTAATGTAATTTAGAGAAAGGAAAAGTCTGGAATAAACAATGGCTAAAGTACATATATTGGCATCAAAATTAATTATGTAAATGTACAAATGTAGAAAATGCTCATTATGCAGAATATATTCAATTAAGATTTAAAAAGATCTATAAAAATAGCTTGCAGAACAGCTATCTCCAATGGCTGAAATCAATATGGTTGAAAAGTGGTGACTGTAGCCTATGTTTTGTAATAACAATCATAGTCTACAAACTAGAACTTACAGCTTTCAAATAGAGGAGAAAGTACAATATTTGCTACTAATACTCCAATAAAGTAAAAATACCTAAAAACATTTACTTATAAGCATGAGAACTTGAATAAATGCTACTTTACACTACAGGAATTGGCATGCGCACGTCAGGGAGTACAGGAAGGAATCTTTGATAATCTTCATATCAAAAGATATACCGTATCCTTCGCTGTTGTTTCACTGTCTATTATTCTATATTCTTCCTTAACTGCAAATGTTGAGAGCTTTCATGAGAAAAAAAAATATATATACAGTATATATATTATTCCAGCCACACTTTTGCACCTGGGGTGTGACAATAAGTCAATTCTGATCGTGATCTTGAGGTGTTGTTGGAATGTCTTAATTGCACAGGTAGTGAGCGATGCACTTCTTGCCCTATTGTAGCCTAGCTAATGAGCTACTGCACCAGTATCACAGTATTCCAAGCAGCACCCACTAGCAATACCACAGGGAGAGACAACAATGATCTGGCAACTGCCACCAATCACAAACATTTGTGTATTATCCTTCTACACAACAGCATCATATGTGGGAGTGCTTGGTAGCTGAAGCACCCCTCCACTGCCCTCATTTTAAGAACTATTTGTGCTAGTTCTACATACAGTATACCAAAGGGTAGGAAGGAACACTGCCGGTTCCTACCACCGTGGAACATGTCAAATTTGAAGTCTGGGGCACGAATGGTTCTTGCGTTACGTGCATTACATACAGATCTGTATCTCCAACGTTTTTGAAGATATATTTAAATGGTTATTTAAAAAAAAAAAAAAAGGGGGGCACAGTCATTTTCAGGTATTTCACGCGAGGATAGAGAATTTCTCAGAATTCTTAATTGTTTGCAGGGGTCCCATTAGCCAAGAACAGTTGAGATTTGCTCTACTAAATGGAGTGCATGCATATCTTATCCACCTGTTCCCAGACTAAGCATATCCATATCTGCTCACTCTCCCTAGACCGGATCAGAAAACTGCACACAGTGAGTTAATTGCAGTCCAGCCCGTCCCAGCTGTTTGTGGCATTCGCCAACGAGACAGACAACCCCCTGCTCACAGACAGCGTGATGGAGCTCCACCTCGCCTGCTCTACGCTCTGTTGAGGCGCTGTTCTGTAATGACATACTCCGTAGGCAGTGCATGCAACCATGTGTTGTATTATTTAAATCCAGGCAGAAGCGACACAGACTCTTCAAGCAAAAACCTTGTCAAGGTAAAAAACAAAAACAGAAAACAAAAATTGAAGTAAAAAGCAGCATGTATACAGAGCCGTGAGGAGACTACGGTAGGTGTTCACACTGAGGAAGTGAAATCAATTCTCCAGGTGGGGCGAAAGCAATCCTCGACTGCGATGGCCGTTGTTACGTTTTTATAACCATCACAACAGTTTTGCATAACAATAGCAATGTTTTTGCATGACAGTCGCGATGGTTTTGCATAAGAGTTGGGACTGTTTTGCATAGCAGTCGAGCATTTTGCATAACAGTTGAGTGTTTAGCATAAGCGTCGCGACTATTATGCATCAACACCATCAACACTCTTTGTTGTTCTTGCATGGCTTCAACAGTGGTGAATGTGATCGGATAATTACAAGGAGAGATAATGAGCAACAGATAAGGCGTGTGTGGAATGTCCAAGTCTCATTGGCTAGTAATTAGTAATGCTCACTACTTGTTTTGTTTGACGTCAGCATGTTACAAAATCCTTTCTTTAGGACCATTCTAGGGATTAGAATGAATCAAGTATATGGGATACCAAACATTTGAAAATTCAAATAACTGACACCGCCCGTTTAAAGCAAAAAATAAGTACTTTATTTTGAATTGCAAAGAAAATATACACATACTTCACATTGTCAATTATTTAGTTCAATGTAATCTGTAGGGTTACAAGTATTTACTTGAGTAGTTCAAAAAACAGCTAAGGACACAATACTACCTGACTAATGAGAAAACAAATGCCTGACTGCCTGACTACTCCAACCGTTGAGAAATAAATACAATAGTGGCAACCACCCTTTACCTAGTGTTCCTTAACATAGATTCTACACTCTAAAAGTTGACATGCTGATTGATGCTGCTCAGTCAAAATTACAGAGTTAACCTTATTCAGTTTTTATCAGAATGTTGGCATTAATCATGTGAACTACATTAATAGTACTTTTGGTCCAAAAAGATGACTAACATAATATGTCTGAGTTGGGTTTGTTTAGAAAAAATAAGTTCCAAACATTAAAACCCAGTAAAAGTGTGTTACTAGTACATTGGGGTCGAACTAGTTGTATTAATCCAGAAATATAGCGTTTGTCTAACAGCCACGCATGCGCAGACATGTCCTGGGAGGGGCTTCTATTCAAACTGGACGTCACTGCATTTCAGTTAGAGGAAGAGAAAGAGAAACACTGCACAGCACTGAGAGACAGAGGAATGGAGGCAAACTGTTTGTTAGGATTGTTTTAACCGTCTATTTTGGTGAGTACACATTTTATTCTGAATTTCATGCAGTGGGTATTATCTGCTCGCATTCTGTCACGTTTGACAAGTCCTAAAAGTGCGCATTTTTGAAAGACTTTGAGTTAGTTGTTTTGGTATAATTTAACAACTTTAACAGATTCACTGAAGGGTAATTTACGGAGCCCTCGAGGTGCCAAGCAGAAATATATATTTTAAAAGCGTGCGAACGCTATATCTAGCGTTCAATTGCTTTGTTAAAACGTCCAAACGCTAATCTAATCTTTATTCAAAAATCGCTATTTCATTTTTTTACCAATGCGAGTGTGCTGCTGCTGCACTGGGAGTGACTCGCGTTGTTCCTGGCGAAAAATATATTTTTTGGACTTCCCAGAGCTCGCGGCGACCAGGGAGGAGAGCTCCGGACCTGCCCGACCGAAGAGCTCTCTCGGTCGGGTAGAGTCGGCCGCTCGCTCCCTTGCTCGGTGCGAGCTCCGGAGGTCCGAAAAAATGAAAATGTTTACAAGTCCAGCTCCATCTTCGAGGGAACCCTTTACACCCAAGGATGAGTCAAAAAGCTAGTTAGCTAGCCAGCATTGGCTAGTGGGAGGCAGTTAGCACGTCGTAGACGTGTAGGGATGTGACGTAGCCGAATCCTCCTTCAGAATCTCTACCGTCCATCCGCCGTCTATATAGTATATACACTTTATTTTAACAAAGTGATTTAACGCTAAATATAGCGTTCGAACGCTTTTAAAATATATATTTTTGCTTGGCACCTCCAGGGCACCGTAGTAAATACATGCTGAAAAAATAAAAAACGTTTAGTGTGTAGTTCAGGCATGTATGTGTCTGTTAAAGTACAAGGAATGCAGGGGCGTTTTTCCCCCTTTCCCCCCCTCTTCCCATGTGGAGGAGAAAAAAGGGAGGGGAAAGCTGATTTGATAGACCTTATAAATTGGTACGTTTTGGCAAAGACACTTGGTGTAGAGCAGTGTTTTTCAACCAGTGGTCCAGGGACCACCAGTGGTCCTTGAGAGGGTCCCAGGTGGTCCCCAGGCTAAATGATGGAAAGTTGGTTAACCATATTTAACTCTTGAGAGTGTAACAATGAAACCAAATGGACACTTGTGGGTCCATTTGGTTTCATGTTTACGCTCACAAGCTCACGCTCTACAAGTTCACAACGTGTCATGTTGTGACGCTTGTGAGCTTGTAGATCTGCTATTTTGACATTTTTGAATAGTTACAATATCCATGTAATGTAGGTACTGTATATTGGCTATATTAACTATTATTTTTTTTTCCTTTTCAACATATTACCATCGTGGAGGACTTTCCTAAAAATCCATGTTCCTGGGCAGACTGCAGAGTAATGGGTAAGCACTTTGACTCTTCACTTAAAGATGGAGTGCCATGATTTTTTTCTACCCTAAAACATGATCATCAGGTATTAATGTTATATGAAAAGTAAGATTTTTTTTTTTCCCCAAAAAGTGCACAGTGTTCATTAAGTATGCCTGGTGGGTGGTAAAACATGAAGCCAACTATATAATATGGCGTATAATATGATGGTGGAATCCCCAGATCTGCTTCAAATAACTTTACTGACACTGTCACTCAGTTGGTGTCCTACACCAGGTAAAAACGTCATTGTACCATAGGAAGACCACCTTGAAGTACTACAGATGTGTTACTGTATATAATATATTACTGTATATTGACATACCACATGCGGTTTGGTTAAAATATTTTTTAAATCAAGTAATTTCCAGACTTTTCCGAAATGACTTGTATAAGATGATTACGCTGCAGACAAAGCCAACTCGGGTTGTGACAAATCTTGACAACACAGACAATATTTTGAAATAATTAGCAAGACGATAAAACAGCAGGCTACAACACTTAAGTTTTTCTTCTTTCAAATTATTTGATTGGTCCAAAACATTGTTTTTGTTATCACGATTTGTGACAACTATTAATGAATCCCTTCATATGTCTCCCTCCCTCCCCCTTTCTATCCATTACCACCAGATGCATATCCGGCGTGCACTACAACTTGTCCCCCCCAAGGCCCTCTTTCGGCCCAACGAGACCAACCCTCCTGTGACCATACAGGGCATCTTTACATCGGCATGAGTCCACCTGCGAGGCCTTCCCTCCCATCTACGGCTACCTCCCCTTGTTCACTGGCATAGGTGAGACTACTCAATCTGTAGTTAGTGTTGATTCTGACAGCACATTTTGAGTTAGTTTTAGTCATAATATTTTGAATATCATGATGTTTTGTTGACTATGTACAGTGGATTTAAAGGACATAATGACTGATTTTACACTTGGCCGAATGTGAGTTGGTATAGATTAAAATACAACTCAATAAAGTACAAATAAAGTGGGACATTTGCCCAAAATTGCAGATGTACAAGTCCACAGATCCGTTCAATTCTTTTGCAAGGCGGCGTGAGCTTGCAGATCAGCTAAAATAATACTGTTAATAATAGTATGGATGGCATCTCTCAGCAGGAATAAAGGACACATCCTTTGAAAACAGTGCTGCTACACCACAACCTCATCCATCTCCTGATTGGAGCCATGAGCCTGCATCAACACAGGTATTTACCTAACTTTACTGGTTCGCTCTGTGTCTGTAGTGCAGGGGTTTTCAAACTTTGTTTCACTCAAGGCACGCCTGTAAATATTCTTTTCATTTACGGCACCCGGAATTACACTGCTAATTCTTGGACTCGTATCATATTACTCTATGAAAAAAATCACATCTTTGCACCTGAGGTATAGCATGTTACTGATAACTGTCCATCGGTTTCCATTCAGTACTGACTGAAATTTTTAACTTTATATTTGAACCTTAGCATCCTTATTCTGGGAAAACATTCATCAAAAATGGAAACAAGCATAACATTGTGGTTCACTTGTGTTTCTTTGCAGGCTACAGGATACAGCGGAGGACCTGGCGGAAGTCATGGTTGGTGTGCTGACCGGAGCCACTGTCCAGCTACAGCCCGTCGCTACTACTGTACTGGAGCAGCAGGTAGTCATGATGTGCGATACTTGCCTTGAGCAAAAATTCAAAGTCTGAAAAAAACCCAAGCCTAACTCATTTTGTCCTGAATAGATTCTAGTTTCGGACCATAGATTTTACTTTCAGCTGCTGGTACTTTCTGGTTCTAGATTTTATTTTGAGACTAGATTCTAGTTCCTGGTGCTAGATTCTAGTTTCTGGCACTGGATTCTTCTCTCTGGCACTAGAATGTAGTTTCTGACACTAGATTCTAGTTCCTGGTGTTAGATTCTAGTTTCTGATTCCATTTTCTGACACTGGATTATAGTTATCAGAAAACATGTTCTAAGAATGCACCAGAAGCAAAGGTTTGAGTTAAAAAATGTTTGCTTCCGAAATATTATATTCAAAGATTTGAGCCACATTTGCACAATTTTTAGCGGAGGCCATTGTTATTGTTTTACTGAACATTATTTTCTGTTTACTTATCAGCTGGTAATGGGGAAAAAAGAATATAGTACCTCAATGTGACTTTATTTTGTTGTTGTTGTTGTTTTATTTACAATGTGCACTTAGTTGTTTTGCAGTACGACACTGAACCTTTTTTTGTCTGTAGTTTAATCTGTCTGGTAACATTACTATATTGTACAGTAAACATCTGCCTGTTAACATTACTATCTTGTAGAGTAAACATCTGACTGTACACATTTAGTATCTTGTACAGTAAGTACAGTTGAAATGTTTGTTAATGCATTATTGTATTGTTTTATTGTTTTGCACGCATGACAAATAAATTGTATTTTGAAATCACATATTGATTGTGTAGCGTGCTCATTAGAAATAACCAAGTTCTGCTTACTCAGAATAAACAGATTGTATAGTGTGAACATTTGAAATTACCACATTCTGCTTACTCAGAATAAACGGGTTGTATAGTGTGAACATTTGAAATTACCACATTCTGCTTACTCAGAATAAACGGGTTGTGTAGTGTGAACATTTGAAATTACCACATTCTACTTACTCAGAATAAACGGGTTGTGTAGTGTGAACATTTGAAACTACCACATTCTGCTTACTCAGAATAAACAGGTTGTAGTGAACATTTGAAATTACCACATTCTGCTTACTCAGAATAAATGGGTTGTGTAGTGCAGATTCAAAATAATCAAATACTGCTTATTCAGAATTATTAAGATACTCGTACTGCTTACTCAGAATGAACAAGTTACTTTCACTCACTAACTCCAGGTTAGAGTTTACGTAGTTTTTCTGAGGTAATTAGTTAGTTTAGCTTTTCTAAATAAAGTCAACGTGTTAGAATTAAGAGTGTACCTATGTGGTGTCCATGTATAGGTACCCCTGTCTTGCTGCCCCATGGCATACACTGGAACTACATATTGAACAGTAGGTTTCTGTAAAGTGGTCTGCTTGTTGTGAGAGAAAGCAGGACCTGAGGCAACACAGCACTTATATAGGGCACAGGTGAACATGATTGGTTGAAGGCGGGGCCAGGGAATCACAGGCTGACGAATGAGGGTGGATGGCACGATTGGAGGCTGGAGACTGATGACTATGGACCTCCTAGGCTACCTGTAGTGTAGAGAATGAAAGAGTGGAGGAGGGAAAGAGGGACAGGAATACAGAGAACAGAGAGATACAAAGAAACCTATCTAGTATACATGGCATGTAACACAGCTCCCGGTCAAGCAACCACGGTAATTGTACGGTATAGGCATGTAATAAGCTACACTTAGAGGACATACTGAGCCCCTTCCTGCTTTTCATCCACACTAAATATTGAATATCTAAAAAGCTGATCTACAATCTCACAGTAAGCCACTTTATGACTGCACTGTGAGCTTGTAAACCTCTGTGAGCTTGGACATCTGTTTGCTCCCGGAATAGGGATCCAACCGAATGTTCAAGTGAACAATAGTTCTGTCATTTATCCCCTGATGAAATGCCAAGATTAAAGCACCAACAGTGTTTGCATTTTGCTGCTAACCCCATAGCATTACCAGAAATTGAATATATAATGTCAGATTTATGTTATTGGCATAATAGATGTACAATTCACAAGGAGGTTGGGTGCCATTTGGCAGCAGAGCCTGAGTACCACCATACAAACATCACTAATTAAATCCCTGGCACTGTAGGAGGCCATTGTAGCTGTGAGCTGTTGTAATCTATATTCACTGGAGCCTGACCGATATATCACTTTTGGCCGATATGTTGGCCATTATTTGACTCTGCGGTCAAAAAAGCGGCCAATTATTCAGCTACAGCACAGTATTCTAACCTCATTTGTGATCTACATAATAGAAAATTCATGTAGTGGACAGAACAGAGCTTGGTGGATAACAAATAAAGTACATTATGTAATTGAATTATATTGCCCAGGCAATTCACTGTATTCTCATGATGAATTTTGTAAGCTATATGACAGAACACTGAGCTAGTTAGCTACCCTCCACATTCTTTTTCCCTTTGCTATCCTCTCAACCAGGTTTGTTGCCAACATTATGCAGTGCTTTCTCCTTTTCTTTTGCCATTTTCTCAAAACAAACCTGCGCACGTGCGCACGTGCGCACGTGCACGCACGCACACACACACACACACACACACACACACACACACACACACACACACACACACACACACACACACACACACACACACACACACAAAACCAAAAGAGCAGTTGGGGCCTTCCTGTTTTTGCATTCCATTGTAAATTCTTGTAAATCTACACCGAGATCATGCTGAGTAATAAATAATATCAAAAGGAATCTGGTTCTATTCTTGCAGATACAGGCCCTGCATGCAAGATCCCCAGTCTTTGCATATCATCTGTGTCGGAAGAAACTAGCTCTTATCTCCATATTCTAACTTTTTTTCTTTTCTTTTTATATGGAATGCCCTACTTGCTCATACTACAGCATCACCCAAAAGTATCAAAGTTGCACTGACCCGTTTTGGTGTCCATCCGACAGAGATGATATCTGTCTGTCTGTGACTAGCTTCACCGTGGCTTATGGCAAACTCTGTCTTTAGATTCTCTGTAGATGTGAGACCATTTTATCTCTATTTTATAAAAGTATTTTCAAAGTCTTCTTCTGCAGGGGCTGTCACACATTTGTGCCTCGAGTCACACCACCAGTGGGCAAGAAGACAAAATCAGACAAGGAACACTTTTATTCAAAGCAAAAATAGCTGATCTACAATCTCACCAAACACCACATGTTGCATCGTGAGCGCGTGGACCTGCCATTCTTGCTGTATTTTGAAAATGTTTCGTCACATTAAAGTGTTGCCTATGATGGCATGCTGACACAAACTTCAAAGTTGTTATAGCCCCACCTATATAAAGGCATTTTTGTCTTTCACAAACCTTGTATTCCTATTGACAATGAATGGAGAACTGGCATCATTATGTGCTAGAGCAAACCAACATGTTATTTCATGATGATGTATAGTGATAAGAGCACCCATCACAAAATACATATAATAAATAAAATATAACAAAATTATAACAATTTGAAGGACCATACAGTATTAAATATGTATATAAATAGTTCTATAAATAGCATACTGTCTACAATAATAATGTGTGGTGGAAAAAGGTTCAACCGTTAAAAAATGCTTGTGACTGGGTTGGCAAAGGCCATGACGGTTTTAGAAAATGGTTTTAGAACTCTTGGCATGGAAAAGCATTTTAGAAAACATTTTAAAAACGGTTGTGACCTAGGTTGAGGTCGCAAAATGTGTTATACAAACACGATTTTGAATACTGTGTCCTGATTGGCCACCCCAGTTCTCTGGAGTAGGAAATGGGTGTACAATTGAGCTATTCCAGACCTATCTGCTGCAGACATTATTATTATTTATTTTTTTTGCCAAGAGCTGATTTGGTTTAGAAAAAATTTCAAGTGAGTTGGCATTTGGCAGTTTGTACATGTTGCGTAACATAAAATCTCGGTGTACACACCGATCACAATGTGGCTGGCAAGAAGACTAAAACCTAGCCATGGAACTGATGCCTGTTGACTGATTAATGTTGATATATGGCTGGGATGGGTCCATGAGCTTGCATTTATAATGCTTCCGGGGCAAACAAGTGTTCAAGGATTTTAATCTGGTACAATACTTATCTCAATAAAAAACATCGCTGGTGACGTCAGCAATGTCTGAAACCATCTGATGGAAGTCAGTGCTACAGTATGACCTTGGCGTTGGTTTGACAGGGGTATTTGTACACAATTCTAGACAATTACAATCATGTATACAATGCAACATATCTACATCATACCGTAGGTATCCCTGAAACCAAGGTAACAACTGCAGACTATAGTGTTTAAATGAAATGTTAGATAATGAAGCTTGAATTGTGCTTACGCCGTCTGTGTACGATGTTGACATTAGAGGTGGGAAACCCGACCGAAACCCGACCCGGCCCGTCGGGTACCCGACGGGCCGGGTAGGGTAGGGCTCATTTGCTTAATTGGTGGTCGGGTTTTCGGACGGGTTCGGGCTGGGCTATCTTATACTGTATATTATGGGCTATATTATTATTATAATAATAATTAACAAAACGAAAAACGAAGGGAAGAAAAAGTGTGCTATCATTTTAATTTTTTTTTTTTAGGTGAAAAAAGGGTGTCGGGTTGTCGGGCCGGGCTGCACATATATTTTAATAATAATGGTCGGGCTAGGGCCGGGCTGGCCCTAGCCCGACCTACCCTAGGGTAGGGTCGGGCTGAAAAAAGTCGGCCCGACCCCAGCTCTTGTTGACATGCAGTGAAATTACTACAGATCTCCGCCAGGCTGGGTTTACAATGCAGGGACAGAAAATATGAAAGTCGATCATACGTCTGACTGATACATATTGATCACAAGACTTCAGATATAAACTGCACTGATGTGTGTGCACTGTGTCATGTCTAGGCCAACATGTCTATCAATTTGAAAATGCATATACAGTATTCAGATACAGAGCAAGTCTGTCACTTGGACACACTAGGACTAGTTAGGGTTGATGTTTATATATACTATGTATGTGTGCGTGTGTGTGTGTGACCCAGTACGACTGAAGTTGAGTCACTGGGGAATTTTTCGTTTTTGTCTTATCATGTCATGTGAAAACATGATAGCTACAATTTGACATATGGGTTGTTCGGTTTGACCCACCACTGTTTGAGATATGGTTTATAAAGTAATTTCTTGCCGATAACAGCAAGTTGAGAAAACAGGCTTGAAAGGTTCACTTCTGTGGATTCTAACATTACACCTAGCTACATGTTTAAGCATTTATTTCATATTTACAGCTCATCAGCTCTAAATCAGCTCTGATGTTTGATTTATTTCAAACATGCTCTAGTATGTGAATAGTCAGACTGTGCTAGTAACTCATTTCGCATAAAAAATGAGTTTTTTCTCTATATGAGCACTTGAAGTACAATTTACTTTTACTTAGAAGTGTAGTATTTATTCCACGACCGTCAAATATTACATTTTACCCCTTTAAAAGATAACATTGTTCCTAATGAACAAAACATTACTCAACTTGTTTTATCTTTTAATTACTATATAATTTAATTGCACAAAATAATGTGCTCACTTTTGAATTAACTATAACATATTGGGGTTTGACTTACTATCTTTAATACAAGTAAAACACCTTATGTGCGAGAAGCGACCGCAGGTCAGCTATTATTAATTTATTTATTTACTGGAAAGGGCAGTTGTTTTACAGACGCGTAAAAGGGCAGGGGCTGAAGCCCCATTTGATGTGTACATACGCTATGTGTGCACATCCCTTTATATACTGCTAGTGCGGTGCGGTGGTGCATAAACAACAACACACTAGCAGTGTTGTGCATAGTGATGGAAAAAACAACACACTGGTTTGTAAAGAAAACAGAAGTAATGCGTGCATGTTAAGCTGTCTGTAATGCTGATGTTGAACAGCACACTAGCAGCATGGTAGGCAACCGTGTTACAGTGTATAGGGTTACGCTGTAGCATTACAGCATGAGGAGGTTACAGCATGAGGAGGTCACAGTGTGGTGAGCGTCCTCCCAGTTTACATACCAATTGCGACCTGCGGTCGCAATAATATATAACACATTGCTAATATTTAAATTGTTTCTCTCGACTTTTCTCACGACAAAGCAAAAGGCAACAGTGGTAGGGGTCAGTGCAATAATCAACACTACTTCTCTTCTCTCTCTCTCTCTCTCTCTCTCTAAACTAAGTAAAAATCAAATCAAATATTATTATAATAATCAATAGATGTTATCAAGGCCAACTAAATGTGGAAAGATATTTCCGTTGTGGGGCCAAATGTTCCTGTTTACATACCGGTTTACATACCAATTGCGAGCTGCGGTGGTATTTAAATTGTTTCTCTCGACTTTTCTCTCGACAAAGGAAAAGGCAACAGAGGTAGGGGTCAGTGCAACAATCAACACTACTACAGTGTATGGTATTGGTAGGGAGGCTGTTTACTACTACTTGAAATACAACTTTTGGGTTTCAAACTCGGCCCCATGCTGATGTCGACGCAGACATGACTTTGGCATTTCTAGGTCAGCAATGATACTGTTCCTCCTCGGCGTACAGCTGCTCACACAGTGTGGCTCATCTCCAAGGCTCTCCACATCTGTCGGGGTGCCGAACAACAACAATTGTGCCATCGGTGAACAGTTGGAGTGTTATCCTAACGTTACTCATACAGCGGCACTCATTCTGATAAAACTGTTGTTTTGTTTATGTTTTGAAGAAAGAAACAGTTTTGCGTAACTACCAAGCAGGAAAAGCATGGATCTTATCCAGTCATTGTATTCAAAGCTCCTCAAATTAGATCCCATCAATTGGATGGATGAATGTAATGGTGAATAAAAAAAACAAACAATTGGCTTGTTGAATCACAGCTGACAAGGAGGCACGCATTGGATTCAGAAATGTATTTTGGTAAACACTGTGCAATATAAATAACTTACATAAAGGTCCACAAAATTTCATGGCCATGCTGATCTGTTCGTTCTCGATGGCCCATATACACGTCATGAAATTGCAACTGTCGACATTGTTGCTCTCTCTCCAGGCCCGGATGTAACATTTACCAATTGGGGGGCCAGCGGAAATGGTATGCCATACCATTTTCATTTAAATTCTTTAGTTCTGTGAAGATTTATATCTTGTACAGGACTTGTACAGTATATTAGGCAAGAAAGCATCAAACATCAGTTCTCTCTCTCTCTCTCTCTCTCTCTCTCTCTCTCTCTCTCTCTCTCTCTC
Source organism: Benthosema pterotum (assembly GCA_039105355.1). Taxonomy (NCBI): domain Eukaryota; kingdom Metazoa; phylum Chordata; class Actinopteri; order Myctophiformes; family Myctophidae; genus Benthosema; species Benthosema pterotum. The sequence continues at coordinate 34,220,120 of CM076966.1, forward strand.
AACTACGTAAAAATCAAATCAAATATTATTATAATAATCAATAGATGTTATCGAGGCCAACTAAATGTGGAAAGATATTTCCGTCGTGGGGCCTTAATGTTCCTGTGCAGTGCAAACAGGAACACTGTCTGTGTGGACAGACAGACAGACAGACAGCCACCGCAGACGGCGGTGCACATAGAGCCGCTGTGGTTGCAGCTAATGCTGCTGTCATGCTGAGGTGACGCTTCCAGTGGTAGTCGGTAATTGTGTAAGCAAGTGAGTCATTTGAGGACATGTGCCCTCACACCACGCGGCTCCACAGACTGAGGGGTGAAGAGTGGCGCTTACTCAGCCGTTGTTAAGGCTACATGCCATGTCCCCAACCCCCTTTTACCCCCCAGACCCCCCCCCCCCCCCAACGGCCTGCACTCCCTCTCCGTCAGGGTCCCGCAATATCACTGTCTGTCACTTCCAACCACTCCAGCCTTGTTACTGTTCTTAATCTCCGTGCTCCGCTTGCAAAGACCAGGCGTATTTGTCATGTCGCCTTTTGCTTATCTCATGCATTTTGCAAGAGGGGCCATTGTTTTGTTTGTTGGTTTGTTTGATACAGGAGGGGCGGTTCGCTGCGCGCCCGCTGCCCGCCTTGTCAGCTTGAGGTGAGGTCGTGTCAGCGCACAGAAGCACACATAATGTTAATGGAACTCCTTCGCAAATCGTTGCCCGGTTGTCATAGCAGTCTATTTTTATTTTGGCGGAGGCTCCTGGCAGGAGTGGCGGCATGCATGGCGTTTGAAGCTTAGCGTCGCTGTTGACTCACCCGCGAAAAAAAAAAAAAAAAAAAACAGACGCGGCTTCACAGGGCCCACACACAACCAGTTCGCAAGCTGTTCGAGCGCACATGTTGCCTTCCATCGCGTTGCTTTGGAGAAAGAACCGAAATGAAATGAGCGCGTAGCCGGCCGAAATCTATTTTTCATTAGCTTTTAGCACGCCGCTGTGCTGCGTGTTTGATTTCGGTGGCAGAGCCTTTTACAGATTTGACTGGAAACAGCAGAGCACTTACAACTCCTAAGACCTTGGGAGGATCTTTTTTTTCTGTATTGTAGACCAGAAATAGGGAACACTTGTGAAGTCAAAGGCAGAGCCATGAGACAAAGAGGCCCATTGAAATTCATGCGAATGTTGTCAGAGCTTTGGCAGCCACGAAGAAGTAGAAGATGGGTGTTATTCTGATTCTCAGTCTAAGTGTAACAACTCCCAAAGTCAAAGTTCTACTTTTACTGTGAATCGTACTGCCACATCAGAGGGTAAACATGGGATTTAAATGTCTTTGGATAAGAAGTAAACATCGCCTGAAAACTGGAGCACTTGAACAAGGACGTACACACACACACAGAGAAACGCACTCTGCATCCTACATGTTTCATTGTGTGCTGAGTGTGTAAGTGAAAACATGAGCGTGTGCGTATGTGCATCTATCCCTGTGTTTGTTAGCACGTATATACATTATGTGTGTGTGGCTTTCATGTATGCTGTTTGCTTTCATGTTTTTTCATGAGTGTGTGTGTTGTGTGTGTGTGTGTGTGTGTGTGTGTGTGTGTGTGTGTGTGTGTGTGTGTGTGTGTGTGTGTGTGTGTGTGTGTGTGTGTGTGTGTGTTCGTGCACACGCATGAGAGAGTTGTTTGCCATGCTGGAAACACAACACAGGTTGTCTTCAAGGTTCAAGGTTGTCTAGAAGCACATATTTTCATTCGTGATGTGCTGCTGAACAGGACATAAGTATCTACCGTGATTACAGCAGTTACAGCAGCCATTTATATAATATAATAAGACATTTATACTAGAGAGGTCCATCAGTTAATTAATGTAACCTGAGGAAAACACAATCAATAACAGAAAACTAACAGAAGTAAGTGATTCAGTTATAGTATAGCTCTCTTTTTTGTTGTAATAGTTAGGGATTTTTCATTTTAGTTTAGTTTTAGTTAATTATTACATTATATTTTCTAATTCAGTTTGTTTTAGTTGTTTAGTAAAACTAAGCATTAGTAAAAATGTTAGTATTAGTTTCAGTTATTTCATGTTTTTCATGTTTTAATTTATTTATCAAGTATATCGGTAGGACTAAAAAAGATCAGAGTCAGTAGATTAATACATATCCATTAATAAATATCCAAACACATAATACAATTTCTGTTAACTTGAAGGTTTTAAATTCTAGTCTTACTTTTTTAGTTAGTTTTAGTTAGCTATTATAACCCTGCTGTACAAGTGTAATCCATGTAAGTTGAGAACCGTACCACTACCACCACAGTGAGTGCAGTGCCCAGCCTTCAGTAGGACAGATACATAGCTGTCCAGAACCGCTCCAAAAGGCTCCGCTGGTCCTAACGAGCCTAATAAGTCTCCACACCTGGAATCCTCTGGATCTGCATGAGCCAATTGGTTGCCATGGCTACCCTAGTCAGTTGGCACTCTTCAGGAATTGTCCAGACATTCTCCACAGACGTTGACCAGGACGGGTGCTATGCTATAATGAGTATTGCATATACTGGAGTGAGGTATGTGTTCCTAATTTTCATTATTCCCAACTCCCAACTACCCTTCATATCTCCTTAAATGTATAACTCCTGCAGTGCTGAACTAGGGCTTCAGCGGTGCTAAACCTCCATTGTTACCCCCTGATAGATCATTTGCAAAGACCTGCAGATAAATCTCCTCTCTATTTTTGGGTTCTGACAGCCTCTACCTGTATCCTGCAGCTCGCTAGCTCCCACTCAGACACTGGCTGGCCTAATGTCTGGTCCAGTGGCTTCCTTGAAGCTCTCCTGCAAGTTAATAAATTCTGGGCCATCTGTTTTCATACAGCCTCTTTCCATTACCAGGTGCCCCCCTCCTTGGCCCTCTATCTAATTAACTCTCTCTCTCTCTCTCTCTCTCTCTCTCTCTCTCTCTCTCTCTCTCTCTCTCTCCTCTCTCTCTCTCTCTCTCTCTCTCTCTCTCTCTCTCTCTCTCTCTCTCTCTCTCTCTCTCTCTCTCTCTCTCTCTCTCTGGAGAAGATGAGGAGGAAGAGGAAGGAAAGGGAGTGAAGAGTTAGCCAGGATGGATGTTGGGAAGACAAGAGAATGGCAGATTGAAAGAGACAGACTGACATGTGACACAGAAGCACATTTTGTACTGCCTATACCAACCAAGTGAAAGTTCACACATGTTTAATCTGTGTTGTTGTTATTATTACCCTTATTATGTTGAGTGTGTCTGATATTATCACATATTCTTTTCTTTGATACTATCTCATAAATATTGAGGAATAGAAATAATCAAGTTTATACTCCACGGTATGTGTCGCTCACTGTGGCCCTTTAGTCAATAACAAATCCTTCGCATCTCGAAATGGGATCATAATTTACAAATTCAACATCTTGAAATTAGCGACTGAAAGGGGAAAATGTTTACTAAAATAAAGTCAGAATTGGGATGATTTTCCTGTTGAATTCCAGGCATTAAAGTTCTCTTTGCAACCAGGGTTGACTCTTTCAGACTACCTGGTGTCACTTAAAGGAGGACTATCACATGGACATGAAATTCAGCATTTTAATTTGTTTTGTGTTTTTGGTGCTCCCATGTTTTCTATCCACACAAATTATCTAGTTTGAACAATCAATCTTTCATATGATATAGGAGCTTTAATGTAAATTGCTCTCAGAAACAGCTTGTTTGATTTTGGCCTCATAATGATTTCATCAATGAACCCTGCTTTGTACGTTATATAATTCCTCCTCTTCTTCAGTCTTCAGTTCCAAATTTGCATTTCCGCTTTGTTTATATTGCCTACCATTGTTGATTTTCTAAGTTGTCATAGAATTTAAACAAGCCTGGTTTTAACTATTGTCAGTATTATAATGACCCTATTATAAATATCCTCCTTATCAGTGTCCCCACCACCTCAGGACATTGTGGTACAGCAGCTAAAAGTAATGACAAGGACTGGTGATTGAGCCTCAAACCATTAGAAATAAGCTTGAGGAACTTGATAAGTATTTATGTTGAGCATTAATATTAATAACTATTTTAGGAATCCATGTTATTCCTCCTTTAAGAAACTTGTTGGTCGTGTTGGTTTCTTTGTTCAGGGAGGAAGCTTTCTTTTCTGCTTTACTGTACAGGAGGACTGAAACGAAATTGTATGATAATGAAGTGCCTAAAACTATAAAGACACAAAATTACAGCATTGATACCAAATATGATAAACAATGAACAACTATACTAAATGGTGACAAAACTAGTGTTACCTGTAAAACAAAGGCAACAAAAATATAATGAAAAAAGGATTGGAACGCAGAGCAAATGTGACATATTTAACAAACTCAGGGCACGTAAACAACGGATTTAATGAAAGAAATTGACAACCTGTTCTGCCAGCACTTTTCCTTTCTTTCTATATTTTTTTCCATTGCGGGTGCATGCTGTTGCTCAGAACAGAGCTGGCGGAGGGAAGAAGAGAAAAAAAACAGCTCTCTGACATCTAAAACACTATCATTTGCCCACAGCACATAGCACTTTTAACCACTTTTTGCTCTCACAGCCTAAGTGAAAGCATCAACCACCAGAGCTATTAGGGCGCTGGAGAGCCCCTGTGGTTTCGCCATTACTCCATAATATATTAGTAACAACACACCCGAATGGGACTACGGTATCAACATGCACAGACGGAAGAACAATTTGCCGTGGTGGGGAAAGTGCAGCAAAAAGCGAACGCCGTGCCACACAAGGATATGCTTTCCCCCATTGTGGTGGAAATGTAAGTTATACGCATCTACATTGAAGCCATAATGTTCTTGGACAAGATGGTGATTTTCTTTCTTTATTTATTTTGCTTTTATGGCCAGGCTGTTGACTATGCAAGGGGATCAAGATGTAGGTTACAGAGCACTTTCTCCACCTCTGCCAAGAAAAGAAACAGCTCTTTAAAGTCCAGTGTTTCGTCATCTTTAAGCTACTGGACGTCAGCGTGGGTCTTTATCGGAACATTTCAAAGTTTTGCAACGCTTGGCTGAGGTCCATAGAGACGATTGAAGCCCCATGAAGAAAAAAAAAAGTTTCTGACAACCGGCAAGGCCTTCAAATCTTTAAATAAAACTTCTAGCGAATAAGTTCCTCCTGAAGGTACCCAAGGTTGGTTTTCACTTTGACAGCAGAGATATTCCTGACGCCCGTTTGAGGTGCACCATTTGCATGAATCCCATGCATATTGCATTGGCACGACCTGTTGGCTGCCATGGGGATTCTCATCATGGGTTGCAGGCAATAATAGTAAGTTACCGCTGCTTGTCATGTGCCAGCCTGCTTCTGACATTATTTATGGGTGCAGGACCATTGTCTGGCCGGCCCAGGGGGTACACTGCACGCGTGCCATCGATTCCAGCTTTTACAACGCAAAGTAGATGGGAGCCTCGCTCAAATACTCAAGGGATCTGGACACCAGCACATGACTTGAGTCTCGTCTGCGAATGAATATTTCACGCCTCCACCCTTCAACCTCTCTCCCCTCTAAATTGAATCGGTGCCATACAGATGGAAGATGGGATTGCACGTCCCTTGCATTGAGTAGTGGTGGTGGTGGTACAGGCGGGTTAAAGGGATATTTCACTTTCAAACGTGTTTGTAACTTCAAAATCCATTTTCACCATGACAGATTCATTGAAAATGGTGGTTCTTGTGACTGATGTCGTCCTTCAGATGCGTGAGGGGCCCAGTTTTAACCTTTAACTTTTTGGTTTATTGTAGGGCGATAGCGACTCCTATGTCCACATTTTAGTGTGCTTTTCCCTAACACAAAGCTAACTCAGGTTGTGACAAATCATGATAACACACACAATGTTTTGGGACAATCAAAAATTTCTAAGAAGAAAAACAAAACAAAATGTGTTGTATCCTGACGTGTTTTACTTCTTGCTAATTAAATATGGCGTGATAATATTGTGGTGGTTTGCTTTGTCCGTGGCGTAATGCTTGCCCACCGAATGTACCAAAAAAACAAACCAAACAAAAAACTTTTTTTGCGCCCATTCATTCAATATTGCACGTTCTAACTAGATGTAACTCTTTGAGAGTGTAAAAAATGAAACCAAATGGACCCTAGCGGGGTTTACGCACTCAAGAGTTAAAATATTCATCATGTGAATGAGGCCAAGTCTACACAACTAGAGAATGTAGAATATTTATGGTCATTTTGATCTGTATGTTTGACTGTTTTGTTTCCCAAATCCCAAAGAAATATTTCGTTGTTGGTCTGTGGGGCGAAAAAGCTATAGTATATATTATTACTAATGTTGATTGAGGGTTTGGCCTGCCATGTGCCAGGACTCCGAGGACATCTAGAGGTCAAACTATAAAACCGATAATAGCGGTATAAAAGCAAACTATAAAAACGGTGTTGAGATTCTTACACTGTGAGATAGATAAGTACAGTAAGGCTGGGTCCGAGGCTGGAGGAGGTCAGAGGAGGAGGAGGTGGGGGTGAAGCCTCCTCCTTGGGGTTGGGTCAGAGGGGGAGGAGGTGTGGGCGTAGCAGGGATGTCCGACACGACCTCCAGCTAAGTGAGCGTGTCTGGAACCGCCGGAGATTGGGGCCGGTTGGAGCCGGAGCCGGACACAACCGCGAGTCACACACGCACAAGCCTGCCCGCGGACGCACGCGCCGCCCGTCCACGCCTCGCAATCAGCCATGAAATGCAACCTGGCACCTATTGGTCCACGGCCTGCAGAGAAGCTCTGCAGAGCTGCAGGTTTGTGAAACTACTCAGAGAGAGAGAGAGAGAGAGAGAGAGAGAGAGAGAGAGAGTGTACAGCAAAAGTGAGATATAGGAGATAGGAGGGAGAGTCGGTGGGGAGAGGAGAGGTCATTCTACCTCACAGGGCGTTTTATTAATGTAATTAAACACAGGCTGGCTCTCTCGCCCTGCATCATACCTGACCTCTACAGCAGAGAGAGAGAGAGAGAGAGAGAGAGAGAGAGAGAGAGAGAGAGAGAGAGAGAGAGAGAGAGAGAGAGAGAGAGAGAGAGAGAGAGAGAGAGAGTATAGAAAGCAAGAGAAGAGGGAGGGAGAGGCAAGGGAAGTGGAAACAGAGTTAGAGAAGGTAGGTGAGCGTGCGTAAAAGGAGAGAGAGAGAGAGAGAGAGAGAGAGAGAGAGAGAGAGAGAGAGAGAGAGAGAGAGAGAGAGAGAGAGAGATGTGATAACAAGGACATGGGGTTGGCAGGATAAGGCAAGATGAAACAAGAAAGGACAAGGAGATGCAAGCCCAGAGAAAAAGGGAAGGATGTGGAATGATGCGTGTGTGTGTGTGTGTGTGTGTGTGTGTGTGTGTGTGTGTGTGTGTGTGTGTGTGTGTGTGTGCGTGAGACATCCATTTACAGGCAGAGATTTTAGCCTGCTGGACAGGGCAGCGGAGCCAGATAGGAGTCACAGTCAGGGCATTTGGGAGACAGGAAGGTCAGCACCAGGGCAGCATGGGGCCCCGGGGGCCCCGTGTAAAATATTAGGAATGTAATGTCATCAAATTAGACTCAGCTCAGCTCACCGCTTTGTCTAAAACACATGCTCTGTGGTCTGCCTGGGGATAATTATCATTTCATGAGTTTCTATTGGCGATCTCTGTTCTTTTCACATTTTCATTTGATTCTTGTTTCCCCTCTAATCTTAGTTTCATGAAAGACGCTTTTGTTTTATTTATCATTATTAAATTATATTTTTAATGGAGGTATGAGGTTTGCATTCAAATGTCCAGCTGAGGAGTGTTTTGTGGATATTTCCAACCTATCCCTCTCTCAGGCCGTGGTGCTGGCTTCAAAATGTTCACCACTGTCAATTGACATCCCAACAAGATCTATATTTCCATGTCTTCAAGTAGACATGGAGACATGGATGGGCCGATATATCAGCCAGAGAGATATTAAAGGCTTTAAAAATTAATATCAGAATATATCGGTATCTGGAAAAATATTACTACATTACTATATGATTAGGTATTAAACATATTAAATATGTTTTACTGTCACTGTGGGGCAGAACAACATGCCAAACAACGTGCCAAAAAACAACTTTTTTGGGGGGGTGGGCGCACGCATGAGTTACAATTTAAGGTACGATTTAAGCACTGGTTGATATCGGTATTGGAAATTAAGAGTTGGACAATATTTGGATATTGTCCAACTCTTAATGTCAATCACAATGTGGGGCAGGGGCTCAATTTGTAGGATACTTACAATGGAAATGAGGTTCTGTCCCATGCAAAGAGGGACATCTGGTCACCCTACATCAACAGCGCACTGCACACTAACCAGCCGTGCTTTCCTTATTACCTTATGCAAATTGTTCTTGAGTGAAACGACAAGGGGACATTCTCAATGCCTTGCTACTTCAAACAATGCTGCAGTTTCATACTTTTACAGTAATTAAATTACATCTGATGATGGCATAATCTAAACCCAAGAACAGAGTATCGCTTAAAAAAAACCCAAAAAACTAGCATATAGCATAGGAAGGTGCAATTAAAATATAAATCTTGCACATGCTGATTGGAAGGACACTATGCAAATTGTCCTTTCTTTAACCCTATCAAATAAATAAATCTAAGTGTCCTTGGGTTTGTGAAAGCCAACACACTATAGGTATATAAATTCAGGTTACTATATCATCATCATTTGCTTATATATCAGCTATATTTCAGCTGCAACATATGGTAAATATTTGTTTTCATTATTAAACTTAGATATAGATATTAAAGCCAGATAACACTATTATACAGTTATAATTCATTCATTCATCATCATTCGGTTTATAATAATAATAACATTGTCTTATAATATTCTCATCGCCATGGTTTAATGTGATAGCATTCTCAAGAGTGCAAAACCCGACGTCGGCGGGCGCCTCGGCTGCGCCGGGACTTGCCTCCTCAGTCGCTTCCTTAATGAGCGGCAGACCGGCAGCTCGGCGCTTGTATGAGCTCTGGCGGCAGTGCTGCCGCAGCCGCTGCATTCAGGATGGTTCTGCCGGTTCGTGCGGCAGTTCTGCCGGTTCGTGCGACAGTGTAGCGGCAGAAGGCTCCCCATGCCGCCCCAGACCGGCGCTTTTGCCGATGATTTTGGCAACTGCCTCTGCTTTTGCACTGCCTGCTGCTGCTGTCAGTCCAATTTATGCATGCTTGCAGAACGATTATGAATGTATGCAAACAAATATGAACTAAATATGTATTGAATTTGTTATATTATTATTATTTTTAATTGTTTTTATCAATACTATAAGCTCTATCATTAATATAAGCTTTTTGGGCGGCTATGCCGGTTCGCCGCCGGCTGCTCCGCCCCCCCGCCGGGAGCTCTGCCGGCGCCGCTGGTCGTGGACCCGGCGGTTTCCCCGCCGCCGGCGCTCCGCCGGCGCCGCTGGTCGTGGACCCCGGCGGTTCCCCGCCGCCGGCGCTCCGCCGGTGCCGCTGGTCGTGGACCCGGCGGTTCCCCGCCGCCGGTGGCGGCCAACGCCACTTCTATCGACGCTTCACTGACCCTCGCCGGTTGACTGATTCTCTTCATGTGCTCTCTCTCGTGCTCTATTGTGCTCGCGAGGGACACCTCCGTCCCTCTTGTTTTGCGGGCCTAGGTTTATTTTGTAGCCTACGTGATCGTCTCTATATAATTCGAGGATGTCTGTCTGTCTGTTATACTACGCAATGCACTTTGCAATGGGGGACAAATCACACATGCCACGGCGCACGGATAGCCTCGATGTGCTTGCGCACAGCCCTGTCATCCAGCACCAATGTGCGCTACTTACAAACACCAAACATTAAACCAACCAGTTTAATTAATATATTTTCATTAAAAGCTCATCATCGTGCAGATCAGGTGTCACGGACATGGACACACATTCATTTGTGGTCAGTTTGTCGTATAACACGGGATCACCTCCCTTTCCGCCGTGCGTACAGGGTGCTGTGTGTGTGTGTGTGTGTGTGTGTGTGTGTGTGTGTGTGTGTGTGTGTGTGTGTGTGTGTGTGTGTGTGTGTGTGTGTGTGTGTTCGCACGCGCTCGGCGCACAAGAGCGTTTGAACTGGGAATGTTGCTATAGCCGTGCGTTTCCTCAAGCCAGAGCTAAAAACTGCACATTGTACACGCAAACCAGGCTGTGTCACTGAACATAGCTAGGCTACTTCATAGGTCTACAGTATGAAGCCCTGAAACATGATTGTCCAGCGTCATGCGAATTGATGCATGGCATGCCTACTTTATATGGTGCATGTCAAGAGATATTGATTGTAATAATTGTATTGTATGCCAGACTCTGGCATAGCCTACTCCGGGTCCGTTTCGTGGGCTCATTCGTGTCAATTGAAGTTGAAAATGTATAGTAGAGCCATCTCTACATACAGGAGATCTATAGGCGCATGGACAGAGACACACTTGATTTGTTTCCAATCCAAAACTAAAGGGAAGTATCGACTTCAATTACTTTTTGCATGCAAGTCACCTCCATACAATACAATATCGCAACCCTTCTATTAGATGGCAATGGACAATGGGTGGAATTTCCTTAACGTGCGCGATCGCGCGCGCGTGTGTGCATTATGTATCCTCAATAATATCGCCTACAAACGCCAGTGGGGGGGGGGGGTAAAAACAGTGAAGGCAGACGAACATCTTTATTAGAGAGAGAGAGAGAGAGAGAGAGAGAGAGAGAGAGAGAGAGAGAGAGAGAGAGAGCACGAGAGAGCACATGAAGAGAATCAGTCAACCGGCGAGGGTCAGTGAAGCGTCGATAGAAGCGGCGTTTCCCGCCGGTCCACGACCAGCGGCGCCGGCGGAGCGCCGGCGGCGGGGAACCGCCGGGTCCACGACCAGCGGCGCCGGCGGAGCGCCGGCGGCGGGGAACCGCCGGGTCCACGACCAGCGGCGCCGGCGGAGCGCCGGCGGCGGGGAACCGCCGGGTCCACGACCAGCGGCGCCGGCAGAGCTCCCGGCGGGGGGCGGAGCAGCCGGCGGCGAACCGGCATAGCCGCCCAAAAAGCTTATATTAATGATAGAGCTTATAGTATTGATAAAAACAATTAAAAATAATAATAATATAACAAATTCAATACATATTTAGTTCATATTTGTTTGCATACATTCATAATCGTTCTGCAAGCATGCATAAATTGGACTGACAGCAGCAGCAGGCAGTGCAAAAGCAGAGGCAGTTGCCAAAATCATCGGCAAAAGCGCCGGTCTGGGGCGGCATGGGGAGCCTTCTGCCGCTACACTGTCGCACGAACCGGCAGAACTGCCGCACGAACCGGCAGAACCATCCTGAATGCAGCGGCTGCGGCAGCACTGCCGCCAGAGCTCATACAAGCGCCGAGCTGCCGGTCTGCCGCTCATTAAGGAAGCGACTGAGGAGGCAAGTCCCGGCGCAGCCGAGGCGCCCGCCGACGTCGGGTTTTGCACTCGCTCTTACTCCATGGTTTAATGTGAATAGCATTCTCAATATTGTAATTATTCATTCACCATGTTTGCTTGCATTATATTGGTACACAATTACAGAATAATTCCCGTCTTGCCAGGAAACCTCACCTTATATGGGGATGTATTTGCACTTGTACATCTGTCAAAAACAGACCACACAACAATACTGAAAGTACAATACTTTTCAAATTGTGCAAAATACAACATGGGTATACGGAACCCACTCTATCTCAACGAATTGGAGGTTGTAATTAAGTCCAGCTGCTATTGAGACAGCATGGCTGCTCATTTACAACAATTAACTGATTCATACGGACATTTACATCTGTTAGCTGCCCACGTACAACCGCAGTAGAACTGTGACAAGAACTTTTAAAAGGGTTTATCCTCGTTAAGCCATTGGCCCTGCAGGCGGCATTCCTTCCCATGTCCTCCAAACATGCTGCACGTGTCAGCTTTTTAATGACATCTTTAACCTGTCCCTGACGCTGTGTGACATGCTTCCTCTTTGTGTTTTAACAGAACCACCATTGTGCCTGTACTAAAGAAACCGGACGTCTTCTTGTCTTAATGATTATCGACCTGTTGCTTTGACCTCTGTTAAAATGACGTGCCTGGAAAGACTATAAAATGTAACATTCCTACTACCCTTGACACTATAGTGTGCCTTACTGTTCTAATAGTTCCGTAGATTACAGTATCTCACTTACTCTGTGTACTGCTAATAATAATAATAATAGCATTGTATTAATAGTATAGCATATTTCAACAAAGTCCACAGAGGGAGTTCAACAAGCCATGTGCAAACCACGCTGGGTGAGAAATACGCTGTGGAGTCTATCAGTGGAAGTTGCAATATTTTGGCGTAGCTAACACCCTAAGAAATGATGTGAATGCTTTACACAACAGTTTACATTCTGCAAATGAAACAAGTTCTGTGATTGGTCAGGAAGATATTGTATCTGGGGGAAAATGTGACCAGGCATTTCTCCTCGCAGCACAGATGAGGTAAGTCTGGGTAACCAAGTCTATGTGCAAACCAAATTCGTCTCAAACAAGGGACTAATTTTATTTCTCTGGAATGCTTCAAAGTGGAAGAATATGGAGTCATGTGTTGTTTTATATAGTTTGATCAGTTCAAAATAAAACCTACATTTAAAAAATAAATAGTAACCAGTGTCTCTTCTTACCATGGGAGTGATTCAAATGTTTCATACATTAAACCTGTTGAGTTGTGAAAGGGCATCAAAGCAGAAAACAAATCTGCATAGTTTGCTGTAAACTGTGTTGAGAGGAATGAGATTTGTTTTGGACGAAACCTGATAAACAACATCTGTATGTCTTCTCCCTAGCCTTCAGCGACAGCTGAGCCTGGCACCCCATGCTCATCTTTGCCGTGCTGATGTTTTGTTTGTGACTATTCCATTGTTATCTTATATGCTAATATCTGTATTGTTTATATATTGCATTGTTTTCTTTGACCCGTACAGCACTTTGGTTGAACCGGTCATGTTAAACGTGCTGATCTACAAGCTCACAATGCCTCGCAGTTTGTAGAGCTTGCAGATGTGCAGGTTTATGCAAACTTATTAAGTCATTATGAGCACAAAAGTTGCTCCGGGGCTGTATGAATATCCAACACTACAAACAAGAGGATGACTGTCATCTTGATATGATGACATTCATTCACCAATGATATTCATTCACCATTCAAGGTTCTATAAACAAAGAATGTGCAAAGTGCATGCAAGTTCTCTCTCTCTCCCTCTCTCAGACACGCACACACCAACACGTCACACAAACAGGCACACTTATGACTATAATATCTCTCTCGGGAGTGTGCTGTCCAGAGGCAATACACAGTTACAACTATCCAAACCGATGGCTATAATTGTTTTGGGATTGCTTGCATTTATGAAAAGCCATGCAGGGTTTGGGGAAGCAGAGGCTATATAAAAAATACTGTACCACATCAGCGGTGCAACAGGCATCTAGTTTCAGAGAAATCAGGATTTATTTTTATTTTTTGCAAATCTTTGAATACATCAGTCAGTCATCCGCTTTCATCTGTTTACAAGGTACCTTAGACTAGAGGAATAAGTATTTTATATCCATATTAACATTGAAGTAGAAAAATATGCTGGCTTTATGAGAAAGTACGTTACATTTTTATTGGGAATCAATAAAAAAAACACAAGAAACCATGATGGTACTGCACTAAATGCTAGGCTGCAGCCAATGGACAGAATGCCCTATATGTTAGTTTACTGATGAGTGAGAAAACCTCTCATCATAATTTGGGGATCACAATTGCAAACCACTGTCCAAATGCCTAAAATAAATAAATATGCAATTAACTAATTTTGTGACGACATTGTCCAACTTTCATTACAAGTTACAATGCATCCAGCATCGCTAGTATTATGTTACTATAGTATTATTTTACTGCGACTGTTATCCCAACAGTCGCGACCATTAGGCTACCCATCGTGATGTAAGCCGCGCCCTATGCCATGGTCGCAAATTGATTTCGCCCCTCCTGCACATAGAAGCAGAAATGCAAGGTTAAAGAGACAACGGTGGGACAACGTAACTGTAAATTAGCTAATTCGGAAATTCCTTAAGGAAAGTGAACATTTTCAAACAAAATTCCTGCTTCTGGAGTTCCCTGGCCCGAAACATTTTTGCCATATACAGGGTTTTGAGAAGCATTGGGGTATATAAGACAGCGCGGGGGCCAGGGGGGGAGGCCGGCGTCACAGAGGATGTCCCACACTGCGCCCGCGCGGCGGTTTAAAGCACACCCTGTCACAAGCCATTTCTCGTCTCAGCGCCACACGTTAGACGCCCATGTCACAATAATTACATTTGGGTTATATTAATTGACGACTTATAATGGAAACGCAAGCTGTCTGGGAATGTATCAAAGAAATACGGCAACAATAATAGCAGAGGCAATAACAAAACAAATATCATCTGGACAAATGAAGGGGAGCTGGTATTACAAGTGATTGATGACTGGAGCAGACCCCACCGCCACACACTGTGTGCGGATGAGCTCTGGGAATTCGGCTGCCGTTTGGTTGTGTTGCTGCGCTTTGCGACGTGAGTGTGTGCATGCGCGTGCATGCGTGTGTGTGCGTGTGAGCTGTAGACGGTGCTCAGAGGGAAATTACACCGGCTAATAGAGCAGGAATGAGGAATTGGTAATCCATGTCAGAATTGAATTACTATCCAATAATACTAATTTCAATACACAAAAAGACATAATCCCATTCATCAGTAAGCTTTCCTCATTGTCACTGCTGTGTTTACACAGTAGAATATCAATGCAGGAACACAAAATCATTACACCACTGACACATAAGCTCATTTTTCCCTTTTGCTCTGGAAGTTCGAGCATAGCTTAATGGGCTATATCCGTTATTTCAGGTCCAAATATTTACCCTCTCTCGCTGCATAATGATTATACAGAAAGAGAATATGATTTTCCCACAAGTGTAATGAACTGGAGGAGCCATCACACAGCATTGTGAACACTGAGTGTATCAGATGCATAATGAGCAATGCTATGGCATACTGTAATCACAGCGGTGCTTTGTCATTGGCTGGATATTCATCTTGTCATAACTTCTTGTCGATACTTCCTGGTAGTGGCAGGAAAGAAGGAAGTGCAGCTTTGCAAAGTAGTAGAGGCAAAGTGCATTGTGGGCTGTAGTTGCTTATTTGGGATTGATTCCGTTTTGTTTGTAAATACTTTGCTGGAGGGGCAAAATCTTTTTATGACCTCGACCTAGGTTGTGATGGTTTGACAACAGTCGCAAATTTTTTCCACCTTCTCCGAGGGAGGGAACTCCCCGGTGTCTCTTGGAATGGTTTGGGGAAAAGGTCAACCTTTTGTAAAACAGTCACGACAGTCTGGGGGAAAAGGTTGGGGTCGGCGACCTATACAAAGGTCACGACTGCAAGGCCGGATGTAGGCATATAGGCAATGCCCCCTAAAAAGCCTGACTGCCCCAATGGCCAAAAGGTTATATTCCTACTGGGTCATTGATATTATTTCTTGTGGCCAACCTTTTATAGCAGGGCCCATTGGATTCCTGACCCCAATAAGGTACGTAGATTTGACCACTGCAATCTTCATTTTACGAAATCTAGGAGGCGAGATAATGAGACATTCATTTTTGAAAGTAGCCTAAAAACCTAAACCTAACCTTTTTTTAGTAAACCTAAAAAATGGCATCATCAACATTTTCTGATTCATCAGGCTATAAGCTTTCCAAAAATATACTGTATAGTTTTAAAAAAAATCTATGTCTTCATTCCTTCAAAATGACATACGATACTGAGCTACATAGTTTTCTATGCATTTCGAGAGTTTTGGGGGAATTTTTTGCCTGCAATGCTTGACATTTTGCAAAACATTTTCTCCTGCCCCCCAAGTGGAACAGGTTAGATCCGGGTCTGCACAACCAGGTTAGCATCCATCACAACTGTTTGGAAAACAGGCCGCGACCTGACATTTTCATGTCAAGGACCCCCAAAATGCTTTGTGCACACACATCCAACATTTGCGTATAAAAAATGGGGGAAAAACTGGTAAAAAATAGCAGAATTCCAACATCACCAACGCAACGCGTTGTGAGGTTGTAGATTGGATATTTGCAAATAGCCTACACATATAGGCTATAGGTTTAAAATGCTGACATGATCTCATATAGTTTTCTTTTGGGCTTGTTTTCATAGACCTGGTTGCTTATTTCACAAAATCTCAAAACCTGGCAACAACACTGCTCCCAAGGTATTGTATATTCAGCATGGGACAGTGCGATAAAACGATGGCTAGATATAAAATCCTATCACTCAGCAGAAAATAAAATGCTAAACAAACATTAAAGGGGTCTTAAAATCAATCACTCACAGGCAGCGCAGAGTACTCCAGAAGTTCCCACTCCAGGGTGCAAACTTCACATGCATTTTTAAACTGCGCGCAACGTGTCGCCGACTCACCGCAACGGCACAGATGATGCAGGCAGCCAGAGGGGGAGAAGTATCTTAACGTCAAGGCTGACCAGCCTTGAGTTATACTGTAGGCTATAATACAGAGGAGTAATAATTTTTATAGTGATGAGGCATTTTTCATTTGAGCAAGGCTAGGTGCGCTTTATCACGGTTTGAGGACGGGCGGAGAGCCAATGGGTACCGTGCACAATATGGTTCTTAAAGATGCCATGAAATGGCTTTATTGCTAACCTTTCTGCTAGGGTTAGAGGTGTGATGTTTGTCAACCAGCCAGCTAGAGTGTATACACGTATACTATACAATTATTATTCCACCTGGTGCAAAACTGACACCGTCCATAGATAATAAATTATGCAGAGATAGAGGATTCTGTGAGAAAACACAGGGGTATTTTCACCAAAAATCATATTCTTTGAGTAACACATCTAAGTATTTGCCGGATCAAACAAAGAATAAAGCACCGTTGATGGGGCATTTATAACAATCATAACACTACAATTCTTCATTCATACTTCATGTCATTAGGCCATCAAATATTATAATACTTCATAATTACTAGCTGGACAATCATAATCAAACTGTATTTGCATGTGACTGGTACGTATGTTGACCCAATGTATTGTATATCCAGTGCAACAGAGCAACAGACACCGAAAATCATTTGTAATTGCAAGAATTAAAACTACAACAATCAGTGCATATTATCTACAGAACATCAACATGAGCGTGTGTGTGTGTGTGTGTGTGTGTGTGTGTGTGTGTGTGTGTGTGTGTGTGTGTGTGTGTGTGTGTGTGTGTGTGTGTGTGTGTGTGTGTGTGTGTGTGTGTCCATGCATGTGTGTGTGGGTGGGTGCATGCATACTTATGAGTGGCAAAGTAGGCTACTAGTCACATTCTGATCTTGTGTTACAATATGAATAATCCAGCTTTCACAGGTCATGAACTTATATTGATGTCACAACCTATTCAAAATCACACGTGGTATTTTTCATCTGCTCGCTGCAAAAGCAATTATGTTTTCCTCAACAATTGGCCTTTGAACCTCATTGGTTGTAACTGTCATTTTCTTTTATGATTTGTGAATAGACTAAATCAGTACCTTGCGTGAAAGGCCAATGGGCAATCGGACCTGCACTATGCAGACGTTTAAACCTTTTGATTGGGTATGATTTTTTTTTACAATGTGGCACCGAAGGGACCAGCATCATGTGCACTGGTGGTGAATTACAAAAAAAGTATTTGAATGTGTTATGTGGAGTTTTGATCTGACAGCTTCGCTCTCTTCAGACAGTTTTTGTATGGTCTATAATTACCGTATTTTGATTTGAAATCGAAAAAGGTGCTGAAAAGGTGCATGGTGTGAAAGAAAGAAAGAGAGAGATAAAGAGAAAGAGAAAAAGAGAGAGAGAGGGAGAGAGAGGGATGGGGAGGGAGGGAAGGAGCTTTCCAATTAGTACTTGTGTGAGCGGAGCGGGCGCAAGTTAAGCGATTTGGTGTGTGGTTGGCAGGTTCTGGAGATGGATAAATGGTGATGTAATTATGATACCTTTATGACTAATATTAGGAATGTTTCTGTCTGGTGCGTGGACGACGAGGGTTGGGGGTCCATCGTCAGCCGTTCTGGGGTATTCGTACACAAAGTGTTCTGTTTCGGTGTTTCAAGTGATGTCATTTTCTCCGTAAGGGGGAAACGGAGAGAAGGTAAGGTAAGAGTGTAGGTGACTGGCAAGATCAGTATATGGGGTGGGTACCCCGAAGTATTCAGATTAATTGGTTTGGGGGGGGTGTCATTATTTCAGGGCAATAAGAGTTTGTTTTTGATTATTTTCGATTAGCACTCTGCTGATGTGCTGATCTAGTTTAGGTAAAAAGTGACATATTTCAATAGTGGAGAAGAAATCGGCAGTCGAGAAAAACAATCATTATTTGTACCTCAACCATGCAGGCGCATGATGCATGTAATGTTCAGTCAGTGGCCTTCTCTAGAAGCATGGAGAACATGCAGAAAGCTGAACCACCAACCTATAGGTGAGGGTGAATGAGGAAAATTCAAGTTCATGTTGGACGCTGTAAAATGTTCCTTGGGCCAGGAGGTGACCTGTTGTCTGCTTTCCCCACCCTGACAAGCAACTGTAATGTAGGAGTTGTGGCATGCAATTTAGTTTGAGCGCATCATTTCTCACAATGTTTTTTTGACAGTGTTTTCACAATGTTCGTTTTTCCTTATACCGACATTATTTGACAATTTGTTTGTTTGTTTTAGTACTATGTGCAATCAAAAACGTGCTTAAACTGAAACGGGAAAACAGGTACTTTTATGCTTGGTACTTTAAGTACATTTTAATGCCAATACATTACTTTTATTCAAGTAAATCAAGGACTTTTTCTATGTTGTGGTATTGATACTTTGACTCACGTAAAAAGCATAGGCTTACCTCTTCCACCACTAAATCATACATGTCCTTGAATCAACCAAATCTCTCTAATATCACTTCTGTGAACTTGGGATGCGTGTAAACAGTTAATCTAAAGAGTTACGGACAACAACCTCTATGCCCAAAGGAAGGCGTCCAGGGCTTAAGCCAACAGTGTGCACTGTTTGCGAAACATTTCATAAATCCTTCCCTCTGTCACTGGAAAAGTTTTACTGTTGATTCTAGCTTCAGTCAGTTTGTTTGTCCAGTCTCTTAGGGACATGAAGCTGCAAGCATGTGTCACATTAAAAGACCAGCAGCTTTGTAATTCAGCAAGGTGAGCTGTGCCCAGTCTCTAGCCCACATTGCACAGCTCTCATTGCGCTGTCCAGGGACCCCTAGGGGTGGGGATTCCTGGGGGTCCGCAACTTATTCATATTTATAGGAACCAGTTAGGCCCTGTATATGTCTACCACTGACAGTCGTAAATAATTATGTAGATTGGGGTCCAACGTTCATCAACTCGAGGTCTAGTACCTCGAGTTGTATTGAAATTAAAAGGTTTGAGAAACAATGCCAGCACAATTAAATCCCAACTTGCTCCTGTAATTAAAGCCCAACTTGCTCCTGTATTTGAGCCAATATGTTGGCTGAGGTGAGTGAGAGCACGGCCTCATCCATCCACACCGCATCGTGCCGTCCACAGTGCAGAGCCTCACCACAGGAGCACTGACCTCCGTAGGCGTGACTGACAGCAGTCAAAGAGATAAGAGCCTGACCTATGCACCATTATATAATAGACACATGCAGTTCTGTTTTTTTTTCTTTCTTCCATTTTTTGGGCCTGAGTGTTAATTGTTTTCAAACAAAATTATGGATTATAAATGGTAAATGGTGTATTTACATAGCGCCTTTATCCAAGGCACTTTAACCTAGCTTGGAGTGACACCGAGATCGAAAAGTGGTATATGGTATACCGCTAGTGCCTCAGCGGCATATACCGGTGGCCCAGCGGCATATACCAGTGGCTCAGCGGCATATACCAGTTCTAGAGTGGTATACCGCTCCGAAAAGTGGTATATAGTATACCGCTAGTGCCTCAGCGGCATATACCGGTGGCCCGGTGCCATTCCACAATTCCGAACTGCCATTGTTGCGACCTTCCATTGTTCCGAAATTACGAGACACAAAACCCTAGCCCCCTCCAACCGTAACCCTAATCCTAAACATCCGACCCTCAACCACCTCACAGACCGTTAGGTCTGTGAGGTTAGGTTGAGGGTTTTGCTACAAACATTGCTACACCCTTCTCTAAACCTACCCCTAACCCTAACCGCAAGCACGTCGCAGCTGATAGTGGATTTCCAGCGCATGTTCAGAGCGCTCAGTTTCTGACCCCTCAATGTCGCGAAACACCGTGCCACAACACAGGGGTGTTATGTGCAGGTGAAAACGAGCGGCATTTGCCGTTGGGAAATGGTATGTACCGGTGGAACACGAGCGGTATACCACTCTAGAACCGGCATATGCCGCTGGGCCACCGGTATATGCCGCTGGGCCACCGGTATATGCCGCTGAGGCACTAGCGGTATACCATATACCACTTTTCGGAGCGGTATACCACTCTAGAACCGGCATATGCCGCTGAGCCACCGGTCTCGGCCCTACTGCTAGCTTGTGCATCACACACACACACACACACACACACACACACACACACACACACACACACACACACACACACACACACACACACACACACACACACACACACACACACACACACACACACACACACACACACACACACGCATACACTGATGGCAGTGGAAACCATGCAAGGTACTGTACCTGCTAGCACATCAAAAGCAATTAAAAGGGCTTCAGTGTCTTTGCTCAAGGACACTTCGACACTAACTCTGGGAGAGCCCAGGATTGAACCGGCAACCTTGCCGTTACCATCCGGTGACTCTAACCATGAGGCACTGCCACCTGCATTGCAGCACATTAGTTAACCCTAATTGATAACCACACAAACACATTGTGGTTTAGACGTACTTATTTCTGATTTCTGAGAGTGAGAGAGAGAAAGAGAGATTCCACCAGGAAAGTATAGTGAACATTAGTAGCTGTAAACAAAAACAAAAAAGAGCAGCACTCAGCTAACAAGGTGTGAATGACTCAAAATGCTCCATTAACTTGACAGCATGCAGAGTAATGGCATGGCGCCCCAATCACTGTTAATCATGCTTAATGGGCTATTGAGGGTAAAGTAACAAAAGCCCCTTTAAAAACACAGTATTTATTTGTTTATTTATTTATTCAGAATGATCTAACATTTGAAACATTATGGTAATATGCTATAGTTAAAGCCATAATGCAGGGGTACCAACCAGGGACCACTAATTGTTCTACATTAGCCACAGACCACCATTGATTGCCTCATGATGTTGAGTTTAGTCTCCCGGACCCAAAAGTAAGGATTTTCAAGGTGTTTCCACAATTTAGGAGAGACAGCTAGCCAGTAATTGGGTAGATTCTTGAAAATTAAGTAATTCAGATGTTTAAAATATAATTTAACCCCTGAGAGTGTAGAATGAAACCAAATGGACCCGTGAGGGTCCATTTGGTTTCATTTTACACTCTCAGGAGTTACAGATCTCTAAGGGTCCATCTGTTTGTTACCAACTGAACTGTCCATCATTTACCCTGCAGGGGTCCACCTGAAATTCTCTCAAGAACCGGATCACTGGTTGAAAACCACTGCCTTAATGCATTTAAATGAAAAGTATGATCTTCACATGTTTGTAGAGCTATTACAGTATATCCGCTCTCACACACCCATGCGTATAGCATGTCTAACAATGAATGCCAAAACACTTGTGCAAGTTGTTATGTCAGAATTCCATAAAATCAAAACACGCAACTTGTGTGATTCCCGACATGCGTGGCCTCCTGACTGGTTACAACTAACCCATGGCATGGTTGAAACTCAGCCGTGGTTCATGCCAAGAGTTTCTGGTATTCTGGCCTGGCGCTGCTTGCTGCTGCTGCGTGGGTGGAGCTTCATTTCCATCCACCAGCTGTCAAAAAACCACCCAGAAGAGACTCCTCTACTCTGAGAATTTTGGCATCTTGGTGCCTGGACTGTCTGGATGCAGCCATACAGATGCTTGATGGTAACTGTGGCATGCTTTTGGAAGACAAGACACTCTTTCCTATTTTTTTTTTATTATTATTATTTAAGTGTCCATGATGTTATGGACACTGGTCTCACTTCCTTCCTGGACTACATGTTGTCTCAGTAAGACAGACTACAGGTTGTCTCAGTAAGACAGCCCACTGCCTCTCCGTAAGGTGGGATGACAGTACCAAGCACTGTGGTGATTGTGTGACATCACACACACTTTGAAATGCAATACCGATACTTGTAGAAAATAGTCGGCTGGATGCCACTAAGGCTATAAGCAGAGGCCCAGGTTTGAATATAAGGGGGCAATATACAGTATGTATTGTAATGCTTTTCACATTATTAGGCACTTTTTTAATGAAATGAAGGATATGGTTGCCGTCGGATATCAACATTTTAATTGTTTGTTTGTTTTTGTAAATTAATGCCCTTTAAGGTTTACACCAGACATCTTTATACTGGCAGTGACTTAATCCAAGCGAGTGTCTTGAATATGCGATACCATTGGTTATTAATTAATTCATAGAAAATTGCGAGTAGATAACTAATTCATCTCTTTGGAGATATCCCTGGCTTGCTATCAAAGGCCAATCCTTGGGCCAAAATGTCATCTTTGCACACAACGTATGCTGACATATCTAACAGAGCCTTGACATCCAGGCTTTCATTTTTGTCTGCGATGCACGAAAACGGAAAGCCTGGACTAATTTGTTCCCCACAGTGGCCTAGAGGGAGGAGTCAACCTTCCAGGGTGGGCGTCGCTCCAAATGATGTGACGTAGCACAGCAGTGGGGGAGGGGCCGGGGATGACGACACGTTAAGTGAGATCAAATTAGATCAGCTCATCTGCCGTGAAAATCTCACGGCACCCCGCCCCCCCATAGGCCAAAATCATTTCAGGATAGGCCAGGCTATATCTAATATAACCGGCCAGATTAGAACGTCTCAAATTTCTTGTTTGTCACCTGCTGTGAGGTAAATACAGCTGTCGCAACATCGCAAACAATGATATATTATGTTACTAGAAGAGATCTTACACTGTTTATAAAATAGTAGCATTAATAATAAAGTTGCCATTGTCAATGGTGTACACTGCACAGTTTACATAGTAATGTATAGCAAAGTAAAGTGCAGTTAATTTAAATGCAACAGCAATTTTTCAGTGGATGTCAAAGTGGCCAATTCGTTCAATATAACTTTTATCCGAGGAAATAAAACGTTCCTCCTGTAAAATGTAAGAATGCTTGGGAAAGAACCAAAAGATGAGCCTCCCTCTCATAGACACTGCAAACAACTCAGACACTAATCAGCACACAGGCGCACACACACACACACACACACACACACACACACACACACACACACACACACACACACACACACACACACACACACACACACACACACACACACACACACACACACACACACACGTATCACTTAGTCAATGTCAGGCTCATGCAGCAGAGGACATACGTATAGGCTGTAGCCTAATATTAATTTCTTGATATTCTATATTAGCCTAAATATATCTGTTTTAAGCAGGTGCA
This sequence comes from Benthosema pterotum, assembly GCA_039105355.1. NCBI lineage: Eukaryota > Metazoa > Chordata > Actinopteri > Myctophiformes > Myctophidae > Benthosema > Benthosema pterotum. The sequence continues at coordinate 34,243,782 of CM076966.1, forward strand.
GGTCACAAACAGGCAGCTCTCCACTGGGGGCCATTCCCACATACAGTAGATCAGAGGCAGACAGAAACATTATGTTCATTCAATCTGAAAGTGAAATAAATGTCTGGGTTTCCAAAACAGGGCCAGATCTAGGCATGGGCATGGGGGGGCAATGCCCCCCTAAATGCCCAGATTGCTCCACCAGCATGAAATAATTTTAAAAAATATTTCAAATTAAAGTGCTTATAGCATTTAAAATGAACTGAAATGCTACACTACTGCCTGTTGCAACTTCAACAATAACTGACGTTGGTATTGATGCTTACTTGTCTAATATAAGTCGTGTAACCAAAAATGGTGTGGGTGCGACTTCAACGCACCCGCAATGAAGCTGCACCCGTACCATTTTCACCTGCCCCCCCGCCCCCAAATTGGGAAATGTTACATCCGGGCCAAGCGCAATGCCTTCTCCATTCCTAACATTTGAAAAATGCATCATTAGTATTTTTCCCCACAGTATGTCAGGTGAGAGAGGTATTGACTTAGATGTCCTCCTGGCTGTCTAGCAGTGCTACACATACAGTTGGTCCTGTCTCATGTTAGAAGACAGAGTGCAATGGGCCTAGCCTTAGAGGACCGGTGCCCAGATATCTGTCAAACCAAACATTTGTACAGTACTTCTCTACAGTATGGGGTCTTCAAAATTTTTCAGATCCATCAAGGACCCCTAGCTGGGAGACTTATGAAACAGGATCCGATTACATAAAGTATAAACATTTGGGTGTGGAAAGTCAGTCCATAATTGATAATACTTATGTGAAATTAATGTGATTTGCCTAGAGTCTGAACAAAGCCTGGTATCATTTTTGTAAGTTTGAGTTGCAAGCTCGAAACGCTGCTGTCAAGCATGTACTGTATGTAAATGTGCAACTGTCATGAACTCTGGGTGTCATATACTGTATGTCATTATTCCGACCTGCCATTTGCTGCCTTATTAACCCTGTCCCTAACCCTCACCGTCACCACATCTGCGAGTACTGTGCAGCGCGGAGAGACAACGTTTTAAAACAAGGTGACCAACCGGCCAAGATGATATTGGATTTCCAGCACATGTTGGGACTAATGGGACTTCTGATGTATGGGACTTTGGATCTTAGATCAGTCTCCGAACTGTTTACCTTTATTTTGTAGTATCTAGTGTCTTTTGGTTTCCTCTGTTGCTAGTGTTAATTGTGTTGTCTTAATTGCCTCCCTGTGATCGATAGTTTTCTCCACCTGTGTCCTGTTAGTCACCCAGCTAATCCCTATGCTGATTTGCTGTTGTGTTCACCTGTGGAAAGTGTGTATGGTTCCGTGTCTACATAAACCTCCACTGCCACTGCCATGTCGTGTTGTAAATTATTATATTTTTTGCTTGCATGCAGCTCCTGCCTTTGTTCTCCTTATGAGTCCTCGCACAGTGACAGCTGCTTTTGCTCATTTTGAATCTGAATCCTGGAAAGTAGCAGTTTTGGAGGTTACGAGAAAATATATCCCTTTATCACTGCTACCTTTCCACAAACACTAAGCAGCATCCTTTGCTCCATCCTAATACATATTTTAGAATGGGAAGATTTACATCCACATAAATATCTCTGACGTACTGCATCAATGAAACATCCATGAACTATTTCTGATGCAGATGGCATTACCTACAGTATGCTATGCCGGGTCCCTCATCAATATGAAATTCCACTGCTCGTTTTATATTCTTGGGTAGGCCCATACGACGGCATTTGAATTTCCTCAAGTAGCCTGGAAGTTACTTGGCTGCTCCACAGGGGCATTATCCAACCCATCTTTTTTGATTGCACAACCTGCAGAGGATGAGCAGGACTTACTAATATGATATGATAGGATGTCATTTCAGAATGGGATGACTTGAAACCTATGGGAAATTTGTGGCATAAACGGTGCCGAAAAAAAGATCACTTTCCCATAAAAAGAGATGAGAATTGAATTGAGTAGCTATACCAGAATATCCTCAGGTAGCATAGGTACTCTTACTTTACTTATTATATTGAAGTATGGTTATTTTTAATAACCATACTTCAATGTATTTCTAATTTTAAAATGAGAAATAATTTAAGTGATAGTAATAAGTGTTTCTTATGAAAATGAAAATCATTGCTGAGATTCAGTATGAAGGATATGAAGGTTATGAAGGATAACAATTTATGTATATACTGTATTTCACCCCTTTATATCTCAGCCAGCAAGCAGGCGCGTGCAGCCCACATATTTTCAAACTTTAGAAGGCAATAAAGTAAATGCTTTGTGGCTGAAAATACACACATGCATCCTCATAGCTGTGATATAAATGTGTGAAATACTGGTACATCAGGGGTTGACACTAAGGTCTCGGAGGCACTTGCCCATCGGGCAAGTGCAAGTCAGGTTCTACTTGCCCTCAGCTCATGGTCACTTGCCCCCTAAAATATATAGGGGGCAAGTAAATATACATTTCAGTAAATATACATTTCAGTACCACGGACAGAGTCACTACAGCTACCATAACAGAAAGCTCATTTCAGCACCACGGACAGAGTAACAGAAAGCTCATTTCAGTACCACGGACAGAGTCACTACAGCTACCATAACAGAAAGCTCATTTCAGCACCACAGACAGAGTAACAGAAAGCTCATTTCAGCACCACGGACAGAGTCTCTGCAGTCAGGTTCTACTTGCCCTCAGCTCATGGTCACTTGCCCCCTAAAATATATTGTAAATTTTGCAGATGTAACTCTTGAGAACGTAAAAATTAAACCAAATGGACCCTTGCGGGTCCATTTGGTTTCATTTTTAGGCTCCCAAGAGTTACAATTCATCATCTTAATTACCCCAGGTCTACACAACTAGAGAATGTAGAAGATTAGGTCATTTTGATGTGAAAGTTAAATTGCCTGTTTTGTTTCCCAAATCCAGCCTGGAATTGTGGATAGCTAGAAAGCAGGGAAAGACACAGAGGCAGAGTGCAATGACTGCCTTCAAGACAAATTTATCTTGTGTTGTGTTATAGTGCACTAAGTTGCACACTTGCCGATCGGGCAACCAGGTAGCAGTCTTCACTTGCCCTACCATTTTTTTACTTGCCCCGGGCAAGCGGGCAAGTGTTAGTGTCAAGCACTGGTACATACTTTAACGTTCCAACATCCGTTAGTAAGACTCTCCCAAAACCTCAGTCTTAACTGACCACATACAGTAGGTTGGACTACCAGGATGTCAGACTTATATGGGCAGTGGCAGAATAAGCTAAAAAACAGCCATTCCCTTCTCCCTTCTGATTTTAGCACACACATGCGCGAATGCACAATACACATGCACGCACATCCCACACGCACGCACGCTCGCGCGCACGCACACACACACACACACACACACACACACACACGCACACACACACACACACACGCACACACACACACACACACACACACACACACACACACACACACACACACACACACACACACACACACACAGCTGATCCAAGGTTGGAGCAGACAGACAAAATGCAAGATGTACTGTACCCAGTTAAGGTCACAGACTATAAAATCCCCCCAAATATTAAACATTTATTTCACTCCCTGCTGTGGATATACAGACAAAATAGGCTGGCTTGCCTGCCGGGCAAGTTACTTTATATCACAATGTTATTTCCTTCGAAAATGCTGTGGAATTCTTACTTCGGGGCATACAGTATACATCTTAATTCCAGGGCCTATTGCTGAGTGAAGTAGAATAGATCCACAACATCATTCCGTGCCATTGGCAGATAATATGCACCACAATCCTGGCTTGGCCGAAATCCAATTCACACCTAGGGTATGACTTCACTTGCCCTCCGAACAGCTCACCAATGGAGTCATTAGATTGCATGAGTTCAGCTAGCTGAATAGCTACTACAGCAGCAGTATGTGCCAAGCGCTGTGCTACTACTAGGGTGAACTGTGACAGAAACAAATGTGTCCTCAAACTGTTCAAAATGCAAGTCAAACCCAGGGAACCTGATTGTCATAGCATTTACTCTTAAAATAACTACGATATCTTTGGGTTGGTTGAAGGCCCACAAAAGTGTTGTCCAACCACAATATTATTCTGACTCACAAATCACTGCAATTTTATTTACTCAAGTGACAAAAATACAAAAGAGTATAAACCAGTCAAAAACAGTCAATTAAACAATCTTGAAAAACATTTGAAGGAATCTTTTGAAATGAAATTTCATTGCTATGGACTGAAAACAATCATAGAGCTCCATGAAGAAAGTGAAAAAAAAAAAACAGCTCAAAGTGAGCATGTTCATCATGAAACAAAGGGACAATTAATTCACTTTTAGATGCTCTCAAGAACAGAGTAGAACATGAGAGGCTTTGATTTACTTCACTGAAAAATGTTGTAATGTCACATTATGTCGTTAATTGTTGCGTGGACATGTTTTATGGTACTGTCATCTAGATGCCTCTGTGTGCTTATATGCTTTATGTTTCCTGCTGTGCGCTCTTCCCTGTGCTTGAGTGTTGGATTGCTTTTATGCTGCTACAATACATCTTGTTAATGTTTGCATCGTTTGTCTGATGTGCTGCATATGTGTTACGTATGATCTTTTATATTTTTCAAACCATCAACCTGCCAAGGGTCTAGCTGATGAAAATGTGTCTGGTATTTTTAGAGGGCGCATCTAATTGATTTATTCAACACGCAACCGTCTCTTAAAAAAAGAATCATTTACCAGCACATTGTGTGTAAAGATTACGACTGGAATAGAGAGAAACACATTTGAAAAATTCTTCAACAATCACTGGTGAATGCATTTATGCCTATGGCTGGTGCACTGTTGCAAAGTACCCTTACTAATGTAACTTATTACTAGTAATATTTATTTTTTCCAGTGACTAGTAATATAACTACTCTCCCTAGTCCCTACTACAACTCTGGTTATAAGACAACCCCAATTTCTCAAGACTCATTTGTGGAAAAGAAACAGGAATAGTATATACTTTACATTTTGAGTAATAGCGTATGAGTTGCATAACATACTGTATGTGGCATGTTGTGTACTGGTGGAAGTTTTGGCACTCCACCTCAACCAGCCCTCTCTCAGAGGTCCAGTCAGTCCCTTTTAACAAGGACAGCCGACTCCCACGTGTTGCCAGCTGATACAGACAATAAGCCATACAGAGTCCCAGACTGATGGAGGCTGTATTGATTGGGCCCCTGGGACTAGGGAGTGTTGATTGTTGAATGGATAGGTCAGTATAGTGGACAATATTGCCAGTCAAGGTTGACTTAGATCAGTTCCATGCGGTTGCCCAAATGATACTGACAGGCCACAAAACATTACAAGCACTAAAATGCTTCTCAGTTGCTGTCCAGGCATGATATAATGACATAACAGCCTAAATATAGCCTATATATAGCCTAGCCACTAATGTGGAATGTAGCAAACTTTCCAATAATCTTTTTAAGTAGGCCTATTTTGACTATTAAAGTGCATTAGTGAAACGTTTTAGGAAGCGTCTCTCTACTAAAGTATTAGAGTCAGTCTTTAAATGAACACTGGTCATACAGTAATTAAATGGTAATAAATGCTGCATTTATGTAGTGCCCTTCCTTGCCCAAAGCACTTTATAATGTGCATTACAGTCACGCAGCCATGAATCGCAGAGAAAACCAGGCAAGGGACCAACTTGCTCATCGGCTCAAAGGCACTTCAACAATAACACATAAGAGACCAGGATAGAGCCAGGAACCTTCTGATCCGTAACATCTTCATATACATCTCCATATACAGACAGGTAGTTAAAAATGGGTCCTATGACGAGTTGACTATGGGTATTATCACTATTATGAGGTTTGCAAGTTGCATCAACCTATACATGCACATGCAGGCCTAGTTATCATAAAATGTAAATATCAAAAGTCGCTTGCTAGTTTGCTACAGATCGTATCGTCTTCTGGCAATCTGGTGCCAAAGGGTGATGGGACTCAATTCAAAATGTTCAAAGTTTGAACAGGCGTAGCTGAAATTTCAATGTACACAGAAACTTTTGTGGTCTAACTTTTGACATCTGACCTTCAGACCACCCTCTATTTTGAATTATGAATCATTTCCTCTCTGTCTGCGCTCCAAACCAAACCGTGCAGTGTATTTTTGTTATTGTTGTTTTTATTGTGGCAATACGGTACAAAAACACAAAGCCCACAACCATTGGCCAAAGGGTGGCACTATGCGATCAAGTGATAGCTTACAACAGGACGCAGATTACAACTGAGCTTACAACCTGTGGATTAATGATGCATTGTAAGCTTTGTAGGTCTGCTATTTTTGCTATTTATTTTACAAAATATGAAATCTATGAATTTCCTAGGGCATTTAAGTTAGCCTGAGAAAACCTACTTCCCCTGTTGGACAACATCTGCAATGAAAATGTTGGCGAGGGGAGGGCTGTTTAGAGGCTATTAAGTTACTAGAACAGCCTTGCACAGAGCTTGTACCGGTTCTGTACAACCGTGCATCCAACATCACGACACCAAGCACTGCACATCCTGTCGGGGTGTGGAATCATTGGAATGTCATGTGGGCCGAATTTGAAAAATTTATAGAGAGATACCTTTATTATCCCTTGGGGAAAATCAGTTTTATTACAAACACATTTGGCATCATAAACAGATTTACACAGCAATTTGTGTTCAATGCCAAAAACACAATTGAATTGTGACAATTAATTTGCATTTTTGTATCCAAACACACTGTTTGTCTGTCTGTGTGCATGCATGTGAGTATCTGCCTGCCTGCGTAAATCAGAAAAAAGGCATTAAACCCTGGTGTTTGTTATAATGAAATCAGATTATTTGGATTTGTTGAAAGAAAAACACTTTCTTGGGAGATCGAACTACTGAGGAAATTAAGCCTTAATTACTAGCATATCCTCCACACAGCACAGATGTGCTCTGAAATCGATCAGCAATGTCAGTGTTTACAGAGATAAACATACAGGGTCATTTAGTTTGTTCAGGGGAAATGATAAGCGATTGGTAGAAATAATGAAGTATGTCATGCTTTTTAATACTGAACAATCATATAACCTGACTTTGAAACATACTGTAACTAGCACTTTTTGTGTATTTTTGAAATATTTTGATCCCTGCTTGCTTACGCATCCGTCTCTGAGCCGGTTGGCTGTGCATGAGAAGATTATGAAACATGACTTACAAATGAATTTGAATTTATTACTGTGTATAGTCAAGTATAGAAAGTTGTTTTACGGTCAAGGGCACATAGGAGGATCGTCAGATTGAGATTCTCTGCTTCCGTTTTATTAAAGCTACAATAAGCTATACTACAGTAAGGAGAATGTGTTTGTTGGAGAAGGTAGGGAGTGGGACTGTGCATGTGTGTGGTTACTTTCAGGGCTGCTCATCTGCTGAGTGCTGGAAGCCAATCACCAGTCCTTCCCTGATTGGTTGGGGTTGCCTGGAAATTAATAATAACCCCCCCCACCCCACCCCACCCCATTCTGTCTTCCAGGTCCGGAAAAAAATTGACATGGTGGAGTACATGTACTTACTTCCTCGCATAGACTAAACTAGTCTTTATGGTCAATGAACCTGTTGAAGACCTTCAAACAAGGCTGAAGACCTTGTTTGAAGATTGTATTCAGTGCTTTCTTTTCTGTGCTTCTGGTCGCACCTAGTGAGCAACTGTAGTTGCAACCCGGTCACAACTACTTTCTTATGTTTGCGACTAGTTTATAGGTTGGGGGGAGACCCTGAGCCTAAACACAACCCTATCTCTCTAACCATGTTCACCAACCTGTTGTCCCATGCAGCCCAAGAGGTGCAGGGCAAATTTCCCTCACACGCCTCCATTGTCGAGCCGTCCCCTGTGCGGTGTGGATTTGTGTCCTGGTTGACTCGATAGTGGATACGACCTGGTTCTGACGTGGTCTGTAGCCGTTGGTGGAGTTCGCCCTTCCTGAAAGTACAGTGGGATATCTACTTTAAGTTGATGTGACATTGGGTGACTAAGCTTACAATAAAGGCACCAAATCTCTGTATATAGTATGTCTGCCTGTAATCCATCTTGTATCTCAAGATCGTTCGACCCACTGACTTCAGCAAATTCAGCACACACACGTCACAGCCGAGGTGGTGCAGCGCCCGGCCCAGTGAATGTAGTAGAATTATGTTCCTTACACACTCTTCAAATAAAGTGATATTCTTTTATTCATTGGATCAATGGTTGTGTCATTGAAGGTTCATAACTGTGACTACCAGTAGCTTCTTAAGTTTAGACTTTACAGTCACAGGTTGTCATAAGAAATATCATCTTGAGACAGAGGGTCAGGGTTCGGCTTTTCAAAATATCAAACTATCATTTCCTTACCTTGCGTGATATTTAGCAAACAGTCTGCCCTGGGTTCCAGGAGCTATATTGTAATTTAAGGGTTGGTAATGAATGAATGAATGAGTTTTCAGGAGTTTTGTCTGACAATAGAATGGCTGCACAGTAAAATCCTCAGTCGTTATTCTATCCTTTTTACACTCTCAGTTAAGTGAACACTGAAGCTTTGACTGGGAAAGGAAGGTCATTCCACTTTTGGCAGGCCAGGAGAGAGAAAAATCTCTGGTATTATGGAGCAAAGGGAAGAGCATGAAAATGGATAAAGTGTGAGGCAGTACAGAGGATGGTGCAGATTGTCTTGCAGCGTTCATTTAAATTTTAGCTCATGCACTGATTGACAAAATACAATGCTATGCGCGGCCCAGAGCAAAGCAATGCCCACACCTATCAGCACACTGCTACCATACTTAAACTTGATAATGGGTAATTTGTCCATGCTAATTCACTATTAATTTTCTCATTTAACTCAATACGAAGATTAGCTTTGAGACAGCCCCATCACCGAAGGACCTATACGCACAACATGAAGTGTAGTGATAAGGAGGGGCTCCGCAGTTAGCAGTTTAGCTTTCTAGGAACTTGGGCTGGGAGTCCATCAGCGTTTATTCGGCAGCACTCTGCTGATGGAGCTTATTAATTTAGGAACACAGCCAAAAGCCATCCGAGGGGTGTATCTTTAAATAACTATTATGAGTTGTACATACATCAAAGCAACAGTTAAATGGTCATAAATAATAATGATAATGAACAAATTCATGAATAAATGATGAATAACCTCAATTTTCGTGCGCTTATTGTGACAGAGTGATTAACTATAGAATAGAAAAACAGCAGGAGTCTAGCTACATGGCAGCTGGAGAGGTAGAGCGGCTGTCTTGGGAGTGGAGGGTTCAGTCACTGACTGCGTGTCGAAGTCCTAGAGCAAGGCACTTGTTCCAATATGCAAATATAATACTATCAATCATGCCCTTTTAACTTGACTTAAGGCTGATTCTATATGTCTTCTGTGGTGCTCAAACATTTTCATGTCAAGGACCCCCATCTCCCGTGGTCTCCTGGCATCTCAAAAGACGTTAGAAAGCAAAGTTTTTTTTTAAATGTTTGCTGTAAGTACAGTATATACAGTATGTATATTATAGAAAGAATTGTATAAATCCGTGTTTGCTCATTTAATGCTGAAGTTACACTCAGTCAAATGTGCCTCAATGCCAGGCGTAGAAAATGTGTCTTTTAATGGTTATTTTGAAAACCATGATATTCACCCTGGTGAACTGGAAGTAGTTCGGCCATTACTGATCTGGAGATCGTTACTTTAATTTTCATCAGGACCATTAAAATTGTAGCCGCAATGACGCACAGATTTTTTATTGCGATCCTAACATCAAAGTTCTGTTCAATTACCTCATTTCTGAGCCTCAATTCCGGAAACAAACACAGCTAAAAATCATTCTGTAGACTAATGGAAGTGGATGGCGAGGAAACATTTCATCCAAGGCATCAGTGGGTGGCCCAGGTGTGGCCGTGCATGGCCTGTGTGTCTCTGTGTGTCTGCAAAGCAAATTTCATAAACCTGCTCAACCGGAATCTTTTTGTCCGCATTGCCAAGAAACACTGCCAATAGGCCAAGGAGTGTACAAATATGATTCCTGCACACTCCCAGAGTAGTTATAGAACAAACTCTGTCACTGTAAATACAGGAAATGCAGGCACTTTATCGGATGAACTAAATGAAAACAAGACCTGGATCAGGGACCTCTTGAACCTTCTCGAAAGGGTTCGTCCGACCACTTAACACGGCAGCCGCTCGGCTGGCGTGTTAAATGTTAAATGGAGCATTTAGGTGGCGCTTTTATCCAAGGTGCTTCACAACATGCGTTGCATTCACACACACACATTCATACACCGACGGCAGGGGAAACCATGCAGGCACCAAACTGCTCATCAGAGCTATCCAGGTTTCAGCATCTTGCAGAATTTAAATCAAATGCTGTTAAGTGGGGTGAGTATTTTCTTAAGTATACGGGCATTAATAAGCTACTGCCTATACCATTTCGATCACCAGAATAATTGTTATAATGTTTCACTGTTACATTGTTTAACAAAATAAACTATCATATTGCCCTGAATAGAAGACATTGTGTTACCTTAAAAATGGAGTCATCTTATATATGGAGGCTATACTGTATGATTTTACATTCAAATTTCTTTTTACACAAATGAGTCTTGAAAAATGGGGGTCGTCTTAAAGTTTAACCAGGTCTTACATTCAGGACAATACGGTATTATGTCAAAGTTGTAAAGAGGAAATACCATTACATTTCAATTACATATGTGTGTGTTTTTTAATATATTTACTGTATGTTATATAGTTATTAAATTCTATCTTTGTGGACACATGGGGCACACAGGTTGGTGATTGCCGGAGTACAGTACAGTAAGGTACAGTAAGGTACAATACAGTACAGTACCCTTTCCTCTTAGATGTGCATGGAGGCCAGTATAGCCTGTTCCCTACGCAGAGGGACCACAGCAGTTAGTGAACATCTGGAAGGAGGTAGGGGATGAGGGGACGACATGGAAAATAGGGGGCATCTGTTTGGCTCCCCCACACCTTCCCTAGCCTCTCTTGGAGCACTTTCTCTTCCTTGTCTGTTTTTTCCTGGCGTCTTTATCCAAGAATGACAGATGGATCTGTCTCTCCCTGGATACACTCTCACAAAGTTTGTACACGTGCACGCATGTGCGTGCATGACTGCATGAGCCCAAGCACACACACACACACACACACACACACACACACACACACACACACACACACACACACACACACACACACACACACACACACACACACACACACACACACACACACACACACACACGCGCAAAGATAGAAGAACACAACTGCAGGCACACAAAATGTCTTTCATAGAGCACAGGCACTGTGACTTTGATAAACAAATATACTCATGTGGGCACACACACACACACACACACACACACACACACACACACACACACACACACACACACACACACACACACACACACACACACACACACACACACACACACACACACACACACACACACACACACACACACACACACACGCTTATAGGAGATAATGGCCAGCTGTGCAAACATGCCTGGCCGTCGTTCTTAGGATGTTAGAAGCACTACAGCCACAAGGGCAAATATTTCCCCTGCTGTCTTCTTCACCATATTCCCCCATTTTTCACTCATCATAACGTCTGGCCTGGGAGCTAGCTTCAGGGTTCCATTTATAAAAAAAAAAGAGGAAAAAGTTGAACCACTTACATTCCTTCTATGACAGAGGACTAATTTATATGTCACAATCCCAAAGTGTCTCAAAATGCTATTCAATTAATCAATCAATCAATCAACAATCCATCGATGCATGAATCAATCGATCCATCCATTATTCCATCAATCCATCAATCAATGTTGGAACCATTATTCCATCAATCCATCAATCATTGTTGGAACCAAACGATAATTTGGTGGCAGAAGAAAGCACTAGTATTGGAGCGGTGGGAACTGTGGCAATCACAATCACCCCATCCCGCCTACGGTTGTGTGTGCGTGTGTGTGTGTGTGTGTGTGTGTGTGTGTGTGTGTGTGTGTGTGTGTGTGTGTGTGTGTGTGTGTGTGCGTGCGTGTGCGCACGCATGTGGGGGGGGTTGGGGCAGTTGAGTGAAATGTAAATTTTGCGATGTGAGCTCGTTTTTGCCGAAGTCTGGAGCGGTCTGATAGGACCTAACTGGAGGCTTATTTGATTAGCTTAATTCCAGCCTCGCGCATGCAGACCTCTGCAGCAAAATGTTCCTGAAACATTCGTCAGAGCACTGGGCCCCCACAGTTAATGAACAATTTGTTCCGTTGAGCAGCGAACCCGGCGAGGTGCCGCCGGCCCTCCACATTCACTCAGTGACGGGGATTTCACAGCCGTGTGACACCTGTGCTCCGGGAAACTAGTTTTCTGGAAAGTTAACAACTGTTTTCCATTCTGATGATGGATGTCGCCACATCTTCGTTTAACGTCCAGGGCGTCGCAGAGGGGGCTTTTGTGGTGACCCAACTTGTCTTCCGTCTGTTGTTGTGTTCAACGCGCACTATATTACGTGCCGGCCTTGCAAGCTGACGCCAATCCTTGCAGGACAATAGGTGTTTAAGGTATTGTATGTGTGTACAGTAGGGGTGCACGTGAAGGCTGAGGCCTTCGAATGCGCTGGGGCGCCCACCCTCCCCCAGGTGAGTCATTGCACACAGTTATCTGTCACAATCCATCTTTCACATACCCAAGTAGTGTACAGGCCTGTCTCCATCTCATCACTGTCAGGCAGACACCTTGTATCTCCATAATTTCAACTTTAGTTCAGTGCTTTCTTTCGTGAAGATGTTCTGCACATTATGTTGAAAATAGCCAGTCTACAAATGCTTGTTGTGCGATTGTAGATTGATTAATTATTATTAGTGGGGTTGCTGTGGGAACCCCACTATTGATATTGTGATGGCAAAATGTGTAAACTTTTATCTTTATTTATTTTTTTCTAGAGAAACCCCTCTATTATTAATGTGATGGCTGTAGACTTTTATCTGAAGATTATTTTGTAATCGATGAGAAACCACTGTTCTAGATGACTAACTAAAGCATGTTTCAAAATTGGTTGGTCATTAGGGGGTACTGTGTGTATCGGCTGAGAATGTGTATGTTGCTCTACTCCACAGGGTTCAATGAATGAACCTAGAAAACCTAGACAGTGGTGGAGAGCTTTAGGACTCAGAGCTGCAGTCGTACCACAAGTGGTGAAGCCAGTGCAGCATCACGTCACCATTACAACATCAGTGGGTCACAGATTACAATATCATCAGGGACACCCCAGTTTGCAATTACAAAAGTGCATTCATTCTAGTTGTTATTATTATTATAATGACAAGTCCAAAGTCTTACTGTCTTTTTTAATTGCCGAGGTTATACCGTGTGTTTTGGGCTGGACTGCCGATTTTTACATTTGAAGAGCCACTGCACCGGACATGTTGTTTCACCAAGAAATTACAATGTGGAGAGCCATAGTTTTCAATAAAAAGGGGTGTTTTGATCCACTCCTCCTCTTGGAATGTCTTTGTCTATGCTAATAGGGCAACTGGCTGTGCAACTCTATTAGGGTAAACAAGGAAATTCTGAGAGGAGTGGATCAAAACATCCTTTTTGTTGAAAACTATGGCTCTCCGCATTGTAATTTCTTGGCGAATAGACCAGAGAAGTAGAACTCCAGGTTCAGGGCCAGGTTGTGCCAACCTCAATTGCATTCTAAGATTTTCAACAAAGATTTTTGTAATTTTTTGGTATAGTCATTATTAAGTTGTACCAAAGTGTCTCATATCTCATTCTGTCCTTAATTAAATAATAATGAGGATTAAACAATGCAAACATAACTAAGACAACTCTTTCGTCGTAATTCAAAATGTTTTATGATAAATTAACTTGAGTAACTTGTGGATTCCAGTCAAAGTGTTAACTACATTGGGTCCGTTAGAACACAGGTTTCTATCTCAGAAAAAAAGTAACAGTGTTGGACATACGAGGTTTCTACCCGACCGCGTTGATGTGTTAGTTCTATAGCTTGCATACGAGGCAGCGTCTCTTCAGCCGTGGGATTATGGCATCATAATAGGGAGGCAAACAAACAGCAGCATGAATACAACCCAGCAGAGAGTTCTGTCAAACACAATGGCTGCACAGGGGAACAGCAAATGTCAAGGCATGCAAGCTGTGGGGGAGAGAGAGAGAGAGAGAGAGAGAGAGAGAGAGAGAGAGAGAGAGAGAGAGAGAGAGAGAGAGAGAGAGAGAGAGAGAGATGAGGAGCGGAGGTAAAGTAGAACAGAAGTATCAATGCTATGAAGGAAGAGAGTAAATAAATCATAACAGGATTTACTGTACACTGACAGGAAGGATGAATACAAATACACATCCTTATAATGCTATAGCTATACTATAGTTCACACTAGCAGAGACCTATATAGAAGGTCAAGCCAGAAGACACATCATTATTGATGGCAGAAGATTGAGAAATGGTCTGACTCTGAGAAAATAGTGAAGGCATGTTTTCACTCACTCACAAATTAGGCAATATTTTCTAAATTTCATTCTGCTTTAAGTAGTATGTCCCTAGTCAAAAAAAATCCTATAGGATTGCTGCTTTCGGATTTTGGAACAAATCCTATTGGATTTCCTGTAGGAATTCAATGGGATTCCAATAGAATCCATAGGATTTTCCCCAAAATCCTATAGGAATCCTATTAGAAAATACTATAGGATTTTCTTAAGATCCTATAGGATTCTTATAGGAATCCTATTGGATTCCCATTGGAAATCCAATAGTATTTGTTCCAAAATCTGATAGGACTTTTCAATTGGAATGCTATAGGATTTTTTGACTAGGGGTGAACTAGGGGGTTTTCATGGTTCTCAATCCATTCCAAGTCCTGACCCTCAATCTAACCTCACAGGGGTTTACGCTTTGCGTCTCGTAAATTCGGAACAATGGGAGGTCGCAACAATTGGAGGTCGGAATTGTGGAATGGACCCTGCAGACCTGGATCCCAAGATAAGTACTGAACATGTTCTATGAGCCCAGCCACCCACTGCACACGAAACGAGGAAGAAACTGAGCCATAATTCCTAATGATTTTCACACAGTACATTAGAGACAATTCCCACAGATTGCTATCACCCATGAGAGTGAGAGTTTGAAAACACAAGTTATAATGACTCCCGTATTTGTTGTACGTCTGATCTGAGCACCTAGGAGGGTCTGACCGCAACCTAAAAACCATCCCAGGTGCTCTGGTCAGCCAACACAGAGAAGCTGAATGTACCCTTGTTAAAAAAAACTCCTAGAAAACAATCCACACGCCCCAATCTCTTCTCTCTTCTCTGTTATGATCTTATCTTAGCTACTACTTTGTATGTACAGTATATGATGTACTCTTATTCACTGCCTAATATATGTCGCTCTAGATTAACTAGTGCTAAATGCCTAAATTGTAAATTGTAACAATGTGTGAACACAGCAGCAAGATTGGTGAGCTGCTGTGACAGGAGAAGGATGTCACAACCATCCGGAGTGGCAGTGGGACTGTTGTCCGGGTCCGAAAGCAAGCTTGACAGCTCGGATCCCCGTCACTGTTGTTGTCTTTCACCACCATGTAACTTCAGTCACTCTTGTCCACAGTCAAAGTGTGGAGATGTTCTGTCGCCATTTCCAATGCCTATTGTTCCCTCTCTTTTGAAATCGTCTGTGGTTCTTTTATGTTTATTTTTTTAAGTAACCTTACCCTGACGACTGCAGCAGAGCATGCAGTTAACTGTTTACACTACAGCCACACTAGACATGCCAGAACAAAAATCTGTAAAGCAGCCCAGTTTAAACACTCTCTTTTAGGTGGCCCTTCACAATAAAATGTCTTACTTTACTTCCCAATTAACTATATTACACTGCTTATTATTGACAGGACAGCGTGTTTTTGTGGGAGAGAGAGCCAGCGAGAGAAGAGACCACGTTAGGAATACATCTATGTCTCTGACTTTAAGGAATACAAATCATTATGTACCGCTACTCTGTTTATAGCAAAAGACCCCAGAGCATAGAAATACTGTTCATATAAACAGTGCAGCTAACTTTGATTCCATTACATTTGATTTGATTGCTGTTACTCTGTGTTTTACAATTAAACATTGAAATACCATTGGTATTGCATCTTTTTATATAGTTTGACAAAATAATGTCACTAATTAACATGTTATGATAAACTAATACAGCTCTGTTTACACCTCAATTTTATTCCCATTCATATTCAATGTTTATTTGTACATATGCATTGTTTTATCTTGATTGTTTTGACACTGTTGCTACGGCAAAGTAAATGTATGATTTCTCATGCCACTAGAACTCCTTTGAATTGCACTGAATTGCGAGAGGGAGGGAGTGAGGGAGAGCAGCAAGTCATTTCACCACATCCACTCTGAATTTCATATCTCTCTCCTCAGGCACTTCAAGTGTGAAATTAGAATACAAATGAAGAGCGCAATATTTTGCCATGAGATCTGGACGTCCTACAATTAGGGGCAACAATGAAGAAATGGGGAAGAGGGAAGAGCCACTCTCTCCCTCTCTCTCTCTCTTATATTCTGTGGCACGCTGTTATTTTATCGCCTTCCACATTTCATTTCTCTTCTCTCCCCCTCGTTCTCGCTTTTCTCCCTGCTCTGTTTGCACTCTCTCCCCCTCTGCCCCCTTTCCCTTCCTCCCTCTCTCTAGTCCAGGGGTTTTCAACCTTTTTGATACCAGGGCCCACTATTTATTCAGCATTTCAGCCACGGACTACCATGTGATGACATTTTCACCCCACAGACCCCAAAACTAAAGACTTCTTTTACTTTTGTCCACAATTCCAGGCTGTAAACAAAACAGTCAAACATACAGATCAAAATGACCATTAATCTTCTACATTCTCTAGTTGGGTAGACTTGGGCTAATTCAGATGACGAATATTTTAACTCTTTGAGAGTGTAAACATGAAACCAAATGGACCCGAAAGGGGGCATTTGGTTTCGTTTTTACGCTCTCAAAGAGTTACATCTGGCTAACTGACTTTCCATCATTGAGCCTGGGGACCACCTGGGACACTCTGAAGGACCATTGGTGGTCCCCAGACCAATGTTTGAAAAACACTGCTCTAGTCCCTTCTATCTCTCCCTCTCTCCCAACTTTACCCCCACCTCTCTCTCTCTCTCCATGTCCAGTGCCTCACAGACAGAGGGGAAGGGTGAGTGGTGCATGGTGCTGGAGGAGGAGAGAGAGGAGCTGACTGGCTCGGCCACGCTCTCATTTGTCACATTTACAATGGAAACATCCAAATTTACAGATGCTATCAATTAATCACCTCCGCTCTAATTACAATCCAATTAACCTCAGTCTCCTCGTGCCGAGCTGCAGGACAGCCGCTGCGGCCATCCCATCCTGATCGCTCCCACACCCCACATGACCATCCCCAACACACACATACACACACACACACACGCACACACGCACACACATGCACAGAGAGAGGAAGGAATGAAAAGAACGAGGGTGAGATAGGTGTCTGGAGTGAAAGATGGAGTGAAATTGATGAAGAGTTAGAGATGAGTGGCGGTGGGGAGAGACGAGGCTGGATGTGTCACCAAACAACCCTACATATGACAGGGAGAGCGCTATAAAACGGTCACGACCAGTGGTCGTGGTCGCAAAATGATTTTGCCCCTCCTGAGTTTTTCTTCAAATCAATCAATCAATCCTAAATCAATCCTAAAAACAACTGGAAGATAACGCAGTGAGGCTAAAAGTGGATCAATAAGGTTTCTCATCTTGGCTGCCGCATTTTGGACAAGTTGTAATCTTGCCCAAACAGTAATCATTGCATTACAGTAATCAATCCGGGAAAACGTAAATAGGCTCTGAATCATGCAATATTTTTAAGGTGAAATAGGCAATCTTGGCTTTACTGTACTGGTACTTTCTACAGTAAGGTCGCAGTCTGCTTAATATTGTGTTTTTCTGCTCAGCAGAACCAATTATGAGACAGACAGGTCAACAAGGGGTCTAAAGCACAGGGATCATCTAGAGCTGCCGAAAGATATGGTTGCATATCAGCATAGAAATGGAAATTAAGAGCAGTATGTATAGGGAGAACAATAGAGGACCGAGAATTAAGTCCTGTGGAATACGAGAACATGTTGTGTTTGTCGGAATCAAACTCAGCTAGATTTACATAATAGCTAGGACGAAACCCAGGGCAGGGTCGTACCAGACAAATCTACCCAGTACTCCAGACATTGCATTAAAATTGAGTGATCAATCGTGTCAAATGCAGCCGTTAGATCGAGAAGTAAGAGAACAGATACATTTTTCTTGTCAGCAGACACCCTAAGGTCATTATTAATTACTTTTACAAGAGCTGCTTCTGTGCTGTGACCTTTCCTAAAGCCAGATTGAAATTTGTTATGCACCTTATAACACATCCGGTGAGTGGTAGTGGTGAGATATAGAGGGAGAGGGACAGATGATCCAATATAGTGGAGACAGGAGCCTAACCACTGTTAGCCTCCTGCGTGGCGTCAGGCAAGGGAGCAGGAGGGTGTGTTGTGTGTGCCTGTGTGCCTGTCAGGGGTCATCCACATCCGTACGGTGATAAATGCGTCTGTGACTCCGTGACTAAAGACTTGGAGACTTTCTTTTTTACACAGCATTTGATCATCCTACAATAAATACGCCACCTCTCTGTATGTGTGTAAATACATTCATAATCCACCACATAACTGAGAACCATTCACCCTACAATTCTGGACAAGAAAGATACACAATGTTCTGGACAAGGTTGTGCAGAACCTCAGCAAAAGGCTTTGGTCAGTGGACACAAAGAGCCTAACAGCGCGTTTTAACAGCTGGCAACAGACAAACGATGTTTCCGGAGGTTCATTATCTGTCTTTGGGACCTGGCAAATCAGGCAATATCAGGCGGATGTGCGATAGTCGAAAAGGGTGGAGCAACATCGTCCAAAAAGATAAACATAATTGATCTCGTTGGGCGATTTAGGTTGTAGCAGTTGAAATCAAACGCCGATCACTGTTGTTGTACGACTGTTACTGCCCAGTATAATCTGCCTCAGCCTTAGCCAAATGATTACCATGGCAACACCACACCTGCCATGGTTACTTAACAAGTCAACTTTTCAAAGTCAGTTTGCACACTTCAGACACAGGCTATCAGATACAGACTACGGAGATCTCCAATATATAGGCACAAAAGGGAAACAGACAGTAGACAATAAAAGACAGTAAAAACAGTTGCTCTGATATTGGGTAATGCATACTAATATTGATATCGATCCAAAGTAGTCTAGTGACTGAAGGGCCTCCAGGCTTCCAGCTGTATGGACCTGTATATACTGTAGGGACCCACAGTTACATACCTGTTATTTTTGAGTTTGGAAACACGCATTTCATGTCAGTCAGTAGGTAGCGGCTCGTGACACTCCATACATGGCCGTCTCCATATCTGAAAATCACAATGATCTCATCAAACCCTGGATAGCCACACATGGAGAAGAAGCTGTAGCTGGCAGCAAAAGGTTAAGTACAATATACAAGAAAACCCCATGTGCATACCTGTGGTGTGGTTGGTGCGGATCATATAATGAATGCAGTTGGATAACGGGGGGATAATGAACATATTCAGATGGTTTCGGATGGCGAAAAACTCCATCCGCATGTCTCTAGTGCGCGTGTATGCGTGCGTGTGTGCATGCACACATATAGCATGTGTGGTGGAAAAAGACACCCCACCCTTCTATCTATATTAGCAGACACGCATGCGCGCGCACACAAACACACACACACACACACACGCACACACACACGCACACACACACACACACACACACACACACACACACTCCCACCCGGCCCTAACACAGATGGATGTACAGGCGAGACTGTTAGCAGGTCTGAATTTACAGTGGCCCGTCAGCCTTCAAGCTTTTAACGCCACAGTGGGCCTGTTTTACAGCGCTGCCCCAGGGCCCCAATCGGCTTTCAATTAGCAGGTGAGCTGCAGCCCCCGTTCCCCAATCAATAGCCCAGTACAGCAGGGGCCGCTGGGACAGCACCGTGGGGGGCCGGGGCGGGGCTGTGCGGGCGCTCTGTGCTGGCGGGGCTACACTACAGCAGCTATACTGCTTACAGGAAAGAAACGGGAGAGGAGAGCAGGTGATGTTGCCAGGCTTGGCAGTAGAAACAAGCAACCGGGTCTATGAAACAAGCCAAAAAGAAACGAGTAGGCTATGTGAGGTTGTAGATTGACTATTTTCTAAAAACAACATAATCATATAATAGTAAACAGCACACAAACTTGTATTGGGTCCCCGATGTTAAATGTTTTCAGATGGGTGTCGGGCAGACAAATATGTATTAATTTATTTAGGGTCAGAAAACATTTGATAACTATTGTTTAGTTTAGATAATAACAGCAAGGTCAAAATATGCAACTACGTTTTAGAAACAAAAAAATGCAATACACAAATACCAAAATTAAAGCAACTTTACAGAAAACCAAGCCCAAATCAGATTATTATTATTTAACTAATTCATTAATTTAAGTTCATTCAATTCGTTCATCCTCTCATTGATGTATCCCAATGTGTAACACATTTTTTTTCACCCAGTGTCCATTGCAATCGCAGTCACTATACTCCGCCAACCCGGGGATAACAACAGACTGACAGGTGAAAAGAATTGGCTTGAAGAAAGTATGAGGTCAAAGGGGAGTTTCTCCGGTTAAGGAACACGTTATTATTACATCCAGTTCCTTCCCCCTCCAACAGACGCCCCGGCTGACCAGGGGGAGGCAGTATATACTGTAGACCAGAATTACTGCTTGTTTTTGTGAGGTTAACTATAGCAGTATCTACTGTAGGTATCCAATTTGCAAATGCTTCAGTTTGTTATAAACAAACAGCATGTCATTCAAAATAGCTGATCTACAAGATCACTTATATATGTATATTTTTAACTATACATAGGACTACAAAGTGTATAGTTTTTGCACCTACCGGCAGGTAGTGTGGGGCTGAATGTCTCTTTTTCTCTTTCTACAAAATGGGACCTAGTTCACCAAGCATGCTCTCTGCACACCAATACGTTTACAGCTAGCCCAGAGCAAAACAAAAAATATATATATAAGCAAAAGAAAGGAAAGGCGCTGTCATTAAAATGTGATTTTATCGCATATCCTATTCCTGCCTCACTGTTGCATTTTCCTCAAGCTATTGTGGTGGGATGTTTTCCTTTTTGTTTTTTGTAAGATACATTTTATGGTGAGAGACAGGAGGCAGAACACAGAGAGCATGTTTGACACCTGAGTCCCTCAGGGCTCTAGGCTAGTGTCTTTTCTGTTTTTCCTGTCATTGTAGGGGAAAGCATGCCGATCGGCCATTTTCTGCAAAAGCTTCCCCACACTATACGGACAGTATCATACCAGTAGTCTCTCGAGACAATCTGTATACCTCACACGTTTTTTCAATGCTTCCGCTGGAAGCGCTGAACAAAAACAATCCAAAAATAAATATTGCGCCTCCTCCTCCCACCACAACTTATTTAGTTTTTGCAGTCGCGTAGACTGAAGGGCACCTAAAATACCTTCATTTATGAATGAAGAGAAGCCAATGAAATTGCACTCTTGATTTAGGCTGCAACCAATTAAGCAAGTTATGAGGCAATGAGTAATTATATAGCCTCGGTCCCCAGGTTTACATCTGCGCTGTGTGTGCTGTTAAATGAAAGCCTGGGGACAAAGTACCCCAGAGAGTCTATCAAAAGGCGGGACTTCCAGTTTATTAACTTCCCCCGGAAGTCGCCAAACTTCCCCCGGAAGTCGCCAAACTTCCCCCGGAAGTCGCCAAACTTCCCTCAGAAGTCGTCAAACTTCCCCCAGAAGTCGCCAAACTTCCCTCAGAAGTCGTCAAACTTCCCCCGGAAGTCGCCAAACTTTCCCCTGCAGTTGCCATTTTTCAGCCAATCGCGATGCAGTGCCCGAAAATGTATACACCGCGGAAACATTTTATTTCTCCCTTTGTGCTTGCAAAGCCATTGTAAAGGTATTAACACTTCTATAACTGCTTTGTACCTTGAATTCGTTTTTTCCTGAAAATAAGAGTGAACAAGTGTATATACAGCAACGTCCGCCAACAACTGTTCATACAGGCCATTTTTCATGCCCATACTTGGGTCCTGGTGAACTCATGATACGTCATCAGTCGCCAACCAAGTACCATTTCCAATCCTCAAGTCCACATTTGGCCAAGTAGGCCTACAGATCAATCCCCGATGTTAACTTCATCCACCCACTTTACCAGGGCTGTGTCCGAATGCATAGGGATGTTCCCTACTCCCTATATGGGGCACGAGAGTTAGTGGACTACAATAGTGGTGATTTCGGACAGTTATCCCTATGTGGGGAGCACCGGATCTGACGTCAATATCGGTAGAGGGCGCTATAAATCCACTGCGCGGGCCTATGCACTTTTAAAGTTTGACCAATTAGTCATAGTTATAACAATAGTTTCGTGAAAATACGTTTGTTAGCATTTAGGGTTATATACAGTGCTTACTGGCAATTTGTAACTCGGGAGGTGCCGGAGCGCACCTCACACATGTGCATGCATGTGTGCCCGCCTGCCGAAAAGTCGTTTTTTGGGGCTGAATATTGTGTGTGTGTGTGTGTGTGTGTGTGTGTGTGTGTGTGTGTGTGTGTGTGTGTGTGTGTGTGTGTGTGTGTGTGTGTACCTACATATACACGTGTGTTATTATTCTTATTCGATCTTCATGTGGATGTCCCGCTCAATGCATTGTGGGCAAGATCCACTTTTCTAGTGACCATCCGATGGTCCCTACAAATCCAGGTGCATTGTGGGATATTTCAGTGCACTATATTAGGGTACAAAAACGCTCACTACCGATTCGGACACTCAAACAAAATCTCGGAAGGTAAAAGCAGTGCCCTATATAGGGAATAGGGAATGAATTCGGACAAAGCCCAAGTCTACTCTGACCCTGACTTGATGTTGACTTCTCAAAGGAAATTGCCCAGAATGCAACAGGAGTCAGAACCGGCACATTACATCAGCACAAAAACAGAAGACCAGCTGCACTTCATATGCCTATTGCATATTATAGGGCTATCTATCTCAATAGGCTCATATCCATATTGTAGCGGTCCCCACCGAAAGAAGTCAAGATTTAAAGGTAGGGTAAGTGATTTGAAATTCATCGTGTAATACCAGCCTGGTGCACTAGGGGCGCCCAAGAGTAGCTACACTATGTGAACCTGCTGCTCGATCCTGATTGGAGGAGAATTCACCCTCCACCTGGGGAACTTTTATTAGCTCCTCTGCTAACATGGGGGAGGGGGAAACTCCATATGGTCTGCACACCTTATAATAGAGCATTTTTTTGTGATATCTGACAAAAGTGAAGTAGTGAATTTATTCAATCCATTAACCAATGTGATAGCTGGCAAAAAGAATAAAACACTGAACAAAATATTCTGTCATTATTTCCCCAAAAACACTGTATATATAACTTTCAAAGGGCAGTTGAAAGTCCCCTTAGTTTTAACCAAAACAAGTAGGCCTACTATTTCAATAAAGGTACAATGAACTAATCAACTTGCACTCACTTGAACTCGTTTTACCCTTTAACAGCTGTTAAATATCAAAGTAATGAAATGCCTTCTTTCCACCCTTTTAAATGTAGATACAAATCAAGGACTTGAAATAAAACATTCCTATTTGTGTGTAAAATGATGACACTACTACACACTTTAACAAGCAATTAACAAATCAAAAACACGGTGTTGTGCGTGGCAGTCTGTGGCTACAAACCTTAAGCCTCTTCGGGGGTGGTAAATTATATAGAAATCTCACAAAACAAAACAAAACCGAGCGGCATGCCAAAGACGAAAAGCAAAACAAGCTCCTTCTCTCTTGATTGCGCAACACCTAGTTGCGTCGCTCTTATTATGACTTCATCACTCTGGTGCGGTAACCAAGTCTGTAAACCTCTTTTCAAAATAAAAGCAGGTTTGAGTCTGAGCTTTTGCTCAGCAACTGGGTTCTTTACACAGGGCTATCTCAATAGGCTCATATGCATATTATAGGACTATCTGTATATTATTTTATCAGGAGACTAAAATGAGGCATTTTTTTATTTTTATAAAATGTTTGTAGGCCTACAACTACAACTTTATTATAGTTTCTTTTATAATTTGCAAATGATATCAATAGGGGGCACAAACTGCGAGACTAGCTGGGTGCTCTCTAGGGAAGTAGGCAGAAATGCATTGACTCAGGCAATTGCCCGACTTTAATTACTTTAAATTAGTTTATTTTATAATTTTATTATTTTAGTTTGTTTATTAATAATAGCACATCGTACACATTACAGAGATGATCATTATCACTGAACAATAGTTTAAAACACTTGTCATGTTGTATATATACTAATTGTCAATATTTCAGGCAAACCCGTTCAAAATAATATATTCCAAACTCGATTAGACACATCAGCCTAATCTATTCAAATAGAATTGGCCATGTAAACACCTTGTACGGAATAGAATATCCCATTCAGAATGAAATTCCATTCGGAACAGGAGGGCTGGTATATACCCGTTTGCCACCATATAAACACTTAATTCTGAATGGCTTGCAGCTTGAATTTGGGGTGACCAGATCAATGACCAGTTCATTTGAGGGACAGAAGAATTGCATGTGTGGGACAAGTGGAGAAACGTGCAAATTATTAACATCTTGATGGCATATTGATGTGTGGAAATACCACATATTATTTCGTTTGAACACTGACACCTGTTCAGTCACAATGTGGGTCTCAATTTGTAAGACACCTAAAATGCTCTTGGTAATGAGGGACTGTCCACGCAAAGAGGGACATCTGGTCACGTACCGGTACCGGTACTTACTTGGAGAGTTGAGGGGGTAGAAATAGTGCTCGAGCTGCTGTTCATGCAGTCAGGGACAACAAATAAAAGCTATGTGTGTAAAAGTGTGACTGCA
>CM076966.1:34276403-34376403 GCA_039105355.1 Benthosema pterotum
GTGTGTGAGTGGCACAGTAATGGCCGACGTAGGGGCCAATGTCATTTCAGTTCCCATAGGAAAGGGAAGAGAGAGAGAGAGACGGACAGACAGACAATGTACGTGCAGACAGACACACGCACACACAATCACACGCGCACACGCATGCAGGCAGACACACACTGTGTGGTTCATGCCTGATTCTGTACTATACGCGCTGTGGCCCATTGGGTCACACGGCTCAGTTCACACGGGACGCAACAAATGAGATTTGTCCGTCCATCTTCAAACGCTTAGCCGTAGTCGGGTTGCGGGGGCACCAGAGAGAGTTCCAAACTTCCTTCTCCTCCCAGTGGGACGTGCCTTGAGGACCTGCCTATAGGGAGACACCTGAGAGGCATCCTAACCAGATGCCTGAACCGCCTATAAGCTGGCCCTTTTCTAGGAGAAGAAGCAGCAACTCTACGTTGAGTCTTTCTCATGTGACTGAACTTCTATGCCCCAGGGGGACATAGAAGGGAGATGCCAGCCATCCGGTGAAGAAAACTCATTTCCGCCACTTGTATAGAGCTGCGCAGCCACGCCCCTTTCATGACGTCACCCGTGTTCCAGAAACAGAATCCTCATAGACTTTTTGAAAATGGTTAATAAAAACATGATTGCGCCGCTGACAAATCCAACTCATGACAACAAACACAATATTATCATATAATATCTAACTAGCAAGAAGTATAGAAAACGGCAGGATACTTTTTGGGTCACTTTTTGATCACTTTTTGGGTCGTTTTCTCATCTTAGAAATGATTTGATTGTCCCAACCCCGACCTCCCCATTAGTGGTGTTCCGATCCGATACCAAACATCGGATAGTCATCCGATTTTAGCCTAAAGTACTCGTACTCGGGATCGGGAAAAGGGTCCGATTATTAATCCGATATACAAATAAACAAAACGCTATTGCAGCGACCGGCCCACACGACAGATAGCGCCGTCTAATTTAGACATGCAGCGTGCACACACACGTGATGAAACACAACAACAGCAGCAGAGAGAGAGAGAGAGAGAGAGAGAGAGAGAGAGAGAGAGAGAGAGAGAGAGAGAGAGAGAGAGAGAGAGAGAGAGAGAGCTAAGTTAGCCTACCTTACTATACAGTGTCATATCCACTTGTTGCTTGCTATTGCAAACAGATACTGCAAAAATGTATAATCCACAAGTGGGTCCGTAATCCTTTGCATTTAGAAGGCCTATATTGCCAGCATGCAAGTTGCATTGTACTGGCAGACAGTTAAAAGAAGTCCACATGCATTCTGCACTCCAAACACAACGTCGCGTCCCGCGGTTATATGAGGAGCCGTGACCCGTTAAAAACTGTTACCACTATCCTTTTGTGGTGCTAAGGTGCAGGTTTCTATAGGTCACCTTTATGATGTGACATACAACACGCGTGGGATTGTGTTATTCTCGAGTAGAATAATATAGTAAAAATATAGCTGCAAGCAGCAATAAAACGTGACCAAGCAAGCAGCAATAAGGAGTCAGAACAATACGCAGAAGAAGGAGGGGGGGGGGGCAGAAAAAAAGTTAAAGAAGCTGTTTGTTTCTGTGTCTACAATAAACACTACAGTACTACTTGACAATGATTCACAAGTCTTGACTCCTGTTATTGTAATTAATCATTGCATTATCTTTACAAGTAGTAGTTATAAGTTATTAAAATCGTGAGTTTTCGTAAAAAGGCGTGACCGTGGTGGAGCAGTATGGCGTCCCTCACCCGTCCCTGACGTTGATTGGTGTAACTTAGCCCCACCCCCTCCTCTGATTGGTCGATACTATTTCCTGCCATAACTCCTCAATGCTATGTCATAGAGACATATGGGTGGTAGCAATGGTCTCGGTATGGCGTCCCTGACCCGTCCCTGACGTTGATTGGTGTAACTTAGCCCCGCCCCCTCTTCTGATTGGTCGATACTATTTCCTGCCATAACTCCTCAATGCTATGTCATAGAGACATAATGGTGGTATCATTGGACTATGTTTTGGCTCCTTGTGACTTAGCCGCGTCCCCTTTTCTGATTGGCCGATATTTGCCTTGCACGATCGAGGGCCCGTTAATCGCTGCTTGCAGCTTTAATTATGACATTGTAATCAAGTTGGAGGAAAATGGAGTAAAATAAGTGGTTACTAAAAAAAATCTTGGTATCGGTAATAGGTATCGGGAATCGGGTGACTACTGAAAGAAAGGTATCGGTATCGGTATGAAAAAAGTGGCATCGGGACATCTCTACTCCCAAGTCCACCAAACAGGTCACTTCATGACCATATATACAGTATGCTGTATGTGAGAGGTGGAACGAAGATTGCTCCGTTGCTCAGTTACATCCGTTTTTGGACACACCTTTAGTGTGCGCTAGTGTGTCTGTGTGCACGTGTGTGTGTGTGTGTGTGTGTGTGTGTGTGTGTGTGTGTGTGTGTGTGTGTGTGTACTTTTGGGTGTCTTCTCTTTAGACAGCAGCCTGGGGGTCTGTAATGACACCAACATGGACTTACAGTCTGGGGTAACACAGGGAGAGAGACAGAGAGACAGAGAGACAGAGACAGAGAGGGCAGGCGGGGACAGAAACGGGGAGCAGGGAAATTGTCAAACAGAAAAGAGAAGAGAAAGATAGATCGGGAGAGGGAACAAGGGATGCAAAGTGAGATTGGGCAAGTTAGAGAGAGAGGAGGGGGGATATGATATGTGGATGTGTGGATGTCATCAAGGCTGTGAAGTGGAAATAATAAAGAATTAGAATCGTCTCAGAAGACAAGAGAATTAATCCAATATGAATTATGGAGAGGAGAAGGGAGGGAGGAGATTGAAGAGACAGACAGACAGACACACAGACAGACAGACAGACAAATCAACATCAGCTTTAATTTCTCTCCATGCCGCTTAGAGCACAGATATGGGGGCGGAATCTCTACATACTCTGAACCACATGACAATATATGAAATGAATAAATAAGAAATTTGAAAAACACAAATAGAGGAGCAGGGGGAACAAGGAAAAAGTACCCTTCTGGGCACAGGTCTACACCAGGTCAGGCTGTGGCCTCATGGTGGCGCTATATTCCAATGTGAAAATGATGCCATTTCTTCTTATGTCTTTGACTGCAATTGTGTGATGTTTGGATACAATGTGTAGGAGTAATCTTCATGAATGTGTTTTGCCTAAAACGGCCTCATAGCGACATAACAGACCGTTGTTGTGGGGCAGAGGTTCATCGCTGGCATCCAGGGATCGTGTGCGCAAAGTTTGGTATCAACCAAATGCCGGAGATTAGCTGGTACCAGACAGATGGGCGGACACACACACATGAACAGACGGAGTGCAAAACATCTACAGTCTAGACCATGCCCCGATACGTTCGTTCAATAGTCTACGCTCACTCTGTAGCTCCGTTATGAGGTCATGTCCAAGGCTTTCATATTGCTGTTCATACACAGTGCATGGTTTCCACAATACACAATTCTTACCTGTTTCTGAACATGTAATCCAAAAAGTGAAGGTCCTTACGCACTTTTAACTAGGTTAACAGTGCGTAAAGGCAAGGCAACTGAACAATCTGACCAGAGGGCAGTAATGTGCGGCAACATGGCGATGAAAACATTGTCTGATAAAAGCAGCGATTTAAGTGCTCTGTTCAAATTACAAGTTGGATTTTCTCGTCCGTCAACAATAGTTAAAAGTGTGTAAGGACCTTCACTTTTTGGATTACATGTTCAGAAACAGGTAAGAATTGTGTATTGTGGAAACCATGCTCTGTGTATGAACGGTGACATGAAAGCCTTGGACGTGACCTCATCTCGGAGCTACAGAGTGAGTGTCCACTATTGAGGGAACACATCGGGGCTAACGCTACACCATGCCCTCGGTCTGGTCAGTGCAGTGGAAACTAAACATGGGTACAATAATGAAAGGTGGGAGGAAGGGTATATGGGTATACCAGGGGTACTGTTGCCAACAGATTGTGGCTCTCTTTTGTTCCCCCACTCTGAAGAGAGAGGCTGCTGGAGTTAAAGAGGAGACGCCACGGAGGCCATTGTAATAAACGCCACTTGTAAATTGCGGAGTGGAATTATACAGCGTGCAGATGGATCCATACGCTGGAGCTTGAATGTGGCCAAGTGAGAGAGAGAGAGAGAGAGAGAGAGAGAGAGAGAGAGAGAGAGAGAGAGAGAGGCATGAGGGGGGAGGTGGGTGAGACGGGAGCGATAATTAAGACTTAGGGGGTGAATGACAGAGCCATTTGTGACGATGGAATATGGCGTCTCTCTAGCTCTCTGGGAAACAGAAGGGCTCGGAGAGGCTCCGTGTCACAAAACATTACCCACACAGCTGTTGGCTTTATGAGCAGAGCTGGTGTACTCTCTCTCTACTCTCCTGTCTCTCTCTCCTGTCTGTCTGTCTGTCTGTCTGTCTGTCTGTCTGTCTGTCTGTCTGTCTGTCTGTCTGTCTGTCTGTCTGTCTGTCTTTCTGTGTCTGTCTGTGTGTCTGTCTGTGTCTGTCTGTCTGTCTGTCTGTCTTTCTCTGTCTCTATCTAAAGGCCTGCATCTCCCTTTGGTCTCTCTCTTTCTTTCTCTGTCTTACACACATTTCGGGTCGATACAGACCCATGGTGCAGTTTTTCCACCATTTGTGGCATTTTGAACCCCCCTCTCCAACACACATGCACGAACGCACACGCACGCATACACACACACACACACACACACACACACACACACACACACACACACACACACACACACACACACACACACACACACACACACACACACACACACCTCGCCTTGCGGCTCACCATCTCTTAGGGACTAGTAGACAAGGACTTGTACTCCATCATTCAAATCCAGAGAGGGAAAAAGGCAAAGGGATAGACAGCACACACACACACTGCATGCACACGCACACGCACATGCACGCACATGCACGCACACATTCATGCACACACACACACCAGAGCATTTAATCAGAGGGTGTAAACATGGAGTGGGTCCAGCATTTTTGCAGTGCAGAGTTCTGTTTATGGTACTGGTCATGGTTTGAGGAACCCTTCTTCTTTTATGCATTTCACCATCCACACGGAGACGTTTTTGGGTGTGTCCATGGAAGTTTTTAATTGCATTGCCATGAGTGAAAATATCTGAAGACACCATCACTCTTACGCCTTATAAATACGCAACATTCCTGAACTGATGATGCCAAATATTTGTGGAATCGAGTGAAAGCCTCAACTCCTAGAATTCCAAGTGTCTGTCAGATCAAATTAGAAATGTCCTGATACTGCAGTGTTTTTAAACAGTGATCCGGGGACCACCATTGGTGATTAAGAGGGTTCCAGGTGGACCCCAGCTAAATGATGGAAAGTTGGTTAAACAGATGTAACTCTTTGAGAGTGTGAACATGAAACCAAATGGACCCGCAATTAAATCATCTGAATTAGCCCAAGCCCCCAAAAAACCCAAAAGGAATCTTTAGTTTTGGGGTCTGTAGAGGTAGAATGTCCTCATGTGGCTCAAATGCTGAATAAATAGTGGTCCCTGGTGTCAAAATGGTTGAAAACCACTGCAATACTGTATTGGTATGGTATCAGAAAAGCATCCATAACGACCCGCTTCTGGCCACCAAGCCGTCAGAGCAGGGTTAAGGCGTTGACACTACAGCAGGTAAATAAAATGTTGGGGCATGTGGAGTTTGCTTTGGAGTTGCCAAAAAAGTGCAAGTGCACATTTGAGTGGGGGGTTTGCTATAAACACAACACGAGATATATAGCCAGATAACTGCAAGCACAAGATCACATGCGCTGGTATCAGTATCAGCCAACACAGAAATTGTGGCATCAGATCAAGAACAGAACAAATGTATTGGGACATCCCTAGTTCAAATCTTTTATCATATCACGGCCACTGCCTGCAAAATATGAAAACCACCATCCCACTACGAAAGTTGTGAAAACGAGATTTGATCTGGTATTTTCACAAGTTTGGGTCATGGTTGGAGAGTCATTAAAAATGTATCTTTCGGATCACAGGCTAAAATATTTGGGAATCACTGTAGTGGAATGCAGATAAAACATAACCTGTGGCAGGATAAAATTAACTCATGGCTTCCTCTGAGGTTACGTTTAGGGCTTGTCTTAATCATAGGGTGTCTCGGACTAATGAATGCCTGTCGGTCGGACTAAACACGACCCTCGTCCCCTGTAGTGACACTTTGGCCATGCACTGTGTATTCCTCCTGAGCTCTCCCAACTGTTATTTCCTACAGCTGTGCCTCGTTGGCTAACAAGCCTCAGAGTCTATTTGAGGCTGTCTGTGACTTATTGCTCTCTGGGCTGGATCATTGTAGTTTGACGTGTTTGAGTTTTCTTTTGTTTCCCCTGTGTCCAGAGTTTTTTACTGACTTTTCCCCCTGAGGGATAATAAAGTTATCTATCCATCCATCCATCCATCCATCCATCCATCCATTCATTTTCTTTTCTTTCCTGTGTGGTACAGTTGTACAGTACATGCTGTTGTGATCATTTCAGGACAGCTCATGAGTGGACAGAGAATATATATTTATTGAATATGAAATGAGTTCAATATGTTTATTATGGTTTGAATTTTAACAGCTTTTACATAATGTCACTCTCTTAAAAGAGCATCTCCTAACCATAGGAACTACCCTGTACCGTACCTAAATTGCATATCCCAAACAACGGGTGG
This sequence comes from Benthosema pterotum, assembly GCA_039105355.1. Taxonomy (NCBI): domain Eukaryota; kingdom Metazoa; phylum Chordata; class Actinopteri; order Myctophiformes; family Myctophidae; genus Benthosema; species Benthosema pterotum. Next base: position 34,283,133 of record CM076966.1, read on the forward strand.
TAGCTGGGCTGGTGGAGGGTCAGCAGCAATGTTTTTAAGCAGACAGTATAAGGCTGAGCAGTCCACCCCTCTCTTGACGTCTCCCCGACTCCAGAAATGTATTCCCCATTCATTTTTCTCAGACTTTTTGAAAATGATCTACATAAAGACGATTATGTGGCGGATAAAGCCTACTCGTGTCGTGACAAACCATGACAACAATCACAATATTATCATACAATATCTAATTAGCAAGAAGTTAATAAAAACACCAGGATACAACTTTTTGTTTCGTTTTTCTATTTGATTGTCCCAAAACGTGGGCTTTGTCTTCGGAGTAATCATCTTCATATAAATCATTTTCAAAAAGTCTATGAGGAAAATGAATGGGGAAACCATTTCTGGAGCCGGGGCGACGTCATGAGGGAGCGGGACTGCTCAGCTCTATTGCAGGAGTGCCAGTTTGAGCAGCAGCAAAGCCAGCAGTGCAAAACCTTCAGTTTATAATATAGCCGGTCTGAAGATTAAATAGGGTAGTAGTTCGTGTGGATAAGAATGTGATGCTGCTGCAGCGCAATCCCAAAACAGGATTTACTCTGCCAATAATTGGGCTGAAACTCGACTGGGCTGACTCGTCTCAAGCTCTCGCTTGCTTTAGCTTGCTCTCTGGTGTCTCTTGTGGCTCCAGTTGGCCTGAGACGGCACCAATCTCCTTTGCAGTCGAAAATTATTGGGCAAAAGTCTCTCTCTTCCTGGAGCTGCGATATGATAAACTGTGCTCCTGGGTTTCCTACGAGTTCTTTGAGATGAGTTTCTGCATATGGGTCCAATGCATACCAGAAATATATAATTATATTAAATATACTGTATATTGTCACACTTTGCCTAGTGCGAGGTAGTGTTTGCCACGAGACACTGGTTGAAGACATTCAAAACTAATATTAATTCACTGAAAAAACAAACAAAAAAGAGTTGTAGGATGCAGAGAGGTGGGTTGTTTAATCACCCTAACAGGCTTGAAACAGACAGACTTGAAGAATTATTATGAAGAAGTAATTATTTGAAGAAGTAAAAGTATTTACATCAACTGGGCAGTTTGGCCGTTTGGCCTTGTGTCCTCACACCAGTCCTGCATTGACTGATTGCAGTGAGAGGCCTCCCCAGTTATGAAGGCTAAGCCCGTCCCATGGACCATACCATTTGACACATCACAGTTCAGATTTCATGAACACATTTAAAGTGCCACACATTGCCGATCAAAATATTCACAGAATATAAACATAATTAGTACTCAATTTACACAGTGTTGGTCGGTTCTCTGAACACATACCCACACATGGTTTGCTACTATGAAACCAACAGTCAATTAGCCATCAACCCTCCACAAACAATCACACGTCAAACAACATAACTCTGCATCAAATAATACATTCAACAATTAAACCTTAAAGGTAGGGGAAGTGATTTCACTTTTGTCAGATATCACCCAAAAATATTTTTTTTTCTGTTAAAATGCTCTATTATAAGGTGTGGAAACCACATGGAGTTTCCCCCTCCCCCACGTTAGCAGAGGAGCTAATAAAAGTTCCCCAGGTCACCACAATTCTCCTCCAATCAGGAGAGAGCAGCAGGTTCACATAGTGTAGCTACTTTTGGGGGCCCCTAGTGCACCAGGCTGGTACTACACCATGAATTTCAAATCACTTCCCCTACCTTTAACCCTGAATTGTGATGAATTCAGTCCCTATGGCAGGCTGAACTGGCACATACAGTATTAGTGTTGACTGTGATGCGTCCGTTCGTTGTGAGCTTGCAGATCTGCGCTATTTTCTGGGTAGGACGCGGCCAATCGTATACAGCGATGAAGCCGCCCCCATACGATTTTCAGTAGTGTTTCAAATACTTTTAAATATAAGCACTGAAATATCTTGGGTTGTTTTGCATGCCATCATGTTTGGTGGGGCAGGCTGGGCATTTAGGGGGGCATTGCCCCCCCATGCCTATGCCTAGATCCACCCCTGGTATACAGTAGGAGAATGAAGCATGGCCACTGCATGTCGTCTCCAAGGTTCAAGGTGTTTACTGTCACACACAGTTTGCATGGGCGTGGAGTTTGTGTCCCGCCGGCAGGCATGTAGCCTCTCTAGACTGCTCCCATTCTATCTGTGGACGGGTCCCGACAGCCATGCCAGCAGGCCCAGATCCAGTGCATGTATTAGCCTACACTGAATAATTCTTATCCTGTCACAACCCCCACCCCACCACCACCCCACCCCCACTCGGCCCACCACCCCAAAGCCCTGCATGTCCCCTGCATTCTGTCTCTTCCATGTGTCTCTCCAGTGTGTGGCATGTCTTCAGGCTCGCTGGCGTCTTTGCCCCCACCCCCCCATCCCCCCGTCCCTCGGGGGGCATACAGAATAGCCCCGCGGTCGGAGTCTTAACTCACAACGAGACCCGGCCGTGGCCCGCGTACACCGCCGACCTTCCCTGTCACTCCCGTCCGCCCCCACCGGACATGCTGAGTTGGTTTGGGTGGGCGGGCGGCGTGGCGAGGAGCGAGGGGTACTTGGTGCCGCAAGCCAAAAGACCCCTGGCTCAATAAGAGCGAGCTTCTTAAACAACCCTAATTAATTGGTCCTTTTGTGTAGGAACGGGGCGGACACACTGATTACGGTGGCGGGAAGGAGGGTGAAAAGAGGCTGCAAGACCGCCAGCTTCCGCCAAGGGCCAGACACCCTCGGTGACCCCCGTGACCTCCCGTCATTGCTGCTTTATCGGACCAAACAACCGCGCGTGTGTGGGTGCATGTGTTGACCTATGCCTGCGCCCTGTGCTTGTGTGCATGTGTGCGTGTGTGTGCAAGGTGTGAAATGAATCCGATTGAAAACAACATAGTGGAACAGCACTAGAGCTCCCCTCGGTGGCACGGTGTGGAGCTGCATGCAGAAAAAAGGGCCTAGTCACTGAGGCTGTGTGTATGTGTGACTGTCTGTGTGTGTGTGTGTGTGGGGGGGGGGGGGGGGGGGGGGGGGTGTGTGTGTGTGCATGCGTGCGTGCGTGTGTGTGTGGCAACAGCAGCCAGTTGGCTGTGGTGGTGCAGGGCAGAGCCAAACCGAGGGGACCAGGTCCAACGTCAGGCCTGCATTTCACAGATCATAGCAGTACGCATCATCTGCCAGTCAAATACACACACACACGCACACCCACAGTAACGTGCATGCGTACACACACACACACACACACACACACACACACACACACACACACACACACACACACACACACACACACACACACACACACACACACACACAGACTAAAGATATGGGTATAAGGGGCCTTCGCCACAGAGTCTGAAGTGGGTCAGCATGAAAGAGACAGACCCAATTACCACAAATACACACATAAAGTGTGGTACATTTTAAGGGTCCGGGAGTGCCTCAGCTACATTGTGATTAGTGCAGCCATTCTGAACACACCAGGCCATGTTCGAATTCAGACAGTGGAGCTGGCCATGTAATTTAAATAAATAAATAACAAAAACACCAAAATCAATTGATGTTACGGCAAAGGGCCAAGCTCTGTTGGGATTAAGTCAAGAGGGTAGACTTTTTTTTTTCCATGTGGTTTGGCTGAGACCTGCACCGAATGGGGAATAATGAACCAGAGACCGCTGCACTCTCCCATACGTGGAAGAAAGGGAAATGACAGTTTTGTTTTCGTCTCCAAAAATCAGTTGGGAGTTGTATTTACACTAGCAGAGATCGATTGGTGATGCTAGAAGTCATTGCTATGTCTGGATTGACAGCCTGTTGTGGATAGATAGCTGGCAGTGACATTTAGAATGGAAAAACAGTGAACGTGAGTGACAATTTAGGAAAACACACACACACACACACACACACACACACACACACACACACACACACACACACACACACACACACACACACACACACACAACACACACACGCATCATTATTTAACTGCTGTAATGGTAGCCTATACCTGTATATCAAAAGGGTAGTCAGTAACAGTGCGTTCAACAATGAATTATTCTGATTTCTAGTGACTCACAGCAGATTCTACAAAACATTTGCTCTGAAAGAACATATTGAAAGATCTGTGCTGCGTTTTCACAATTTCCTCCCAAAATAGCAGGTGTACACGCCTCATAGTGCACCACTCTGTGGCATGTTCGCCTGCTATTTTTCAACAAAGGTTAAAACACCAAAAATACAGTACAGAATGGTTTAAACAACACACTGCAAGGACAGTGGAGGCAAAACAACGGACGCAAAACAAGCATCAGTCACAGCGCATGTTTACAGTGAAGTGTCACAGTGTGATGAAATTCCTTCCAGTTTACATACTAAGTTTGAAATGCATTACCTGGCTGAATATGTATTTAACACGAGGTGCTTGTTAGGTCATAAAAGCATAAAGATCTAGCTAACCCTTGAGCCAAACAGGGCTGAACTCATTCAATACTGCATGAATAATGTATAAGCTCTACAGGCTGCATATATGCACATTTACAAATATGATATTTCATTAGTCTGTAAAATACCACCATAGTACCACCAGGTTTTATTTCAATTGACCATTTGAATCCCAGAATGGTGGGTTCATCTTGCATGTGCGTTCATGTAGCAACAGTGCCCCCTCCTGACCAAAACGCAGTAGTTACTCGACACAAGACTTCTCCTCCTCCAACCCTCTGATGGTCAAACAATTTCCCCAAAACATCAAAGGGGAGGCAATCTAAAATTGTGCAAAATCAGTCTTTATTATGTCTCTTTTGTTTTTGTTTTTTTTATTTTCATTACAGCCTTTCATCATTGTCATAACCATCATTATCGTAATCACCATCATCATCATAATCATCATTGTCTTTTGAAAACAACGCCAGCCAAAGAGAGAGGGGAGAGAGAGAAAGACAGAGCGAGGGCCTGGAAGAGAACCTCAGTCTTTACACAGAAACTGGCATCAGCCATCACCACCACCACCCTTCAACATGACATCAAGAGCGCTCGAGGAGGGCGGGAGCGACAGCTTCAAAAGCCGTTTCTTCCCTCTCTTTCTACGGAGTCTCTACAAGGAGTTCAACTGTACATGTGCACCTCTCTCTCTCTCTGGGCAATACATTTCAGCAGTCTTCCATCCAATGTCCTTTTTATTTACAATTCACCAGTCTTCATGTCCATTCATTCGGTACGTGCTGTAACTATGTCTCCTCCAGCTCAGACATAGCATATATAGTGCACGTGGTGGGTATTCAGTACTAACATGTTTTTTCTCCCCCATGACTCACAAAAATCCTTTGTTCTGCCTCCGTTCTGTCCGTCCAGCCGCCCCGTGTCCGTCACCAGTCTAACAATGGGCGGCGTGGTGTGTGCAAGTCCTCCGGGTTAGGCAAACGCTGAATAAGTGCAATGTCTTGTATAATGTTGATAAAAATACAAACCCACACGTACGTACGTACATACATACAGTACATTACATAACTAAGTGATCAACAAGGATAATCTATTATACAAGGTTGCCATTCCCCATGGGTTATAACAAACCATAGAGATGCACAAGTAATGCACTTTAATAAAATGAAATAAGAAAATCCAACTTCGGCTGGGCTTGGCGCAGTCAAGTACCCCTAGACGTGGATGCAGTATAGCGTCCGACAGGAAACGTACAAAGTAAAATCCTCAATGTTTATATTTTAGTTCTCAGTGTGTTGACATTGAAATGAATCCAGAGGACACTTGGAAGAGTTTTGTTCCAAATTGAGCAAGCCCACCATTTTAAACAAAACATAAGGTGACATACTCGAACAGACTCTCTGTCTGGTTAAGCACAACAATTAAACCTATTGTCTTTTTTAAAGGAATCTCTGTAACCTAAGACAAAATAAGCTATTTGCAGGCTGAACGTCTATATTGCAGAGGTATCGAGTGCTAAGGTTCAGGTACTAGTGTGTTTTTGCTAAAAATGGATACACACATTAACCACCTAAACCCCAGTATTGTGTTGCAAGCTTGTCGATCTGAAATTTGTTCGCAAAATCCTTCCCGACAATAACGTGACTCGCGCTAGTATAGAGTCCTGAGGGACCGACCAATAGGGTTTAAGTGGTTAATTTTGGAGTAGAACGCTTTGCGTTGCTGTTTCCAGTGTCAGTGTTAGTATCTTGCATCCTCACTCATCCACTCATGACAATTTCATTTTAGTGAGGTAAGGGCCAGCAACACGGCGTCCCAGACATGTAAAAAATGACTGATTCCATGTCTCTCTACTACTGATGAAAGATGAAATCCTTGTAGATCCAATTTCAGTGTGCCCCCACCCCACCCACCCACCCACCCATACGCACACAAACAACAACATCTGAAATTGGGTTTTGTTGGTTTCATTACTCACCGACGAATTTAAAGATTTTAAAATTTGGTCATCAATCTAGAAACAACTGGATGGAGGAGGAAAAAAAAAAAACAGGACTTTTTTTTCTCCTCCATTCCCCCACAGTTCGTGAAACTGTAACGAGGTCAGAGATGCGAGGCCGAGTGCCAGTACATCACTGCTATATATTCATTTAGAAAATGAAAAACCCTAATGTATGATGTGACAAATTATTTTTGGGATCAAGTTAATGGAGGAGACCCATTGCAGGGCCTGGGAGGGGGTGTTGAAATGTCAGGCCCTCCCACGCACGCAGGCAGGAGCATCCCGCGGTGGGCCGAGGGGGAAATGGGAGAACAATGCATGTCCCCACAGATAATCCTATCACAGACCGTAATCCATGTCATTAGTCAAAGAATATTAAATAAACGGATCACGGAGATGATGTCTTTGCAAACACAATGAGAGAACAAACTTCTATATGTATGTAAATCCATCACTTATTAGCCACAAAGGGATCTAATAACCATTTTGGATTGCATTTGCATTTTTTCTTCCCCCTTTTTTCCTTTTTTTCCCGCTAGATATTCACAAAGAGAAATGATAAATAGAGATAAATAGTCCGAAGAATCCATAAAGCTGCAGCTGATAAAAAGAAGAGAATGAAAGGCTCGACAAGACAAGGCTCCGAGAGGAAATGAGAGAGCTTTGTCTGTGTGTGTGTGTGTGTGTGTGTGTGTGTGTGTGTGTGTGTGTGTGTGTGTGTGTGTGTGTGTGTGTGTGTGTGTGTGTGTGTGTGTGTGTGAGAGAGAGAGAGATGGGGCATGTGTGCAGAAAAGTGCATACAGAAGGAGTTTGCGGGTGGATCCTTGTGTCTGTGTCTGTATGCATGTGTGTGTGCGCGCGCGTGTGTGTGTGTGTGTGTGTGTGTGTGTGTGTGTGTGTGTGTGTGTGTGTGTGTGTGTGTGTGTGTGTGTGTGTGTGTGTGTGTGTGTGTGTGTGTGTGTGTGTGTGTGTGTGTGTGTGTGTGTGTGTGTGCGTGTGTATTCTGTAGGCCTGTCGGTTTCCTCGGTCAGTGTGTGCTTCATCACAAAGTACACGGGAGCCTGAGGAGCTCATCTCTCTGCTGTCCAATGAGTGAGGAGTAAAGAATAGCAGGGGAAAGAAAATGCAACAAAGACCATGAGCACAGTCCAACGTGCTCAAGACTCCCTTGGCTCAACGCGTCTGTCTGTCTGTCTACCTGTCTGTCAGTCAGTCAGTCAGTCTGTCTGTCTACTGTAGAAACCTGTGGGTCCCTGGGGGGGTTGGGTTGGGTTGGTTTGGGGCGGGGCGGCGCCAGCAGGGCCTCCATTAGCTGGAGTAGATCTGGGTCCCGATCACCCTCATGATCTCCTTCTGGACTTTGGGCTCCTGGGTGTTGATGTTAGCGTCTCCCACCTGACCGTCCTCGTATCTGTGCCAATGAGACAGAGGTCACATTTCAAAGATGACATTTACCAGATAAGATTTTACCAGTAAAAAAAAAACACAGTGAGATAAACTCTTTTTATACTTTTTTTGGTCCATGTATGGAATAAGAATAAATTATAAAATCTTTATCAAACACAACATTACACAGCAAATATCCCATTAAAGCAATGTAAAGAAAGAAAAAGGGTAATATCATCCTCAATAGAAATACACAAAATGTGGAAAAAATGCAGACCTACAAGGAGCCTAACATCCAAGCCAGAATCAGTGTTGTGATCCTTTTGAATGTAAATTAGACTCTTGTCTGCAGGTTGAAAGTACAGCAACGCAACACAGACAAGTGTTTGATCCCAAGTTAAGGTTGTTCCTATTACCAATTAAATTACCAATTAAAGTGTGAAAGAAATATAATAATACCATAATAATACATCCTAATGTATAATGTTCACAATTACTGCAAACATTGTTCGCTAGGATGCATTAAGAAAAATCAATGTGTTAATATTTTAAACCCATATAGAATTCACAGAGTTTGCCAAAGGGTATGTTGTTTTTGATCGATTAAATACTTTATTAAAGGTTTGCAAAGAGCAAACACAGGAAAGTCAATTTCAATACAAGGTGTGCTAAGAGGATTAAACCCAAGAAAGGCCTGTAGTGTTATATGGTACCATATGGCATCGGAGGAGTATCCCTGTACTGAGCAGTGAGGAGGTCCTGTACAAAAAAAGTTGTTGGTTGTTGGCTGCCTCTCCAATTGGAGAGGTAGGCGAAAATTGACATATAATAATCATAGTTAACATCAGTTGTTGAAGTTGCAACAGACAGAAAGGTCTGACTCAGCAAGTTTTCTGTTTTGAATAATGAAATGGTGTTGATTTGACAATCGTAGTTAGTAGCATAGGGTTTCAGATCATTTTAAGTATAAGCACTTTAATTTATAATCTTTGAAATGTGGGTTGTTTGCATGTTTGGTGGGGCAGTCAGGGCATTTAGGGGGGCATTGCCCCCCATGCCCATGCCTACAGTATATCTGGCCCTGCTTTCATCTTTTCTTGTGATAAACATCGTCACCCATTTTTACCGTGAGGCTTTATGCAAACTTGAACAGGTTTATTTTCGTCCCAAAGAGTATGAATTCAGTTTTACCCATTACTTGTAATTTGTTCTTATCCGAACTACACCAAATCCCTTCAAAAAAAGTAGCTGAGCTATACCTATGCACTCACAATGCAACACATTGCATCACACTGCGAGACGTTGTTAGCTATTTTAACTCAAAGTTCACCTACAGTATTATGACAAGCAGAAATGGCATGCTAGGGTTCATGTGGTTAAAGTAGACACTATACCTGTCAGAGCTGTCAGGCTAGTAACACCAGTAGTCATACCATACAGCTACTGCACCCCTATGGCAGGGCTTTGTACGCTTTTGTATTTGTAGGTGTAACACTGTTGTATAAAGCATGTTTCGAATTTTTTTTGCACGGTGATGTTGGCTGATCTAACAGTCGATCTGACAGTCCCGACCCACACTGGTAAACATTGCCCTGAATCTAGTGCCACCCTCAGGCCAAAATGTCCAGTTGTCCATCATTTCAGAATGTACAGAATGAGAGTGTAGGAGGTTTACTCACACAAAGAAGAAGCGCGTACAGACGTGGTCAGACACTGGACACACCCAGATGTTCCCGTGTTTCTGCAGGTCCTTAGATGTAATTACTGTTTCATACGAGAGAAGGTTAAATTAGATATCACCATCTCCGAAACTTTGAATTAAATAGCTTATTTTATGGCAAGCATATACAGTATATATACTGTATATATTAGGGCATACCGGTATATATACTGTATATATTAGGGCATTAACTAAACACGTTTTTTGCTAGTCAAATCGAATACTTTGGTAGTCGAATAATTGTCAACTAGTCTATAGTGATATATATATTTGTTTTTTAGCCAATAAAATGTGTGATTCTGGACTTCCCATTGAAACAGTGCATGCTTATTACACTACTGTAACTCAGTTATGACATGAAAAATAAGCAATCGACCAACAATCACTACCAACACCACAGCACAAATCCACAATGCCTGCTATAGAAACTTGAAAAATATATATAAAAAAATATTATTAGCAAATAACGAATAATGAATTTATAGTCGAATAGTGTTTTGCTATTTAGTTTATATACAGGGGTGCACATAAGTGGTGCTCCGGTGCTCAGGAGCACCAAAAATCCTACAATGAGCTGTCAATCCAGGGGTAGAAAGCTCCTTTGAGCACCACACAGCTCTAGGGCTCATAATGACTGCCTGACTGGGCCAGTAAAAAAGCCTTGAAAATGAAATAATTCTAACTAATTCTGACCTCTAAGTCTAAAATACTACTAGTATTTTTAATGGATGTAGTATGCAGGTAGTAGTACTACTACTAGGCTACTATTGCAATGCCCAAACTATCGCCCTGTACTGTAATACTGTACATTGATGGGGCTCTACGGAGTGGAAAAAAGGGGTCCCAGGGCCCGGCGATGGTCGCCGCATTTTGGGAGCACCAAGTAACATCCCCAGGTGCTCCTCTGAGTACTGGACTAAAATAGTTATGTGCAGCCCTGTTTATATATATATATATATATATATATATATATATATATATATATATATATATATATATATATATATATATATATATATATATATATATATATATATATATATATTATTATTATTATTATTATTTTTTTTTTTTTAATGGTGTGTAGATGGAAAAAGTGGTCAAACTGCACTCCTGGCAACTCTGAGATGTTCTGACCGGCTAAACAAAGTTTAGACAGTGTGACAGAAAGTTGGAAGTTGGGGTGTTGATTTATTTAGCTTTGTTTCGACATTCAGCCCAAGGCTTCATTCCGCCAAGCAGAAACTTATTGGAGGAGACATTGGGGTTAGACTATCGCTACCTCTATGCCCTCTCTGAGTGGTCCATGCATATATACACACAGCAAAAACCTCTCTGACAAATGTCCCACCGTGCATTAAATGCTTGTGCTTGGAGGAAGATGCAGGTATTAATTCCAGTGGTTCCAGTGCATGAGTTGAAGTGGTAAATTAATAGCAGATCCACAAGCCAGTTGTAATTACTTAGATTACTGTGGCACCCTATAGCTTCCACCAGACGGCAATATAATATAAAACACTTTTGTCCGATCAGAACTTTCTAAACCGACGGTACCCAGAAGGTACTTTTGATCAATGCCAACCATTCCATGTGTGGCTTCATATATATGTCTATATATACCACCCCTGTGATGTCACGTGATTCTTGGGTTCTATACTTGGTACCATCTTTTGCTCTATTCCCATCAAAAGTTTGCCCATATAATATGCCCAGATTAGAGATTCAATAGGTTAGTTTCACATCACTGTTTTGTTTATATATCCTTTGCAACACATGTAAAAGGTAAAAGAGGCACAGTTAAAATTCTTGTGTTTACCTTCACACAGAGCAATGCAGTTTAGATTCCGACTCTGGAGAAAGCGCGACTGTATTGGACGGCTCTGTTGAAATAGAGAGAGACAACAGCAGGCTCCTTCAAGCTTCTGCAGTGAGAGACAAACTGAGGTTTACCCGGCATGCAAAATATAAGCAAATATAAGCTTGCATTAATATCGTTTTTTAAGTGGATTGAACAAGTGAATAATTTCTAGCAGTCCGTTTCATAGAACAGTGGTTCTCAACCTATTCCTATCCCCCAAAATAATCTGAAGACCGCCCAGAATTATCAAATTTGAACTGGGGAACCCCCAATATAATCATGACATTATTTGAACTGGAGACTCCGAAATAATCATACAGGGGATCCTTAACCCAGACAAGCACATAGAATTGTAGGAGTTGAGCAAATACAGTATGTTTAGCTGTCTTCGACAAGTTCTCATATACTTTGACACTTCGGTCAATGTTTGATATAGCACATTTGTTCCACAGATTGATAACCACTGACTTAGAAAGCAGCCATCTGGTAGTGCTTACATAAACCTAAATTTAGTCTGATTTACCTGTGGTATGGTGTTCATGCGGTTGTAGCGCTGCACCAGTTCATCTTTGGTGGGCATGCGGTGCTGTCCTTTCCCCATCCCTACGAGCAAAAGCAACACAGTCCTTCTGGTACTTTTTGCATTCATGCCAATGTGATTCACGCTTACTACAGGGAACTTAAGTACTGTAATAATTGTAATAACATATTTCTATTGTCATTTTATATTATTTAACTCGTCTGCTAAATAAAAAGCTCAAATTATTAATTTCATAAATTCTAATGTGTTTATATAATGAAGTCAGTGAGACCAAAACCTTGCCCAAATTTAGAGCCCCTCCCCAACCTATCCACCCGTCTTCCCAGTGAAGACCATCTAACAGAACTTTGTATGAGCTCACCAAAAGAATGGGAGCCCACCTCCCACAGTGGTGACGACAACACAGTGCAGAACAACAGGACAAGATGGAACGGCCCACCCCTCAATCCCCAAACAGATGAAAATGGACCATTCCAGTATGATGACATCTCATCCAGCATGGTGAACACAGAATGGACTCCACCACCACAGAGGAAGACAATGGGGGGGTAGGGCCCGTTTCCTACCTGAGTATCCAAAGGATATGCTGGAGATGGGGCTGAGATAGATGCCCTTTCCATATGCTGCCCCATGCAGCTTGGGTTAAAGAGAGCAGGAAGGAAGGAAGTGTCACTAAGAGAACTCTTGCATAATACGTAGGCACAGGAGTAGGCTGCACACAGTGCACTGTACTGTAAATACCAGACCTGCATAAATGAAGGCCCTACGTGATGTTTCTGTATCGGTGTTGTAACGGTTTTCCACTCTACAAAGCAATATACTTTGTCATAAAGCAAAAGCAACACAACTACAAGTTTGCCTTGTAAACATATCCCTTGTGTTTGGGGTTCGATGGGGGGGGGGGGGGGGGGGTGCATTTTGGAAGATTTCCACTTATAGGGGAAATATTTGGTGTAGGTCTGATATCTACAAACACACACACACACACACACACACACACACACACACACACACACACACACACACACACACACACACACACACACACACACACACACACACACACACACACACACACACACACACACACACACGCCCAAAAGTCCAGCAAGTTCAGTAAGGCATCTAGCCAAGCACCACAGAGAAAGATATGTTGAGTTTCTAAACACTTTGAAGGCAGTCAGCTTTGCGTGCACAAAAAACACATGAAATGAGGTCAGGGATGGTGACACGAAGAAGACGATTATGAAGATGACCGAGGATGAGGTCAAGGAGAGTCCCTTCCATGGCAGGAAAGACAAGATGGTTCCAAAAGAATGGAGGCGATCAAAAACGCACAGAAAACAAGCCTGGGGGACGGAGGTAGAGGACAAATTGGATGGAGAACAAAGAACAAACAGTTTAGGAATGAAATGTGGCAAATATGGAGATCAGGACGTGGTGGTGTGTCTGTATGGAATCAAAAGGAGAAAGACAGACAGAAAGATAGAGAGGGTGGGTGGGTTGGTTTTGTATGTGTGCGCGTTTTTCTTTTTGTGAGTGCAGATTTATTCATCTGCTTCGCTGTGAAGAGAACAATGCTGGAAAGGGCTGGGATTGTTCAAGGTGAAACAGAGAAGGGGAATGAGCAGGCAGAGAAGCAGAAGCAATGCTGATCAAAGACCAGAGAGGAGCATAAATAAAACACGACAACCAAGAGAATCGGAGCTGCCTTTAAAGTTCCATGAGCCTTAAGATCCCAAATACAAATGTTTCCAAAATAATATTCTCCTCCGCACTGATGGATCTCTGAATGCAAACGGGTGCTGCTTTATTTTCTATATTTTCTAAAGCTACGCATGTGTATCTCCAAAGAGTGGAGAGTGGAAAAGAAAGAAAAAACATAATTTGACGATGTAACTTTTGCTTCTTTACAACAGAAAAGAAAACCGATGTGACTTTGACCGGTGTTTACTGCTTACCATGCAGGACAACATGGCAACATGTACTAGAAAGTTTGGTTAACAATATTCATATTACTGTAGCTTGTTTAAGTTTGTGACTGACAACCCTGACTCACCCATGCGGCTCAGAATGAACCCAAGAAGTCTGGAACAAATGCCGAAAATAGGCTGCGCCATCCAGACCACCTCACAGTGCTGACAATTCATCTATTGAACCATTTAAACAAGTGTCTAACTACCCACATTCAGAATCATTGTATGACTAGGAGTTGACTGTTTGCAGTTTTCCTACAATGCCGTTATTGCTCATAACAGTCTATTAACAGAATCTGCTGTTAGTCTTCCATCGCTCGTTATCTTCATTATTAGATATTGTTAAGGGAATTAAAGCATATTTTTATACACAGATCAGTGGTTTTCACAAGTGGTCTGGGGACTACCAGTGGTCCTTGAGAGGGTTCCAGGTGGTTCCCAGCCTAAATAATGGACAGTTGGTTAACCAAATGTAAGTCTTTGAGAGCGTAGTTAAAATATTCATCATCCGAATTCTGAATTAGCCTAATTCTACACTACTAGAGCATGTAGAAGATTAATGGTCAGTTTGATCTGTATGTTTGCCTGTTTTGTTTCTGAAATGCAGCCTGGTATTGTGGACAAAAGCAAAATACTCTTGTCCACAATAGTTTTGAGGTCTGTGGGGCTTAAGTCCTCAAATGGTTGTCCGTAGCTCAAAGTGGCTGAATAAACAGTGGGACTGGAATCAAAACGGTTGAAAACCACTGCATAGATCATCACCTAAAAGTGGAGTATGCCATGCTGTACCTGCATTGGGGGCTGTAGATATGACAGTTACTTACCTTCAGTGGGAGCCATTCTCACTCACCACCGCAACGTTTAGGTTCAGTGGCCTTTTTTCTCTACCCACCACGATGCTTTGCTTCAGAACCGTAGGCCTTCCCGCCACCGGACCTACCCTATACTGCTAGTGCTCTAAGTGGTTAACCCTCTCGTCCCAACAAGGCACACAGGTAACCCACTGACCCCCCAGCCAACACCACAGCCCCCTCCCTCGATTCCCACAACAGGAAGGGGCGTGCCGTCTGCTGCTGTCAGTACAGGAAGTATAGGGAGTAGCTGACATTGGCCAGGACGGGTTTCCCAGAGTGCCGTGTGTATCAGTAAAAAGTGCCAAAAATTAAAAACCAAAATACAAAAAGAAAAAAGGAAAGCTGGCACCCATTAACTGTCAAAATGGATCAGCTGGACAGCGGGCCTGCTCCCCGTGAGAACAGGCGCTGTCCAAGGTGGGATATGCGTCTTAGATTACAGCCAACCTGCTGGGTTTTATCTACCTGCAGTTTGGTGTAAGAGGCATTGACTAGTCCATTTCTCAGAACGGAGTGCCAGTTCTCTATGTGGGAACCACTGGAGCAGGAGCACAGAAAGAGAGGGAGAGAGAGATAAGACACATTGAATTAGACACAGAGTGAGACGGTAAAAGCATTTAAATAAAACATTCTGGGGTGGAAAATTGCACTCAAAAATGTCTAAGCACAAGCTAGTCAGTCGATCAGTCAATCATTCCCTTTATATAAGCATGTAAGGGTCATCTGAGACCGAAATCTAATTTCACTCGACAAAAATGACATACCAAGCAGTATTTCTATCTAACCACATAAGCTTAAATTAGGCTTGAGGACCTATTTGCAGAGATAGATAGTATTGCTAAGTCTGGCAATGAGTGATCAAGCCCAACTTATCGGATACAACAAACAACAAAATAGATGGTATAAAAAAAAAACAGTATATATTGTATTATAGTCATTAATACTATGCATTGGATAAGATTTCATCTGATTATGCTGTCGGGGAGCTTTTTTGGCACTCGCCACCACAACCCTTAATCGGGCACAAGATCAGGCTTTGGTCGCAGAGGTTTTCTCGCTGTGTGAAAGGCTCTGCGAGAAGATCCTGTGTCGATAAATTTAGGTTTCGTAGATATTGGTAGCTGTATTATCCTAATTTTGCTATAAAACCCTTTTGGAATCTTCACTGCAGAGCTAACATTTTATTTGTGTGCACACTTGCATGCACGTGTGCGTGTATGTGTGTGTGAGAGCTGAGACGTAGAGACAGAGAATTTTTATGAACATGAACAAGATTTGCTACCTCTACATTTCACACTGTGTATTCTGTATGCGTGCTTGGGCTTGAGAGAGAGAGAGAGAGAGAGAGAGAGAGAGAGAGAGAGAGAGAGAGAGAGAGAGAGAGAGAGAGAGAGAGCAAGAGAGCTATACTGCTATTACTGTATGACATACTTGGGCATTACATAAAAGTATATTCAATGGCATCTGGCCACAGCACATCAAATGGAGATGGTTTTCCGAACAGATCACCCAAAAAAGATTTAATTTGATATGCTATCTGTCAGCTTTTAGAATGTACACTCGTACATAATTAATTAAAACAACAACATGCATTGAATAAATATTGCTGGAATAGCACTAGACCACGGAAACGTTGGTATTTGACTCTCTTAGTGTGACCAAGTGAGCCGGCATTCTCTTTCTACTGCCAACCAGAATAAAAACCTAGTCATCTATTCCCACCATTACGCAGAGGATATTTAGAGACATGTCTTACATCATCCTCTAAACTTAGACCATTTATTATTCACAAAACAGACTCTCTGAGTAACCGGAGACCCAGATCACTGCCGTCTTTTATCACCGGACGCGTTGCACGAAACACAGGCCCTGGCTGATATATATCAAGCTGATGTATCAAATCTCCTGTCAGGGTCTCTTAAAATAAAGCAGGGTGCGGGTCGTGGGGGGTGGCATGAGGACAGCTGTTATTCTTAGCTGTGGTACATTAAAGAGAGTGCATGTTGAATTAACGTTTGTCCCCCGGGGTGGGGACTGAGCCACTTTGAGTGGTTTGTTGCATTCGCCTCTAACTGGCTAAGAAATGGTGCAGGGCGGCTGGGGCATGCAGGCAGGTACATGATTATTGGCATCATTAGCATTAACCATCTTAGCGTTTACACATTTGACTGTGCCAGCTGTAAAAAAAAAAACAAACACAAAAAAACAGGATAATTCATAGCGATTAACGTTAACAGCGAGGAGGACGGGGGGAGACCGATGGAGTTGCTCTGCAAATTAGCGGAACTTCGCCAGCACCCAGATGGGCTTTGTGTATCTAAAATGTTCATCCGAGCTCCATCTGCTACTGTCCGACACGATCTCACAGACATCACTGGCTCTGTGCGCTGCTGGCACGGCGGGGCGCGTTGCCCGTCCAAGAGAGATGGCCACTGCCATGTGCAGTTGCTTTGTTATGGTGGAATGGAAATGTGCTGCGGCAAGCCTTGCCATCTACATTATCATGACCAGATGCTGGAGAGAGGACGGGTTCAATCAATTCAAAGCCTCTGGAGATATGGAGTGCTCCAAGTTTTTCTATTCCGCTCTATGGACATTTTATGGCATTGTGTGCCAGATTTAATATAATTTAACCACACAACCCCTAGAGAATATACTTTGTTGACTTATCCTATATTTTCCCTCTGCACACCACATGTCATCAGATATTCATTTTGCTTACTTTTCTCTACTTCAGGCCCAATAATGTTCCCTTATGCTATGCCATGCAGCAAATAACGATTTTAAACAACAAATTGTGCACTATGTTCACGAAGAGGTAGGAGTTACCCCCTCCTATATTATTCTACCAGGCCACCTATTTTCATGATTTTAATTCATCAATTTAATCCCAATCGAATAAAGTTATCAGAATAAAACTTATCCCGTTTCTCATATAATGTATATGGTATGCCATAGAGCTTAAAGGGATATTCCACTTTCAAGAAAACTTTTGGTAATTTTATGGTCTACTCAGGCTCAAGTGAACACACCAGACAGTTAGTCCTTTCAGTATTTAGATGTTCATTTTTGCTGCCCTGCCCCTTCCTATACAAACCTATTATAACTTAAAACTCCATTTTAACCATGACAGATTATTTAAAAACAACCCATCTTTTTTGGTGACTCACTGATATTGTGCTTCTATCCCCTACTAATATGTGAGAGTGGAATTTCATTTTCAGTTTCCCTTTATTTTTAAAATATTGTTTCATATTTGGGTATGCCTACCCAAATGAATAAAACAATATTTAAAAAAATAAATGAAAACTGTTAATGAAATTCCATGGCCTTCTCACATATTAGGAGGACAATATCAGTCAGCAGAAAAAAGATGGGTTGTTTTCGAATAATCTGTTATGGTTAAAATGGAGTTTTAATTTATAATGGGCTTGTATAGGCGGATGTACTAACATGAACATCAAATATCTAAATACTGAAAGGAGTAACTTATAAACTGTCTGGTGTGTTCACATGAGACTGAGTAGACCATTAAATGACCAAAGGTTTTTTTGAAAGTGAAGTATCCCTTTAACCACTTCCAGTTAATCAGGCCATTACAACAAGCAGTAGTTTGAACTGTAGGCATCAGAGAGAAGGGCTTGTTGAAGGAGATCATGATTATTATCATAACTAAGTTAAATCAAGCTCTAATGAAACGCGATTATTGAATTATGGTCAGCGATGGACACAAAAACATAAAAAGACATGAGTGTATGAGTGTGCACTGTGCACCCAACAATTTCTAAGTAAATTTGATCTGCGCAACAAACTCCGATTGTTAATTTAATTATGTCAGTTACATCACTGTGAATTAAAGGGTGCTCTGTACAAATGCGTTTTTTTTTACATTATAACTTACATAAACGGTAGCCCAACATGTGCATAAGTACATGATTGAAGTGTTACGCAGTCTTAGGTCCAAGGTCCAACCACAATGATGGATCATGGAGAATTAAACATATTTAAATGTATTTTAGTCATCCTGATCTTCTGATATTTTAAAAACTAGGTCTTTTTCTGTTGTTCTTTGTAGCCTTTTTATGAGTTTTTTTTGTGTTTTTTTGTAATGTATATTTGTATGGAGAAGTGATTATGGATGGAAACTAGCAATCATGCTAAATCCGGTGCATTTGCTTTGCATTGTATACGTTGTGTTCATTAACCCTTTCCCTACCAGCATAATTAGGCTTAATACTGTAGCCAGACCAGCTAAATACCCTAATAAAGTACATATTTGAATGTCCAAATAAAAATGTGTGATATGACCACAAATGTCACAAATGTCTCATTTTAACCCTGCAAGTCTCCACTTTCCCCAGAAAAAAAGAAATATGCATATTTTATTTTATTATTCTCAAGGATTAACATTATTATTATTTTTCCCATTTACTTTCCTCACAACACTTCACAACATGTTGTGAGCTTGCAGAACTGCTATTTTCTGATATTTTCTGGTATTTGAACTTTTTCATGCACTACGTGTAAAGTAGTTTATTATTATGAAACCTGGTTGCTTATTTCTCTCCAAACACCTGGCAACCAATGTCGCCAACTTGGCGCATTTGTCACTATATTTAGCTTTTTTTTCAGACCACCCTAGCACCAAAATTATTGAAAAACTAGTACTTTTTTGAAAAACGAGTGCTTTTTTGCTGGTGAGTTGGTTTGAAAACCACTGCCCTAGCTCCTTCTAGTGCATTTTGGAAGTGCCACTAGTGTATTTTGGAAGTTGGCAACACTGCAAACACAGAACAGCAAATTCTGTTGCCTGCTGCAAAGCCATGGCTGTGGCTTGCAGCCTGTCATCAGCATGGGAGTCCTGATACAAATTATTGGATTTATTGACCTTTGGATCTATTGGCAATCTTTTTTACATGTTTTTGATCTTTTGTGCTGTTATTTGGAGACACATAAGGTAAGGTAAAAACAATCCCTTTGTTGCTTTGTTTGTTGTTGTTTTTGTTAGGGCTAGTTAGAGATCTATAAGGGTCCATTGCAATGAACACAGCTTCATGAGACTTTGTGACAAGTTGGGGGAGGGCTCCCTCTGCTGGCGGAGGGCCCCCACTACACCCCAACAGACATTAATACAGCCAGAACCACCCAAGAATACACAATACGTCAATTACGTCAGTGGGAGGCTTGGATTTGCATGTCAATTACCTCAATTACGTCATTGGTAATTATAGGGTTAATATATACTGTAACTCCAAAGTGAACCTATCATCAATAAAACGGAGGTGGCAGGGTCTCAGACCTGGCCCCCGGGACATCTTTGGCCAAAGGTGGAAATAACAACGTGTCGTTTTTTCCTTCTAGTAGTTGTGATGGACGGTAGAGAGCAAAATCTGTTCGATATTTGACTTTGTCTAGAGGAGGGAAGAGCAGAGTCCAACTCACTGGAAGGCGAAGGTGCTGCCATAGAGTTTCTTGGCAGTACGAAAGCGAGCTTCCTTGGCTGGAGGGCTGCTCAGGAGCAGGAACTGGTGAGAAGTGTGCATGAACTTCAGTTGCTGTCAGAGTGGGCCAGACGAGGGGAAGATAGAGAGAGAGAGAGAGAGAGAGAGAGAGAGAGAGAGAGAGAGAGAGAGAGAGAGAGAGAGAGAGAGAGAGAGAGAGAGAGAGAGAGAGAGAGAGAGAGAGAGAGAGAGAGAGAGAGAGAGAGAGAGAGAGAGAGAGAGAGAGAGAGAGAGAGAGAGAGAGAGAGAGAGAGACATGAACAGGGTCAAAGTCAAAGTAAGGGAGAGATGCAGATAGGGAGAGGAGGCGGGCAGAGAGGGAGGCAGTTAAAAAAAAGACAGAGAATGAAGTACAGTATTGAAGTAAAAGGGAGGCATGAAGAACGCAGAATAAAGGCATGACACTGACACAAAGATAACAACCGAGGGAAAAAGAACACACACGCACGCACACACACACACAGTGGATTTTTTTTATCTAGGGCACAGCTGAAGAGCAGAAAGGTGTGTGAATGTGTGTGTGATTCCTCCTACCCTGCTCAGAGGCAGCTTGACAATATGGGACCTGTTACTGGATATGATCCTGTGGAAAGACAGAAGAGCACAGTCAGTATCAATGAATGAATTTGTCGGCAGCGTTGGCTTTATCCAAGGTTTACAGGTCTTTAAATGAATGCTTTATGATCTGACTGATCACATTCGTGAAGACACAAATGTGAAAATGTCTTCTACATAAGATCAGTGATCAAATCCACTCATATAGCAACATACTGGATGTTTTTCATAGGTCTTGGATGTCCTACATGATGTCCACTCACCACTGTAGCAATGGGTGTGCCAGAGGATCCAGCTTGTCCATCTGTTTTTTGATCTCCAAATAGGAACCCTGCAATGAAAAGCACACAAACAAGTTATACTCTGCTTAGATCTGACTGGTAATGAGTTATCAATATTCACTCTAAACATCCGTTTGTAATTAACCACACGATTCAACAATGTACCTCCACCTCTCACACTGGCCAACAGTACTTGGAATGATGCAAGTTGGAAATGCTTGGCCCACCCAATTATCATGTCATTTTTATGCCCAAAAATAAAGTTCTTTATCAGGCATGCTCAAAATGTCAAGTCTATACAGAGGTTAGAGTGTCATTGTGGTATCAGAGCAGGCCAGCTACATATAGAGACTGAGGAGTGATCTGGCATAATCAATGGGTTGGGCACTGGCCTACTTGGAACAATGCAAGTTGGAAATGCATGCCCCCACCCAGTTATTATGTCTGCGTCCCTTTTTATATGGAGTTCTTAAAATCAGGAGTCTATGGAAATGTCAGAACAAGCCAGCCAGCTGCGAAATGGTTAAATTTTAATAGCAAATTGGAGATACTGTATAGGGGTGATCAGATCGAGAGCCAGGGCAGATAGTCAAATTATCACTACCTTTGAAGTGGTTTTCCTCAGCAACGGAGCTGTTATTAGACTAGCTCTGGTGCATAGCATTAGAAGTTCTCCTTAACACTGTGGTACTATCAAGCTGCACCTCCCAGTAGAAAAGCCTCACATCTGTGAGACTTCTAATATACTACAGTATATTAGAAGTCTCATAGCATTAAGAGGACGTCTTTCTAAAGCCGATGACTGCATTAGAGTTTCTCTCAGACAGCTAAAGCCTGGATGAATTTTGAAAGTTTGAGGACATGGTTAGGAAAATGTCTTTTCCTGACATGGGCCGAATCCATTTAATTTTTACCACTGAAATAAATTGTCTCCCTTTGATATAGCAACATAGGTTGCTGTATCAAAGGGAGATTATTTATTCAGCACAATTTTGTTTATTGTGTTGTTACATTGTATTTTCTTGCATTAGTGTTTCCTTTTTTTACTTGCACTACTGTTTAGCCCTGGAGAAATGAGAACCTTTGCTTCCATTACGTTCTGCCTACCTGGGTCATCTCACGGATGGACATGACACTGTCTAATGCTTTCTGCAGTCTCTCATAATTCTTCTTCTGTGTGCATGGAGCCATGAGGGGTCACAATGACAGAGGGGTAAAAGAAGACAAGAAAACAACAAAAACATAAGACAATATTACTATGAGTGTGTCCCACGTATTTTAATACATCTTTAGGCAAAAGTCCAAGCAGAAGTAGAATAAATGTACAAAGTACATCTGCACTCGCTAAAACCTTAATATGAGGCGAAATTATGGTCACTGACCTTCTTAAAGCATCCTTGATGAAGCATGCTTGAAGAAGGACTGTGACTGAAAGGTTGCCTCATATTAAAGTTTTTGCAAGTGCAGGCATCTTCTACATTCTCTAGTTGTGTAGACTTGGGATAATTCAGATGATGAATATTTTAACTCTTGAGAGTGTAAATATGAAAGTGTAAAAAATGAAACCAACATGAACTCTTGAGAGTGTAAACATGAACGCTTGAGACCTCTTGAGAGTGTAAACATGAACGCTTGAGACCTCTTGAGAGTGTAAACATGAAACCAAATGGACTCTTACGCTCTCAAAGAGTTACAGTACATCTGGTTAACCAAACCAACTTTCTATTATTTAGCATGGGCACCACCTGGAACCCTCTCAAGGACCACTGGTTGAAAACCACTGTGTTTTGCTGACAAAACACCTTTATATTACATGCAGTAATCATCTCAACAACATCAGACTGGATGTCACAGGACTGTCACCTTTGGGTTGAAGGCCAGGGTCTTGGGGTCATTGGGGTCCACCACTGAAGGGTAGGGCTCAAAGATGATGCTTTTACGGGGAGACTCCAGAGCAGCTCGGCACATGGCCACGAGCAGGTCCACCACCTGGAGGAGGAGACTCAGTCAGACAACCTTTTATAGATCCTTTTATGGCATTTTTGCAAATGATCGATATCGACTCTTTCATTTCATTGTCCCTCCATCTATTAGAGATGCTTTATGGTTTATGCATCAGCATGGATACAACATGAAAAACAAAAAGGGCACAAATCGAAAGTTCTTCATATTATTATTATTATTATTTTTGTTACCTCTGCTCCGGTGGCCACCTCCTCAGCTGCTCCTGACATAACACCCAGAGTGTAGAAGGAGAAGACGCACAACTCCCTGGTGCACACGGCAGGCTGCGCGCACACACATGGAATTATGCACATATAATATGATGTACTGACAATAAACATTATGCATACTGACAGGCACACACACACACACATACACACTCACTCACACACTTACTTAAATGATCATTCTCTCTCTCTCTCTATCTCTCTCTCTCTCCTCATCCGCACTGCCAGGAGCGAGTGAAGCGGCAGTGTTCCGCATCAGGATCGTCAGTCATTGTGTTGCGACGTTGTCTCAAACCGATCAATAACCAATAAGTAGTAGTAACATGTAGATTGGGGGGGGGGTCGCTGCACGGCATGTTGTTACTCGCTCGAGGCGCTTGCAGTGTGGATGAGGTGTTAGGAAATACTGTATCATTTGGGTTTGCATTAATCTAGGGCTTCTAAAGGCACCAGAGCATGTACTTCAAATGTGATATTTTAAGATAGCTAATCGTAATCCACTTGTAGTTGTTCTGCTACTAATACCTTTAGCATGGATCCGTTCTGGAAGACGTGCTGCTCATCACAGACCACACAGTACTCGTTGAGCGTGGGGATCCTCTGCTCCGAGTACTTCATGATCTGTTGTTATAAAGGAGACAACAACACTGGCTCAACCCATCTAGACCTGAGCCACATTTCTGCAAACACAGTCCAAGTCCTAACGGTTTTCTGTAAATACTCATGTGGGTGGCTTAAACATATCGTTGCCGTCAGGCAGAAACCTCCGTTTTTATTTCCTTTTTTAATAATTTATAATCTGTGTGGTATTGATCATAATACACACATCCTGCTATGTGTGTTTATTGCATTTGGATTTGAAACCTGAAATACAACAGTAAGACAAGTAACAGTAACACAATGTGAGGTTTCTGCCTGATTCTGAAAGAGACAATCTAAATTGACAAATGCTGTATGTTTTCCCTGTATTAATGGGTTTAAAGTAGGGTAGTTTGTGATTTTCCTTGTTACATCTATAGTATAAACTGTGCCACATATACTATTATAGTGTTTGTTCAGTAACAAGAGTAATGACACATGAACAAACAGAGAAAACCGCATTCTCTGCCTAAAATATAAGATAAATATTTTAGTTTTTTCCAATTATTTGGTATCTGTTCAACTGCCTGTGATAATTCATAGCTTTCAGTCACGTGGTTTCACGTGACAGCGGTGTAGTATGGGGACGGATTCTCCACCAGATATGAAAACATCACCAAACTCGAGTTCGGGCAGCGAACTCGATATAACTAGGTTATATTGAAGTAACATGAAAGTTGTGACCACATGTTCTAATCCCCACACACAATATACCGGTAGGAAGACCCTTGAATTACTTCAGACAGTTTCCTATCCATCCTCATCAGATAAATCATATCCCTCTCAGTCTCCCTCTCTCTCTCTCTCTCTGCTCTTCCCCAAACTGATGTGTGAGTTCCGCGGTTACAAATCTATTACAGCATCTTTCTCTTTAAACGCATCCTGTCTGTGCTGTCACTGATGGTCGGATAGTAATTGAATCTGAAGTCTCTATCAAAGTTTCATCATTTCCCACTGTAGTCGGAAAGGGACTCTCGACGCACCGCAGCATAAAAGCTGCTTTGCCAAAAAGTGCACTGCAGCACGGTTCAATCCTTAAAAGGCCTTTAGGCTGTTTTATACTCGCACGGCAAGTGTCTGTCAAAGAAGGCCGAGTGAAAGGAAGACGAGAACGACAGATTCTCCCCAAGCGAGGGGGGAAGTGCTGGCAGACGTGACCCGTCGTCGACAGACACCCGTCTCTTTCGGAGCATAAAACAGCCCTTACCTGCACTAAGAAGCCGTACTCCAAGGTAGGGATGTTCTTGCAGTGGCCGCCCGCCTGGGATGAGAAAAACAATTCAATCAGCTGCCTCGTGGTAATCTGCGCTGGGGCCCTGGCCGCCGGGACAGCCACAGTCTGATGGGTCAAGTGAAGACAAAGCATTATGGGAAACAGCGCACCAGCCCAGCCAAGATGTTCAGGGTCAGGGGAAGGTAGGCAGGTAGGTAGGTATAGTAGGTAGGTGGGTAGGTACAGTAGGTGGGTAAGTAGGGAGAAGGTGCTCAGTTGGGAACGGTGCAGGTTGGTGCGCTACTGGGAAGAGGGGGAAGAGGCACACGTCTCCGTGGACACAGTAAACAAACACTACTGGCAAAAAAGGGAATTCAAACATTATCGACACTGTCGGGGAAAAAACCTTGTGAGATGTCCATTTCGGGGAATGGGGCAAGAAGGAACCGGCGTTCCATTGGATCCAACATAAATTATAATTTTGTAAATATGCTTGTGACCATATGGATCTGCAATTTCAGCTACTCCGCAATTGCGTTAAAAATAGGGCATTTGTTTATGAAAAGAATAACAAATACTGAGATCCAAGGTTTCTGCCCGACAGCGATGATTATGATTCATGCACTGTATGCAGAATGTGGATGTGAGGTTTTAGTGAGCTGTTTTTGTTGGTCAGGATTACATTTGGGTTTGGCACACATGAGCATGCATGTACTGGACTTTGTCCCAGCGCTTTACTGTATGCGGTCAGTATGTGTCACTATGTGTGTGTGTGTGTTGCAGTTAGTTAAATGAAATATAGTATACAGGTAAGTGAAAAGGCTTATTTCACTATCGCTTCTGACCTTGTTCCATATGAGACCAACAAAAAAAAAACTACACTAAAATTAAAACTCTTTATCTGCTTTAAAATGAATAAAAAATATGCAGAAGTTATTTTATATTGTGAATAAGTAACTTTTGTTCCCCAGTTCAGGGTAAAATCTACATATGGGTAAAACATGACAGGCAGTGTAACACAGCTGCGGCTAGTCATGACCCTACCTGTATGTACATTAACCAATACTGTCGACTATGCTAGCACATTTGCACACTCATAACCAGGGGTCAATATTTATTCTGCATTTTAGCCACGGAGGAGGTCTCTCGGACATTTAGATGGACCCGGAAGGGTCTATTCGGTTTCATTTTAACGCTCTGAAGAGTTATAGGTCTATAGAGTTACAGGTCTATAAGTGCCCCCCTGCTGCGAGAGCCTAAAATCGCCTATGTACATAACCACAACCACTATAAATGTGATTAGCAGCAGCATCTTCACTACACCGGTGAGTGGCCAGGCATGACAATGTTTATTTATAACATACCGGTATGTGTTACATCGCTGTAAGGCAGAAAGAAGCCTTGTATTTCCATATCTCATCCTTTTTCTTCTTTTTTCATACTGTACATGCTGGCGAGGAGACATGTTGTGAGCATGTAGATCTGCTATTTCCCTCTATTATATGTTTTTATGTACTGACATGCCCATAATAGGGATGCCAGGTTGAGTTATGTCTGAGAGTTTTAGAAATATATAACGCATGAGAGATATCAAGCTTGTGACTACAGTAAATTATAACTATGTTGGATCATTTCCAATTTTCTGAAAAGTGACTATTTTGAACATGCCTGTACAAGGTTCCCACCCAACAGCGATGAGATAAACGTTTTAAGTTATTGCATTTCTTCCATGTATTCTTAAAAATATTGCTACATGCTTTTACCACTACACATGTCATTGCTATCGGACAATAACCTCATGTCCATATATATTTTTTTAAAATTATTATTACTTTTTTGATAATGCCCTACTTGATCATACAACAGTGCCACATATATGTGCCATATTTGCAAGCCTGAAACGGAGTGCAAACAAAGCACTGCATTTAGTGCTTGTAGAACTGCTATTTTTGTTATTTTTAATTTGAACCCAGAAGAGTAACTGTTTTGGACATGAGGTTTTTTCCACCTGACAGGTGATATAGAATGGTGTGACAAACAGCACATGCACATGCTTCCCAAAATGGAACTGCCCCTTATTGTATATTATATTGTATTTTAAATTAATTAACATATTCTACCATGCAAGAAAAAAATCACAAAATTGCACTTTATTCTTTATGAAAAGCTAGAAAGTGCTGCTTTAGTGTGTGTGTGTGTGTGTGTGTGTGTGTGTGTGTGTGTGTGTGTGTGTGTGTGTGTGTGTGTGTGTGTGTGTGTGTGTGTGTGTGTGTGTGTGTGTGTCTGATTGGGTCCAACCTCTTTTCAGGACAATCAGTTTCATTTTAGTCTCAGGAACCCAGAAGTTTTATATTTTGGTATGCCCAAATAAGGAGTGTGTATCTTGCAGACTCCATACTAGTAGCCATAGACCCAAAATGGCAAAAAGAGATACACTGTATGTTATAATTATTTCTGTATAATCTTTGTAATTGGTTATCCATTTATCCCTAACACATCATAAGCACATTATAATTTGTGTTTCCATTTTGAAACTGATTGGACCGAACCAGAAGTGAACTGTGGGTGTGATGTGATGAGTGTTTTCTCGGACCTGGCTGTTAGGTGGGTAGCTGAACAGCTCCCCCTTGGGGTTCTTCATGGTACAGGAGATGGAGCGGTTCATCAGCCGGGTCACTCTCAGCTCTGGGACGCTCAGCTTGCCCTTCAGAACAGTATCCTGGATCAGAGGGAAGCTGGGAGACCTGGGTAGGGAAGTAAATCAAAAATCATAAATACAACTCAGAATCTTATTCCCCAGGTACGTTTTGTTGTTGTTTTGCTTACAGGACACATACATAATAGTATTAACCTGCATGTATTGTATACTTCTGGTGTTGGGTCGTGACAATTCATGACAACACACACAATATTTTGGGACAATCAAATAATAATTCATAAGAAGAAAAACAAAAAAGGTTGTATCCTGCTGTTTTTTTTCTTATCCTTACTAATAAGAGTTTGTATGAGAATATTGTATTGTTGATAATATCGCGTGTCTTGTCATGATTTGTCACAATGCGAGTTGTCTTTGTCCGTGGCGTAATCGTCTTTTGTCTTTACATAAAACATAGAAAAAGTCTATGAGGAAAATGAACGGGGAAATCATTTCTGGGCCACAGGTGATGTCATGAAAGGGATGGGACTGCTCAGCTCTATAGGATAGGATAGTGGATAATATAAGAGAATAGGATACTCGAATGTATGAAGTGGACATGGGGAAATCTCATTCACATGTTTTCCCTAACACCACTTAATCTTGTGATGAGGCATCACAAGTTGTGCTAATTTTATTACTGCGGAATTCATAGAATCCTCTTAGAATTGGAAATGTTGGATATTAAATATAACATCTTATATACTGTAGCTGACATACTACACTGATAGACACTATATCAGCATAACAATGAAGACATTGATGAAGATATTTTGCTGCGGCGTGTTGGTAAACTCTATAAGCTCACAGCTTGAGCTTGCAAAGATGTCACTATTTTAGGACCAGATCATGTGAAATAAGAGACGGAGACAGATGAGAACCTACTTGGGTATAGGGGAGAAGATGCTGAGTCCAGCACGGAACTTCTTGATGGTCCCCCCAGCCTTGAACCAGCTGTGTCTCTTCTCCTGCTGGGCCTTGAGGAACTCATTGCTGAGGTGCTTCCACTGCTGGGAGGTGAAGGTGCTCAGAATCCTGGGAGGCAAACAAAAGTATAGGTGCAGGAGTCAATCAAAGAAGTACATTCATTATTTATTTTAGTTCTTTTTACATTTTTTGCAATTAATTTGGCTTTCTTTTTTATATATAAAAATACAATATAGAGCTAGCAAGTTTATTTCAAATTACAAATTTGGGGTCACTTCCACCAGAAGCAACCCCAGGACCAAGTCAGAACCGCTACCGTAGGTCTCATGGCTCTGACTGTCGCCTCGATCTCCAGGCTTACTTCTATGCTGCGAAATGAAAGCCTGGAGACAGTGTACCCGAGAGAGACTATCAAAAGGCGAGACTTCCGGTTTGTTAACTTCCCCCGGAAGTTGCCATTTTTCAGCCAAACGTGGCACGGTGCTCCTGAAAATGTATACCCCGCGGAAACATTTTATTTCTCCCATTGTGCTCGCGAAGCCGTTGTAAAGGTTTAAAAGATGGAATCGTGTGCACTTTGCACACTTCTATAACTGCTTTGTTTGTTGATTTTTTTTTTTCTGAAAATAAGAGTGAACAAGGCAAGACGCTAGTGAGGACTGAGTTCTTTTGCTGGGGACTGTAAATACAGTAACTTCCGCAACTACCATTAATAATATCAAATTGATATTATTAATGGTGAAATGGTGAAATGGCGGCTCCATTGATACCCGAGTGGACGACGATTGGCTGTCACAGCTGTCAGTCACCCTAACTGTATTACGCATATTAATGGCCTCCTAGAGTCCATTAAAACCTAGATAGTTTGATTCTTTGCACTTGCTCATGGCTGCTCTTTTATAATATGCCACAAGTCAATATATTTTAGCATTTTTAGTATTATTGCTGTTACCTCAAGTGGGCTATATTCTGTTTTAAATATTATTTTATACTTGTAATGTAATTTGAGCTCCAGTAGTACACAAACATAGATTCTTCTTATTATTATCATTATTATTAATGCTGTTGTTGAAATACAAGCATAGCTAGAGACTAATAGAGAGTAATAGAGAGTAATACTCACTTTTTCAGCTGCAATCCCAAACTGAAGCCCTCTTTATTAGAGGGCTGGAACACTTCCACAGATGGCTCTGAAAACAGATGAGTCATCGCATAATATTAAACACACACAACCTTATATGCACTTTGTTTATAATGCGTGCAGCTGCACACCGCACACACATACACTCGTACAAACTCCCTGCAGAATACGCTGTACAGAATGTGTGAGTCACACCTCCTACACAAGAGTGGCATAAGAAGAGTTACCACACTCGGCCAACGCATACATGCACACGCACGCACACATACACGCGCGCGCGCACACACGCACAAACTATAAACTACTCACCGGGTCCATCTAGATACTGAGAAAGAGAGAAGCGAAGTCTGAGAATGATTGGCTCAGTTCTGACAACCTTCCACGCTGTTGCAACCTCCTCCTGGGACAAATGCACGCACAGTCACACGCACACACCCACACACCACACGCACACCCACACCGTTACACATACACCAACATACAGTACACACACATAAGGGACCTTAAAGGAGAATTCTCAAGATTTTTTTCTGAGAGCGTACAAATGAAACCAAATGAAGCCCAATTTGGTTCCTTTTGTACACTCTCAGAAAAATAGGTCATTTTTTTCAGACCTTCATTATAGAAACACAGAGTGGGTGGAGGTTCTTATTATGTCCACACATCTATAAGGTATATCAATGACATAGTAAAATGTTGGGCAGAATACCCCAGGACTTAAAAAAAAAAAATATTTTGAATGAATCGACATCGACACATCGAAACTACACAAGTCAGTGGTTGTCAATCTCTTTGGGATCACAACCCACTTGAAAATCAGTAAAGTGTTTGTGGTCCACATACTGTATTTGACCACTTAACTTGCCAGCCAAAAGGCCAGATGGGAGAGCCGTGTGCATATTCAGGCCAGTTTCTTTGAATGATCAATCAGTTGATCATTGATCAATGAAAGTAACATTTTTTAAAGAAAAACATTTCTGAACCTAATTATTCTAAAAACCCCTAGACCACAGAAAATAGTATATTTTGCCCCACAGAGATAAAAAAAAAATCTATAATAGATTTTGTGGTCACCAGGATGATCTTTTATTTATATAAATATTTTTGAAAATCGCTATGGGGAAAATGAATGGGGTCTGGATTGATGGAACCAGAAATTGGCCACCACATGCACATGGCATGGGCACAATGCCCATGCCAACTGAGCACAACACTACACACAAAGTCAACATGAGTGCATGATATCAGTGCAGTGTGGGGGCGGGGCGTTGTCACACTCACATCCAAGAATCCAATGTTAATCTGCAGATCAATGTCCACGTCATCGATGGTCCCATACTCCCTGTTCACACAGGAAGGAAAACACACACAGTTTAGTCCCCACAGACAGAAGGAAGCCATCTGGTCCCTTTATGGACTGTGGTGGATAGAATTAAGGCGCAATCTACCATGAATCTGACCAAAGTGATGAAATTACAACTTGTATATAATGTCACATGCTGTGTCTGTTTCAGACTGTTTGTGTTGAGGGACTGGAAACAAGGCAACATCTAGTTTAATCTTGAGACGAGTCCATTATTAACACAATAAGCGTCTGGAACCATTAGTTTCCATTAAATCAGTGCGCCTGCCTGTGATCGTTTCCATCCGGACCGAGTTTCAGACGGGCTTCATCTTAAGGTGGCTAAGATTAGCCAAAACAAAGAACGAACGATGGGGAACAAAGGGAGGTCATACACTTCTGACTGCGACTAATGATAGTGCCGCTATGGGCTATCACAACAACAAACAGGAGCTGGTTGGCAATCTGGAAGGGGATCTGGCAACGAATACACAGATTGGTGTTCTGACCTCACTGGACACTCGGGTAGTCATAGGCGGATTATGAAATGAAGGGCCCCTGGGCCGCCACCAGCCAAAGGGCCCCCCTACACCGGAGGATTTTTCTGCTCGGCGCGGCGGCATGATGGTTTAGGACTTTTGGGGCTATTTTAGTGACAAAATTAGTAAACCCATTCTTAATAAGGACCGTATGCACCATTATTATTCACTTTTACCCCTTTTTTGGGTGGGCCCTGAGCTTGAGCCTCTTAGCGATCACGCGGAGACTCAAGCTCATGGGCCCCCTAGCTCAGGGGCCCCTGGGCCTGGGCCCAACGTGCCCGTTGGATAATCCTTCACTCGGGTAGTGCTGGTTTGAGTTGGAGTGAGTTGTACACAGAGTATGTCAGCTGATTTTCTGGGCACACTTGATTTGAATACACATGTCTAACCTGAATTGGTAAAATAACAGCAGACGGTGGCCATTTGCAAACTAGCTGTCACCGCAGCCCCATAGCAAAAAAAAAGATTCTTATGGCATGCTTTAACTGTATGCAAAATGCCATGCTTTTATCAAAAAGTGCCCAATTTTAACGCAAAGAGGCTGGGATAAAATGGGTATGTCTAATTTTAGCCCCCCCACATGCTGTATTGTTTCTATTTATTTATTTACAATGTATACCATTACTCATTCATGATAACATAGGTATCTACTAACTTCATCCTTCTAGGATCAACAGAATTTAAATTAGGTGTCATTTGAATAATTTGATGTACATTGCTGCCTTTAGTATTAAATTTAGTATTTAGTATTAAATTAGCAACTTAAGACTGCGTGACAAACACCACACCTCCAGTCGCAAACAACGGTGCCGGCATAAGGAATAGCGGCTAAGGGAAAAGGAAAGGTGACGAAAATAGCAATATATAGTAAAATTCGTTGGAAATAGGAAATTCGTTGCGGGCTGCATGCAGCGTTTCCAACAACGCATGTTATGAAAATTGGACCCTATATCTATTTGCAACCATGACAGTGTACTGTACAAATGTAAACAAAATTGACCCCCAAAAACGAGCCCCAAGTAACCCCTGGTTTGTGACATGATGTAACAGTGTGGTACCTGACTGAAACAGCGCTGTCGGTGTAGATGTCTTTAACTGCCTCCATGTCGGCATCCAGCTGCGGATGCCGGTACAGGTCAGCGGCACAGCTCCCCTAGTGGAGTGAAACACACACTGAACGTCTTTCTACCAGCTGGCGGCCCTATTTTGGGCAAGTATACAGTATTTAAAAAGGTAAAAGTATAGTGTTGAGTTAATGGGGGTGCTGTGGTTCAAGGGGGTTAAACATACAAAGAAGGTAGGGCGACATTGAGCGAGAAAAAAAATGGGCTTGACATTGATATCTTTATCATGTTGATTTTGTGAGTGAATATTAATTTTATGCTGAAGAGTATTCTTAAGGAAAGAGAGTAAGGAGAGACAGTGAAATCCATGTGCGGCCGCAAAGTAAGTTGTGACGGTTTTATAACCATCACGGTTATAACCAGTTTCCAATGGTTTTATATCACAGTCGCAAATGGATTTCGCCCTCCCCCCTGGAGAATAACATCTGCACTCTCAGTTATAGTAGTAGTCTTGTTTAATAATGTTGTAGATACCCCAGCAGCAGTCAAACCAGACGAGACTCTTTTCATCAGTAGAGAAATTCTGACACTGACGAAGGTCTACATGCTGCAACGTGTCTGTCTGAGTGCTGTGAGAGTGCAGATTTTATTCTCTTTCCAAACGATTCCCCCGAATGTGCACCTAGCACACACCTTATTTGAGGCTCTCACAGTCTATCCGCGTTCTCTTCCCCTGAAATTTGTTTTCTTCAGGCACACACAGTATGTACTTGATCATTATATTCCAAATTCCATCATCCAGGGAGAGTGGACAAAATGGATGTGGAGTGAGATTTCTCACAATTTGTATTTTTATCTCATCTGATTGTTGACTGATTATGGAATACATGGCCCAAATACTACTCGGACCAGACAAAATGTTGCGACATTTAGGGGTCAGAAAACTGAGTTCTTGGGAGGGCTGTTGCAGCCCGAAAGAGGGACAAAAGAGTGACATTTGCAAAATAGGTCTTAAAAGAAAAATCACTAACATGGTGAAACACAACTTGATGATAGTGTTGCCATTGGACTGATTCCATGAAGTGGAGTTTGCGACAATGCAACTCTGTCTATACTCAGGGCCGAGTATTATTTGGGCCAAGCCTTCCTGTTACCGTAGAGAGGCGACAAGAAAAACTTTCTTCTTTCTTCAGACAACTCTCTTTTTCACGAAAGAAATGGTAGGTGGAAGTGATATTGTGCACACATCAACACAGAATGGCTGACAAAATGCTAAGAACAGCTCTTTCTGTGTGGAGTTTGCATGCATGTTTTCACAGTGGTCACTGACTCAGTAAGAGTAATTTGGTCATTCCCTATCTCTACTTTATTTCTGTTTGTAAATGTTTATTTGTTTTGTATGTATTCTTTGCTTAATCCGTTATTTTGCTCTACTTTTTATAGTACATGATTTATACTTGTAGTGCATTATGTGATGTACCAAAAATGTCAAGCGATGCGTTGTGAACTTGTAAATCTGTTAATTCCAGTTCACAACACTGGCATGTAACTAAAGGGACACATTCCGGAAAATATCTTAAAATGTTTCCTATATATTCTAAGAGCAATAGTTTCTAGATAGATTAGATTTGCACACATACAGTTAGTGTGCCACATGTAACATGACATAGGATAACAGATCATTTCAAGACACAATGAAAATACTCATTGTGAAATCCACTTGCAGTGCACATTCATTCCCAGTTGTTACGTCTCATGTCTGTCACGGACACACAATGTCTGGACATTAAACTCTAACTTGATCGTACATTCCACCATCGTTATCATCACGATCCTCATGTTTTGTAATGTTTCTGAAAATTATTTGATGGTTTTATTTTTATTATTTTTCCAGAACGACTTGCCTTTCCACCACAACACATGAGAAGATAAAACTTGGCTAATAAGTAGTCAGAAGACTGGAGTTATAGATTTTTATCTGATTAGATGGTATAGCTTTTTGGAGGGAAGGATTTGGCTGCATATTGACTAGCATCATGGGGTATGACGGCTTTGATGGCTCTCTGAGGACTGATACTCTGAGGCCTACTCTTACATTAACGACTATTGCAAATGGGCACTAATTGGCAAAACAATAACATTTTAATAACAAAAACGACTCATTAACTATTAGCTACAATTTTTTTAAGTCAATAATTTGATGAACGGTGGAATGTCTGGTAGGTCTTTAGCAGCCGGTCACAGAATTTGACAAAAAACTAAAAACAAGTATTATTTCTGTGGGTGAACAGCAACCATTAATACATATATAAAAAACAAGTGATTTAATTGTGATACTCATAAGTAGGAAATTAACCTTAGTTTCACTGATCCAAGCAAGATCACATAGTATAAACATGCATGCATGGCTGCCATTTTAAGTGGTCAGATGGGTGGGCCATCTTAAGAGATTCTTAAGCGCTTCACTACATTAACACTCCTCTCTTTTTAGCCCACATGAATAATTATGGCCTGCAGGGCAGTGAGCACTCTGACTATTGTATTCATTACTCCTGGTTGCTTGTTTCTTTAGGGATCCAAATAGATACATCATACATGCATGCATGCTTTTAGCATGTGTACAATACACAGAGTGATAAACATACAGCTAGGCAACACACACACTAAAGGACAGACGGACAGATACCTGGATGCCATAGAGGAACTGCTCTGACTCATTCTCCCCGTCTGACTCCTCATCCGTCCAGCATTGGCCTTTGAGGTCCTGCAGGCGAAACACATTTTAAAGACCACCATTAGAGACCACCACTAACACCCCCCCCCCCATACGCGCATGTGCGCGTGCACGCACACACACACATACACACACACACGTGTGCCGTCCTTTAATCACATATTTTTTCGTCTCATCTCATCTCCACTCTTGCACGGCTTCAAACCAGTGCTTTTTATAGCATGAAGAGAACCAGACAGGCACAATGTACTCATCAAACTGCCTCATAACAAACTGTCTATTTCAGCTTGAAATAGCTACTATAGCTCTGAAAAGGGACTCATTAGCACAGGCCCCTCGAGTCAAAGTTACTGTAAAGAATGTTGTATCAATAGGACATAAAGAGGCATTTAATGTACAGCTTGTGGATTACAAAACAGACTGAAACAAAATTGAAGCAAAGACTTCAAGACTCATTTGTGGAACATTGAAAGTAGTATAGCCCCAGAATATAATATGACCCCTTTCTTTTTAGATATCTCTTAGAGTATATTCAGGCCAATAGGATTTACGATTTATCAATTTTTTTTACATTTTTCTCTCATCTCAAACAGTGAAAACAAGCTACATTGAACTGTCAATAACTAAAGAACATACTTCTTTTTACAGATGAAAGCAGAGACTGTTCTTTCTTTTGGGATGTTTGGTGAACAAAGTAGTATAGAAACTCCAGAAAGTTAACAAGTTAACAACATGAACCATTGTGTCTGGTATACCCATCTTGGGGGGCGGACATGTGGCCAAATAGCAGATCTACACGCTTGTACATTTATTCTGTACTATAGTAATACTAAATAGAAAATACTTCTTCCGAGGGGGATGGTGGCACAGTGGTAGTGCTGCCGCCTCACAGCTAGAAGGTCCTGGGTTCTATTCCTGCTGGGGGCGCTGTGTCTCCTCCTCCACGTCATCAGACCCCATACCCGAGGCAGGGTTGGCATGTTCTCCCCATGCCCCATACCCTCACAAACAACAGGCAGTAATTCTGCCTCCTCCTGACAGGGGCAACTGAAAAAGCACCTTGAACTCCTCATGCATAGAAGGAGGTATGAGGTCAGTCCGCTGCCCCCAGGGCGTATAGAGCCCATAATCACATTAGACAATTGGTATTGGCTGAAAAAAATGGGTTGAAAAATCGTGGGATAAAAATTATAGTAGAAAAATAAAATACTGCTGCCTGAGGACTCGAGTAGACCAAAAACAGTGTGAATAATTTGACCCACATGAAGTCATTTAGTTGTTAAAATGTGTCATTAGAAGTGACTCTCTGAATTTGAGGTTTGCTAACAGATGTGAATGCTGGGGGTAAAAACAAACCCACCTCAATACATCTGACAATAATTTAATGGTGATGACATAATAAACAAAAGAACATGAAAGGATGAGTGCAGTTCAAACAAGAGCAGCAGAAGGACAATATTTACCATTGGGTATGTTGTTCATAAGACTCGCTCAGAGATGGTGGTTGGGCCTCTTCCTGCTGTCAGCCATCGCAGCTGAGCCGTCCAGGTAGAAAGCAGAGCCGGCGGAGGATCGCTTTCCCTCTTCTCCCTGCCTCGCACGCTCTTCCTGATCCTAGGAACCCTGGGAGATAAATAAACCAGGGTGGAAAATATCTATAAAGGTTTCAGCTTGCGTAGGGGAGTCACACACACACAAAGAAATAACCAAAAAGCTGGTCTGTCCTCAAAGCAAAGTGCCACGTTCCTCCTCCTATGCCTTTAATCGCCTCAGACTCCACCTTGCCATGTATCCTAGCAACAGCCATCTCTGCCGTCTGTCAGAGTGGCATTAATCACAGCGAGAGACTGTGTGTGTGTGTGGGAGAGAGAGAGAGAGGGAGAGGGAGAGGGAGGTCTTTATTTTCTGCAGCTTATGCACCGAGGATGTTTTTTTTTTACTTTTCTCTGTACTTCACCTATTTATTCCAAAGCACCTGGAACACCTTGAGTGTGCTGTGGAGAACAGCACATCTCTCTGACATAACCATGCTGCTCGATTGCCTTTTATGGATGAGGTATAGAGCTGAGCAGTCCCGCCCCTTCATGACGTCGCTTGTGATCCAGAAATGATTTCCCCATTCTTTTTCCTCATAGACTCTTCGAAAATGGTTTGTAGAAAGACGATTACACCACAGACAAAGCTAACTCCGGTCGTGACAAATCATGCCAACAAACAATATTATCATACAATATCTAATAAGCAAGGAGAAAAAAAAAAACGGCAGGATACATTTTTTTTTCTTTTATTGTCCCAAATATTGTGTGGGTTGTCATGAGTTGGCACGATAAGTTGGCTTTGTCCGTGTCGTAATCGTCTTTAGATGGATCATTTTCGAAAAGTCTATAAAAGAAAATGGATTCCTCATTCATGCTGCCCAGCAAGTCAATCTAAGATTTGACCCAGAATAAATGCAGGGTTTTGTCGCCAATATCCATTTAATGCACAATAAAAACGGGCCAAATAATTCTCCCTCCCCCAATGCCTGCTCATCCACCTACACTACACTACTCCCACCCTCCCCCTACCCACCAGCTTCATCCAGCCTACATCCAAATAACATACAGTACCATATGTGGGGGCATGCCAGTACATGCTAGTGGCACTGGCACATGCCACATCTCACGTGTTCGAATCCCGTTCATAACAACCTTTGCTGTGTCTCTACCCTTCTCTCTGTCCTTCTTTCCTGTTAATTTTGACTTGTATCTATCAATAAAGGCAAAAAGCAAAAAACAAATCTTTTAAAAAAATTCTGGGACACCGGTGTAACGATTGGCAAAACACACTGCTATATACTGTAATAACTTGCTATAGCTAGCTTGCCACTAGCTATTTTGTTGCAGGTTAAAAAAAAGAGGCCACCAGTGTGTATGTTACTAATTACATAGTAGGCTACTGCACAAAAAGCAATGATAAATATAATATAATATAATATAATATAATATAATATAATATAATATAATATAATATAATATAATATAATATAATATAATATAATATAATATAATATAATATAATATAATATAATATAATATAATGATACTGTTTTAGTGCGACAATACATTAATTTACTCATTACCAGGGTTGAGCAATATTACTTTGGAAAGTAATATCTTTACTTTAGTCATGCCCCCTTAGAAAAAAGCAATAATATCACATTTCTTATTATTAGAATCAAAGAATAATAATTATATTACTTATTACAATATTACTTTCCCCAGTCCCCCCTCCTACCTTCAAGGGAATAGAGATGTATAACATCTCTGCAACATCTGCGATAACTTCTAATCTAGTGTATTGCATGTGTGCAGAATGCTCACATTTTGGCAGAGTAATATCTTTACTTTACTTTTGCAGGAAAAGGTAATAATATTACAGTAATATATAATATTTAATTAGTTACTGCCCAACATTGCTCATTACTGGGTAAAGTAGCAATATTACGGTAGGCCAATACATTACTAGTAAGTTTTTCTTGCCCAACACTGAACTGGTCAAGTGCATGGTACGGTATAATTGATTTATCAACAAGGCAGGGGAGGGGGTCCATTATTAGGGTGGTCCTCTGTGTATATGCAAGAGGAAGTCACATGGTGCGTTGCAACAATGAACGAGAACTACAAACACCAGCAGCATCCCAGATGACACTGCGGCTACCTTCTGAATGCCTCCTTCAGACATGTAAACAAAGAGCAGCGCCTCCATTTAACCATAGCAAGCCCCGAGAAGCACTATGTTACATCACACTGGAATGAACAACACGATGATATACTGTGTGTATACTGAAAATAAATACGTGTGCCCCTGCAGGAAATACATTGTTTCTTAATAGACATAAGTGCAACATGTTTGTCAATGCGTTCGAGCACAGACTTCACTGGCCATCAAATATGGATGCACATGAGGTCTCTGAGTGAGTAACTGTAGGATGAAAACCCAATAATTATTCCTCTCCCCTCCTTTGTCATCTATAGTTGTCTGTGTTTGTCGTTCTTGCTCAGAGCACTGTGCATAGATCTGAGACAATTCATATTATAGAGGTTGCCTATCAAGACCATATTTTTATGCATTAAACTCCTGCACTCTGCCTAGAATCATGTTCGGTTATTCACTTCTGTCAATGTTTTAAAGGGATTTGAATGCATGTAGCAGCACTGCAGATCATTTCACATGCCGTCTGATGGTAGTAGCATCATCAACATCATCCAGTCCACCTACACAGAGAGAATCAGGTCCTCCGCGCTGCATCGCAATCCTGCACCGTTCACCCATCTCTCTCTCTCTCTCTCCTCTCTTTGCCTGCTGGCTCCGGCGACGTACCCCCATCCCCACCCCCAACCCTCTCGCCTCTGTCGTCTCACATACCAATGGAGTCAGAAAAGCACCGTGAACGGAAACCCCTCTTCTCCCCAATATCCATTTAATGCACACTAAATGGGGCAATTCTCCCTCCCCCAATCCCTGCGCATCCACCCACTCTATACCCCCACCCACCCCTCACAGCCCCCCGCCATCATCTTCTTCCAACCTCCATCCTCAGCATCCACACTCACCTTTAAAGAAGATGGAGTGTGTGTGTGTGTGTGTGTGTGGGGGGGGGGGTGCTGTCCTTGCCTTTTGCCTCCTCCGTTGTCTCACTCTTAAAGGGTACACCTGCTTCTCTGTGCCCGTCGGTGGCTGCCGTCCTCTCTCTGCTGGAATGATGACAATGTGGAAAAAAATAAGCCTGTTTTTTCTTTAAAATACCGCTACGGCTACAAGGTGTGCCGCGGCCAAAGCCTCCCCTTCCATTTTGAGGCTGCTTGCCTGCCCGCCTGGAGGCTCCGTTGGTGTGCTTGTCGGCGTTCTGTCTGACAGCGAGCCAGCTGGTGTATGTGTCTGTGTGTTTATCTATTGCAGATCTCTGCTCCCGACTGCTGTCTTATTTTCTTTTTTTTTGCCTGACAACACTGAGGGTCCGGAGCATGCTCAGTGGGAGCAGGCAGCTTGGTCATGTGACCCGCAGCTGACAGCACTGCTGCTGAGGAGAGGATCAGAGGGTGGGGGGAGAGAGAGGGAGAGAGAGTGAGAGGGAGGGGGAGATGGAGGATGGCTCCACACCGTGTGTGTGCGTGTGTGCATGCATGTGTCAGATCATACGTAAGTGCTAACATGACTTACATTTTTGAGGGTTGCTAGCCCCTCCCACCGGTATGAGTGTTTGTGTAGATGCAAACATTGTGCAAACACAAACATTGAAGACAATGTGTGTAAATATACTGTAAATATTGAATACAAAGCCGTTTAAACAGAAACAAGACAATAGTGTGATTGGCAGATGGATGATAAGAAAAATAGCGCCCCTCACTTCACACAAGTGTGATTTTTAAGACATGAATAAGAACAATACAAGCCGATTAACAGATTTCACTAATATTGAGTGTGTTTAAAATTAAATATCAGTCTTCGCAAATGGAGACAATAGTCAGCAGCAGCCATGCATGCATGCAGGCTTTGATGCTAATCAGAGTTTACCCTGGTTATCTTGGACGCTGAAAGCTAATGACTGGACGAACGGAAAATGACCCAGGTGGCCTGGCCTATGGATGGATTAATGGTCAGGTGTTGGGACAAATGTCCTGCTCAGTGCTGCCAAACGGAGCATAATAAAAGAAACATCTCCCTGCTCTTCCCTGATGTCTTTTGGCAGGACATACAAAGGCCAACTAAAGAGCAGTGACCCTGATGAAAAGGATTCCCCCCCCTTGTCCTGAATTCAAATAAGTGGAGGATGTTTTGAATGGCACGTCAAAAGGTTTTGTGTTGTCTCTTGGCCGTGTGTGTGTGCGTGTGTGTGTGTGTGTGTGTGTGTGCGTGTGCGTGTGTGTGTGTGCGTGTGTGTGTGTGTGTGTGTGAGAGTGAGAGAGTGTGCGGGTGTGTGGCTGTGTTCATGCATACAAGCATGCATGTGTGCATGGTGTGTGCATGTGTGTGGGCATTTTGCTGCCAGCACAAGTGCAATTAAGCTTCAGCAGTAAACGGAATCTACAGACTGATAGTAAATCAATTTGCGGAAAATGATTAAGGAGACAGGGCCTTTGTGCTGGTCAATTCAGTATTATTCTGTTTAAGCTCTTGTTAAGACACAGCTTTTAGACTATACTAAGATATGCACCAATAGATGGCTGTACAATTTATGCATCACAGTAAGCAAGAACAAAAAGATGGGGTAACACTTTCTATCTATGAAGCCCACATCTATAATGCATTATGAACCATACGTAAGCTAGAACCCAACAGTGTAATATTGAAACTATGCATATACACTATAGAGTGCTACATCTACATAAAGTGCAATCCAAGTGACATAATTGGGCCTATGCGAATGCCTGTAAGGTTGTTGAGGATACGGCAAGTGCTACAGGCTAAGATCTGAAGAGGTGGGTTTTCATACTGTGAGTCAGCAGCTCTGGTTTGAATGGTGAGTGCATTCCATAGTTTTGGAGCCAGAGGGGAGAATAGTTTGGGACATGAGCATTGTCCTTGCATGTTTAGTGAAGATACTTTCAGCTTCCCTACCTCGGCTGATCTGAGCATGCAGGAGGGTTTGTAGGGTCCGATCAGACTCACAAGATATAGGGTGCTAAAGCCTAAATTGTAATTGTAATTTGTTTATATTTACAGCAAGATGAAGACCTTATGTTAGCCAATTTCATTGGCCAACACACTATGCATTATCAGTAGCCTACATATCCCTGAAATGATAATTTACTGGACTACTGGACTACTGGAATAATCACTTGTTCTGTCTATTTTTATCACTGTGATAAAATTATCTTTTCAACTGTGTCAAGATAAAATCACAACATTATTACAAAACATTGCTCAGCAGTGTGTTAAGTGTCCAGTCAGCATACGTCTGTGGGATTTACTGTGCGTAGCACAGGATCTTCTCAGGGTATCATGCTCCACCATAAGAAGACACTAATAGGCTGTGACAGCGGGGGCCTTGGCTCAGCGACTGGAGGGTGATTGGACGTTAAGATTTGCTTGTCCCTCACCTGGGCTAGGAGGAGCGTGTGTCCGTTGGCCGACCAGGGGGTGTCACAACGGGAGTAGCAGAGCCGGACATACACAGCCGCTGGCAGCATGGGTACCGGCAGCAGTGGAGGCACACAAACTGTTGAGATAAGGTGAGGAGGAGAAGGAGAATGGTCACTTGTGCACACAATCCACGTGTGCACTGTGAATTCCTTTTTACAAGAGGACTTGTTGCCGGCAGTAGCGACGGGTGGACATGGGCATGTCTGTGCACACAGTGTACCCAATGCACTGGGATTAAATAGTTACATTCATCAACTTGTCTCTGAGCTGTGCGAGTATCATACTTTACAGTGTATTTCCCAACACTGCCTGGAGGCTAATCATCTGGACAAATTAGAAAACAATTGGTTTGCATGGCTGTACAGACATGCCTGTCCCTCTGTCTAGAAGGTTTAGATACTTGTCCCTGCCATCTCCCTGACAGAGCTGATTATCACAACAGGTCACTTATCCTGCTGAGCGGTAGAGCATGGTAGATCACATGGGCTGCCAACCGTGTGCTGTGCTGTGCAAAAGTGCACAAGTTGAATGTTTGTTGATTGTGTGGAATGTAATGCAAATGACATTTCTAAAGCGCAGCTGATTATCACACAATACAGTGTAATACACAGAACTCTCTCCACATGAGCATGACTGCCTTATGCAAGCAAAAATTGTGTTAATATTAAAGAGCTGGCAAATGTTTCAATACTAATTCACATAATTTAGACAACTGTAAACAAATAAATGGGAAGAGAAAAAAAACACAAATATCAGTCAATGCAATGCCTGCATTGTTGTTCAGCCTTCCAGTCCTTAAAGGGGATTTTCACCAATTTTCAACACG
The DNA here is from genome assembly GCA_039105355.1 of Benthosema pterotum. NCBI lineage: Eukaryota > Metazoa > Chordata > Actinopteri > Myctophiformes > Myctophidae > Benthosema > Benthosema pterotum. The sequence goes on from CM076966.1 coordinate 34,326,707, forward strand.
TTACGTCATTGAGACCTCCATTTCTAAGAACCACAGAATGGGGGGAGTTTGTAATATTACCACATAAAATCTCTAAGGTATATCAATGACATAGTAGTAAAATGTTGAAAATGAGTGTAAATTCTCCTTTAAGTTCCGACTCTGGTATTAATGCAAATGTATAATCAAGGGCAGTAAAGGCAAATCATATCAGAAATACATTACCAGGAAGAACTCCATACAGCTGTGGTTATATTCATCATCGCCTCCAGAGGGAGCTGTTGTTTGTAAGATTTCTAGTAGTTTTACTGAGAATGTTTGGTTTGGGTTCAAACGTCAAAATAAATAAAATGGTGTTTTTTGACGTGAGAACTACTGGCACTCGTCACTCATGACTTCAGTCATACTTCATCCGAACGACTGGAACGTGCAAACAAAATAATGTGACGTTCTTTCGACGCTGAATGAATGCAAGAACTAGGTTTGTTTTTAAAGGCTTGCTTGCTTGCTTCAGAGTCCAGAGACTGCTTTGCAATGGTGTGCTTACTGCAGTACTCCATCTCCATCTTTGACACAATATATGAATGTAAAACTATTAACAATATGGTGTCAATTACATTATCTAAATAAATGATAGCGTCTATATATACTGTATATCCCATAGGGCGGAGGGGTGGTCGCTAGTTGGTTGTCTGACAACCGTAGATGATGCAGGCAAGGTGACGAGAATCTACTTTACATCCCTCATTTTGACGAGGTAGGCTAGTTATTTTTCCCCCTATTTTAATCTATTTTAATAATACTAATTATAACACACACACACACACACACACACACACACACACACACACACACACACACACACACACACACACACACACCCACACACAATAAAAAATTAAGACTGATTTTTCTTTCTTCAATGTCCTAAGCATCATATATAGATAGATGTGGTGCCTGTCTGCTGCTGACAAAGTTAGGTGTTCTCTCCTCTCCTCAGCTGTGGTCCTTTCGGGTGATGGGATCTGAGACGCAGAGTCTAGGGTTGCCAGATTTTGCAGTAGACATAAGCAAAAAAAAAGCCTGTAACCCAGTGGTACCACTTGACCCGGGAGGGGCGAAATCAATTTGCGGCAAAGGCATATGCCGTGGCAGATACTGAATCTGACTGCTGCAATCTCATATGCAATCTGAAATTGTATTTGCATATGTTATGTTGCAGTAGATTGCGTATCTGCTGCATATACAACTGCCGCAAATTTTGCTGTCTCTCACTTGACCCCTCTATGATCTCCAAAGCTCCGCAATGTGATACGTTACAGATAGCCAGTAAGAAAAACAAAAGCAACCTTTCCCTAGGTCGCGGTCGTGATGAAAGAACAGAGCTTCTTAATATGGCACAGTTGAGAAGCAGGAGTTAAACTATTAATCTGGACAGGGACACCGGCTTAATAGTGAGAGTGTGATCAGCTGTAGAGTTGCAATTAGGCCAACTCTTTGTAAATACATCAAAGATGCAATGATAAACCATCAATAATGAATTAATAATGGATAAAACCTTGGCCTGGAAGAGAGGTCATCAGGTGGTTTCCAACCTTCTGGGGAATGTTTCGACACTTGACGACAAGGCATAGCCTGTCAGCAGTGATTTGCCAACTCACTTCCCCTCTAATCTAGGCTTCCAGGTATTGAACTCTCTCCAGAGCCAACAGTAGGCTTTCCCTGATACTTCTTCCACCCTACTAATGACTGTTAGTAGGGTTAGTTTCCTCCAGTGACCTCTCAGTCTGACCTTTGACATCAGATCCCATTCTTACTGGGCTGGGAATCCTTGACATCCCACTTCCACTGTCATCAGCCATGCTGTCCACCCCATTCCTGACAGTCTTTGACAATTGTTGGTACTTGGTTTTCGTTCTCTCTGACGCTTCCTTGCAGCCCTTCTCCCATGGGGCCGTTAGTTCCACCAGTGTGATTTTCTTTCCCTCTGGAGCCCACATAATATCCGTATAGTCGCAGGTCTAATTTCAAACCATGTATGGCTATCCAGGGTTTGACCTGGTCCCCCTCCTTGCCTTGACTGATACATGTCCATTTAAACTCTACAATGACCTCCATTTAAGTCAGTGAATGGCAGTGTCTGCCACCCCTAGATTTCCATACGGAGCTGGCCTGTTCTGACATTCAATTTACAATTTAGGCATTTACTTACATAAGCTACATACTGTAGATAAGCGTATAATGTGCATACATACAGCTAAGAATGTAACAATGGAAAATCTATGTTATCAAACAATGCATATCTTGTGTTTACATAAAATGATATGCCTGCATAAACTGCTATATACGGTAAGTCCACATAAACTGCTATCTAAGATACGCTGAGCCTTAATTTGCATACACCTGTAGGAGGTCAAGGCTAGGGCAAATGCTACTGCAAGTGCTGTGGGCTTGGGTGGTGTCTGAAGAGGTGCGTTTTCAGACTGCGACAGAAGATTAGGAGCAAATCTGCAGTTGCATATGTTGATCTAACCTCATCAACACTCAAGACACACTCCATATACAAAGTTGCTTCTCGCCCTCAGGCGTCTTACTGGTACTGGTTGCAAGTGGTAACTACTTAATTATTTCCCCATATGGGCTTAATAATGATAGATTCTAGTAGTACACTACTAGAACCAAATTAAGATAACTGTTAAGATAAGTCAACCACAGGTCTAGAGCACATTGGTTTCCTGGAGCTACAAGATGATAGCTGGTTATCAGCATAGAAATGGAACCCCATATATGATATCATAATAGTGTGATCATAGAGTCTGTAGTTCTGCTATTTTCAAAATGATTTGTAGGCCTATTTTTTATTACAAAATCCTGTATTGAGGCGTTAATATAATATAATAACACACGTTGTTAATATAATTTTACTTCTACTCCAATACATCTCAGAGGCAAATATTGCACTTTCTCACTATTTGTATTTTTTGCTGTTGAAAAAAACTTGTAGATAGTCTTATCGTAGTCTTATAGATAGATTTTCAAAAGATGAACTTGAAAATGGGGAAATTCTGTATGTTTTTTTAATATAACAAATTGTCCATTAATTGGAAATGGCATTTGTGTAAAGTGGTAAATTGTGCATTTACACAGCACCTCTATCCAAGGCACTTTATATATTGTAGATCCCACTTACCCATTCACACACCAATGGCAGAAGAAACCATGCAAGGTACTGACCTGCACATCGGGGGCAATTAGGGGTTAAGGGGGTTGGTACCCCTGAGCCACTGCCGCACCCACACAGCTTGGTAGGACAAAGTTTGTGTTTGCCCACACTAAAAAATGGACGTAACCCTCAAAAATCTGTAAGTAGGCCTATACTTCTTCGTTCTTACATCACTGCATATCATGTCATGTCATGTTAACATCATGTCATGACATGCACGACTACCCATATAGTGTGAAGTTAGGGGCACTCACCATAGGCCTACTTCATCTTTTTCTGGGCCAAAGAGAATTTGTATCTGCAACCTCATCTTCACTGTTTGTGTTCATGCAATGTTTGTGATTGGGCTCAGAGCTGCTCATTTGTTTTTGTTAGTGGCATTCAATTTCTATGTAGGACAATGTGTGATACTCAAAACTGGACTTGTGAGGGGCTAACTCCCCTCAAAAACAAGGCAAAGACCGCTTATAACAATAAGCGTGTTTGGCAACAGTGCTCTGCTCAAGCGGTGGCCTCTTTGAACTCTTTACCGCATCATCATCCTCTACAGTCACGTGACGGTCGCTCCATCACGTCTCTCTGGAGATGCTTTCTTGCTCTCTGATTGGTCCTCACTGCAACACTACTACCAGAAAACACCACTATGGCCATATCCCTCCGCCGTGTCTTGGAAGTTATCACGATTTCTCATTGTAAAAAATAAATAAATAGAAATAAAATAGTTCCAGTTCCCACATTTGAAGTACTATTCAGTCTCAAAGTCAGTCAGTCTCAAATATTTAAATGCACTCTCCGCGCATTTTCATTTTTTCCCCCTGAGAGTACAAATGTGAACCAAATCCATTTTGTTGCATTTGTAGGCTACACTCTCAGAAAAAAAAAACTCCTAAAAGAATAATCATGAACAACCTGATGGTTCTACCTGTGTTTTACCGTCTTGTTTTTTTTTTTTTTTTCTTTTTTTCTTTCTAGAAACACAGAGTCACAGAATGGGGTCGGGGGGGGGGTATTATATCCACACAACATTTCTAAGGTATATTAATGACGTAGTAAAATGTTGGAAATGGAAAGTGGAATTCCACTTTAAAACATGTGTCAAAGAAACTGTCCGCGGACCTATATTCCCTCGGATGGGTATGGTGTGTTTATGTGTGATCTGGAATAAAAAAAACGAGTTCCGGCCGAGTCACAGATCACCTTGAACTCTCTCTGCTTGCTGGTTGTTACTGTCCAGCATCATTCTGTCTGTCTCTCCTAGAGATAAGGTGAGTATCTCTGCAAACCGGCAACATTACACTACTAGCAGCACACAGAGCGACATAGCTTGCGGCACACACAAAGTTGCAACTGCTATTGTGGTGTTTTCTTTATTTCGTGTACTTTTATATACTAAGGCGGGACACTTTATTTAAAAAAGAAAAAGAAAAGGAAACTTCGGCCTGGGTGGCAACAAGATCATTTTACTACCTGATTTCATGTGTTAAAAGTGATGCAACATTGTTGTGCGGACTCCGGGATAACATACATTTATTAAAATGATGTGTGTCGGGTTTTATAACAGCAGGAAGCTGTGCTGTTACGTGTGGATGGATTCAGTTCAGAGACGGGCATGGTGACTCGAGAGATGAATTCCGTTTTGGCTTTCTACGTATTTCATGAACCATTAACGTCTGGTTTTGACTGTCAAGATATGTGAAAGGCGCAGCTAAGATAACACTCTGTTCTGTTGGCCATGAATGATTGAGAGCGGCCTGGCTGGCGGTGGTGTTGGTGTGTCAGAGCCATCTAGTAGGAGAGTTGCGACGTTGAGGGTCAGAAACGGAGCGCTCGAGCTGCTGTTCATGCAGGCTGAATAGGGACAAACTGGAGTTGGAAATTCAATGTTTTCAACGAGGGCGGCAAAAATAAGAGCTGTTTTAGGGTTGTGTGGCAACATGACAACTGTTTTAAAGTATTGTACAGTAACAACTAAAGTCTCTGTATTGTTTATTGGAACATTCTTTATAGAAGTCTATGTAGAATAGCCCCCATTGGACTGACCCCATGAAGTGAACGGAGTTGACGTAACTCTTGTCTATACTATGGTGTGTTAAAATAACGTCTGCTATCACTGTGATAGTCGCTTCCTGGTTGTGGGTGTGGTCGCGTGCTGAGCTTGTGATTCCCATTGGCTGGCGTTGGGATGGGCTCGTGCACAACGTGCTGCTCTGCGCTTCAGGAAAATGTGACGCAGAAAAGAGAGGAAACGTGACTGCTGGCGCATCGACCGACGGACCGAGACACCGACTGACGCATCGACACGATGTACTCCACATTTAATATACAACACGCGCAGGTGGCACAGTGTTGCCAGGCTGCCAGCTTGAATCAATCGCTTCATTCCGATTCATATCATATAATACTGGATGCTATCTATTTGATCTTAAATGTATCCTGAGCGCGCACATGATGCATCATTGCATAATCTCGTTGACTGCGGTGAACTTGCTGCAGTGACTGTCCACTGTCTCTCTCACACACACCCTTGTTAAATAAAAGCATATAATCAATGAGTGACAGCCTGGGCAGTCTGGCATATGTCATCTGTAATGTAATGCCCGCAGTGCCATCAGTAGATCTTCAGATTTGACATATTTAAAAAATGCTTTCCTGCAGAGTTCTGCCTTTTCTCCCAGGCACATGGTAGAGGATACTTGTTGCTCATCTCTCATCCTGTGCAATGATAAATATTATTGCATCATATTTCAGATTAATCTATATTGTACAGCTATTATGCTAAATCAATGACCATACACAAATTAAGTGTAATGCTTTATTGTCCGTTTTTCTTTTTTACGGCTAGGCTCTACCCCTTCCTATATACATCTTTTGTCAGCACAAATCCACCAAATGATGTAAATTTAACCAACAACCAATCACAAATTCAGTTGTTCATGAGATGGTGTATATTATAATGATGTATCACCAACATTATCAACATTGGTATTATAATTGCAAGTATCCTGCTATTTTGTAGTTTGCCTCTAGTCTAACAAAAGTCTGAAGCTGCTCGGCCCATGGCCATTGTTGTACTGTACAGTGTATTGGCTGAGGGCCCAAAATGGTTTCCTCTCCCTGCGGGTGACAGCGAGATCACTGTGTTAAGTGATTAGTGGCTATTTTGGGGTCAGGGCCTTGGGTCGACCTGTGTGAATGGGTAAAGGTTGTCTTAATGAGATTAAACTATATCTTGCACAGTTGGGCCTGGCCTGTTCGTCTTAGGTTGCATGAAGGCCTTTTGAAACCTGCCAGGTGGGGGAAAAAAAGAGTACAATGGTGCATTTACCCATTTAGTGTCATCCTGGGAGCCAGGCTGAGTAAAACTGTAGCGTTTCAGTCATGCAGGGTTCCACTGGGTCCCTCGTGGTTCATGACATGCTGTAGGTTAAGAGAGGCCCAACCTAGATGGAACAAATGAACATTCACTCTGGAAATTTACAGAATTACAAGACAGGAAGCATGACTGGGTAGGGGGTGGCCCTTCCTCATACACACACACACACACACACACACACACACACACACACACACACACACACACACACACACACACACACACACACACACACACACACACACATCCAGAAACTAGACATCTCCAAGTCTACATTTAATCTATTCGTCATTATAATCATTATGACTAATGCATCACTTCATGGCCACCTTATGAAATTAGGGTAAATCTGTCTATTTCAAACTATCATGGTACATGTATTTGGCATATTGCTTTGAAACTTAACAATTTTAAAATTTAAATCTTAAAGTCAATCTTTCAAGAGATGTCTGAGCAAGACTGTGTGCCATCCCCATGTCTGACTAATTGCAAATTGCTCTGAATTCAAAGTGCGAGGCTGCAATTCAATTGAATTGAATTCTGTGCTATAACAGCAAGCACTGATCTCTCAGATGACCAAGGCTTCTCTTTTGCTTTATTGACCTTGTGGTGGCCAGGGATGTGTTGACCACTGGCGTTGGTGCAGTAGGCTAGGCTGGCTGGATCCAGCAGGCATTGCTCCCATGACCTCCACGCCCTCCCTCCACCTGAAGCAGGTGCATATTCGCTGTCAATGGCCTGGCTGGATTTTAGCAGTCTAGTCCTTCTCCGTGGGGTGAGAAGTGCCTTCACACACCTTATACGATATGATAAGGTGTCTTTTTTCATTGAACAATGAAATAAATGCCACATTTCAAAATTCTCACATGCTCACATAGTACACTGTATGTATATATACTGTATACATTATATATATATATATATATATATATATATATATATATATATATATATATATATATATATATATAATCTCACATAACCTGAAACCCAGGCGAATCTGTTAACAGATAAAACAGTGACTAAAGCAGTGATATTATTTTGGTCATAACAGGCTATATATAACCTACATGTGGTTGCATCTTAAAGTGTCTAATTAATAATGCATTACATTGCGAGTCACTGTCATGCTTGGCATGCCGTAGTAGTCTAAGCATTGGTTATGTTTTTACGGCAGGCTGCTCGGTTTACTCGGTGTTATTATTAGTCCATGCTGTTAGTCAGCTGTGATGTGGGGGTGTAGGTCATGACTGTTATAGCTGTCTTACATTCGTGTAACATGGTGGTGGTCGGTTGGGCAACGCTCTACCACCAGCATCTCGGAAGGTCTCTCGTTTGTCCGGTATGGCGGCTGTTCGGATGCAGAGCGGGCCGTGTGTGGCCTTCTTCATCCTACCTGAAGGGATTTACTCCTGCTGATCCCCTGGCCAAGGCTTGCATTCGCAAGCTCGCCGTCTTAGGCTCTCCTGTCAGGCACGGTGGCTGTGCTACTGCTGCAGAGGGCAGGGCTTCGTGCAGTGCCAGTGTCACACTGGCACCGTCATCGCTATGGAGGACTATGGCAGCCACGTGTGTCTTCATCCCAATGAGAAGGAAGAGCCACTGGGGGTATGTACAGAACCAGCAACATAACCCACAGCAGGCCATAAGCCAGAAGTGGGTGAGTGGGGTAATCAAGGACTTAACTGTGTTGTCACCCACATGGATTAGCCTCGCTGTAATGATGGGCAGCTGTTAAAGGAAAGTTAATATTACCATAATGTTATCATGCAACTCGGCTCTGCCTAGATGACAGCATTTTGTGGCCATGGCATTAGCACAAGTGGCACAATTTGAGCTTTTTAGTCAAATGCATATTGGAGAAAGATATATTTTATACACATGCACAAAGAGAGTCCGTGGTAATCAAAACATGTGTGCAGTCGTGCAGAGAGACCGGTCACCGGCAGCTACAGTGGGATGTGCTTTTGGTGGAAAGGGATTGGAAGGGATTATTAGCAGTATTGCTCTAAAGTTAGCCCTACAACTATGTCAGGGTTAATGTGGTTGCTGGCTGTGCTGGCACTGTAGCCACTGGCAGACGAGTGTCCCGAAGGTTGGTCTATAATTGGGATCCATCTCTGTTACGTGTGTTGCTCTGTGAATGGTATCTTTCAAAAACCTGAGGACTTGTGTAGGTTAGGCCACACAGACACACACACACACACACACACACACACACCTGTTAAGTGACACACACACACACACACACACACACACACACACACACACACACACACACACACACACACACACTGCACCTGTTAAGTGCCACTCACCGTGCCAACCAACTGTTTACTGTACAGTGGGGGGGGGGTCCTCCCAAAGATGTCACAAGTTTGCTCTTTTACAATGCCTGTCAGGTGACTTGTCAAACAAATGTTGTGATAGCTCTTCCTTTCACAAACCCAAGAGAGTGATTATTGGCAGACATCATGCAAGTGTCATGACTTGTCCTATACAGGCATAAGAGTAGGATCGGGTAAAATTTGGTCTATGACGGGTTGGCCCATGGGAAAATATCGTGGTGGGCCAGGCCCAAAAGGCTGAAGTAAATTCATAGTAAGATACATTTCTCTATAAAAAGCAGTAGATGGCATTGTTTTGACAAGCGGGTAAGAGTATGTTATTAGGCAATGAAAAATGTAGGTTGCCTCATGAAAATTTCATTTATTCATTATTTCATTCAAATCTTCCAAAACAATGGCCTGGGTTGTCAATCACACAGGAAAGTAGTGTGTACGTGGATAAACATGTTTCAACATAAAAGCAATGCAGTTTTAGTCAGTGCATGCTATGCGTAAAATTAGAAATACGAATATTTTTTTTCCAAATAACCTTTCACAGGCCGGTCAAAGTCAGCGAAAGGGCCACATTTGGCCCCTGGGCTATATAATGCCCAGGTCTGGTCTATCACATTCTTGTGATTATGACCAGCATTGGTCGCAATCACCAATGGGTTGGACAGGCAACAAAAAGAACCCTGATACAACAACATGGACAGTTAACAATCTCATTGATTCATTTAAATTTTATTTTCATGTTTCTGTTCGTCCAAATTGATGGCACAGTTGCTTTTGCCTGTTGGTTGCCTGCACCTTTTCCTCTGTGACATTATTGGCGATATTGATGGGGATGATAGAACATCCATTAGTAAATCACTACCAGCCAAACTGCTGAAGAGTGGACCACTTTGCAGTCCATGTCCCTCTGGCAGCCCTCCGCATGTGCCCTGCATCCTCGTGCCCCTCCCCCTCCCATCCTCTCGTGGTCAGGTCTCTGCTGCGCTGTATGCAGTATAGGCTTATGTGACTTTGCTCACGTACAGCAGTGTGCTGCTTGCTTACTCATTCTTACATCACCATCGAACTGCTGCCTGTGATTGGCTGTACAGCGGATGCTCTCTGGAATCCCCTTTAGTACCCAGGATGCTGAAGATGGTTAAGGCTGGGAGGGACCTGGTTGTAGTTGTAGCTCTAGTCCTTAGAAAGATTTCTTTGCCTATAAGAGACTCCTTATGCAACAGTTGGATTAAATCACAGATTTGAGTTTTGTACCTCTACCCGCTTGTGTCTTTTTCTTCTTCTGGGTGTTCATGGGAGGCCCCTGAGCATGGCTGCTGAATATGATAGAACTGTACATGTTGCTTGCAAGTGGCTACTTAAATCAAGCTGCATGCTTGTGATCAGGGTTTGAATTAGGTTGTCAATCTAATGAGAGTTGGACCAATGCCTGCTGTCAGGCTGCATTGGAGCCTAGGTTCCTGGACCGCAACGTCTGCTCAGGCCTCAGCCATCCAGGACACCCCTTTTTGTTTACTCACCACAACATTCTCGCCTAGGTCTGTCCAGAATGGTCAGAGAAAACTTCTTGGAAAGTGTTGACGTGTAAAAGAATCAGTGAGAGTGACTGCATTTCAATGCATAATTTAGTGACCTAATCTCCTCCCCTGTCTGGTTTGGAGTGAGGCCTAGTGGTGGCTGTCAGTTGATCCAACGCTCCAAGATCATTTAATTTAGGCTGTCTGCTTTCACATTGTTTTGAAGAAAAGAATTTTCTGCTTGTCTTGAGGTAAACCTAACAAATTTGTAGTCTGCTTTTCGTTACATCAAGGCATTTGCAAATTTGAACATAGCGGTGTCTGTCTGCCTATTGTATACACTTGGTTGTCTTGATGCAATACTGACACTTGGTCATGCTAATTCAATCTCTCCAACAAAGCCAAAAAACCCACACACTAGGCTATGCCATGTTATATAACCACAGAAAGAGTCTCCCACCATAGAGGGGAGGCAGTGCAGAGTGCAAACATTCCTCATGACCATCAGACAGAGAGATGTGGCATACTAGGCAAACAAGCCTTTTCTCACTGGCCGTTTGTTTTAGCCTGTCGTCATGTCCTATCATGCAGGGTTTATGCAGAGCGCATGAATGTAAATCTGTCTGAGGTGAACCGCATTAAAAAGAGGAAGCCTTTAGTTTCTACTGTACATGCCTGCACATACTACTGCACATACCCAGCATTGAGACATTTTCACAGGATTTTAGGTAACCATTGCTCTGCTATTATTAATAGTGTGAGCACATGCTGTACATAGGAAGCTGCCTTGAATGATTTGAGGAAATGAGTAAGGGGAAAAGGGACAAAGCAGGCAAGTCATAGATTAAGTGAAATATAAATATTATGTATAATATTGTTAAATCGTTCGTCTGTGACTGGATGCAATGCTGGGCCTGTAGGTGTTTTATGTGATGGTACTGTTGCCACGGGTTACTACTCAGGGAGGGGAGAGCAGAATGTACAATGTGTACCACAACGCGAGCGCCATGATAAGCATCTCAATGAGCTGGAAGTGGGCTGTACGTATGTGTCTCAACATGTTCTTCTGTGGTGAGATTAAATGTGTCTGTTTTTATGTTGGCCTTATCAGAAATTTCTCCACTGTGTCAACTGCTGATTGTCAACTATTCTGTGCAACATTTACATTTGCCTTTCAGAGTACTGCATTGTTTAAGTTCGGTTGTTTAAGTTCAGAGTACTACATTGTTTGCATTTGCAACGTACGAGTTCGGTTGATAAAAGTTTTTATCTTAGTTTATAATTTACATACATGGTCCTCACTGTGTGATTAGATATCAATGTAGCCTAATACAACTCTTATCTAAATGATCTACTGGCCATTTTTCATGTCACCTTAGCATTGCAATACTGTACACCGTTATACCATTTACAATTTGGCACATCTAAGGCTCAGTGAGGAACATCCAAAAAAAACCATGTGGTGCCATAAACGTTCTAAATCTTTATGCCATAAAGGGGCATAAAGACTGTCTGCTCTACCTGCCACTTACAAATAAATAATAAAGACTCACTATTCGGCACCTAGGTTAAAAATGTTTTTTTTTTTTTATATAATTGCCTCTCTGACACTTGTCCTAGCAGTCTAGCTGATATGTTATCGTTTAAATCAGGGTGCCAGGTCAGCGGCAAGGGGCAAGAATCGTCTCCTCTCACACTATCCTACCTTTCTGTTTTTCAGGAATACTCAAGCTGTTCGTGTGATTGGAATGCCTAACCCAAAGACGCACGACATGGGGTCAGCCTTCATCCAGACCCAGCAGCTTAATGCTGCCATGGCCGACACTTTTTTAGAACACTTGTGCCTGCTGGACATTGATTCTGAGCCCACCACTGCCCGCAACACTGGCATCATCTGCACTATTGGTGGGTGAGATCACAAAATGCTAGCAAAGAAACAGAATATACAGGATTGCAGGTTAATGCATGCAATATGTGTCAAAAACTATTTAAGAATGTAGACTGTAAAATTACAGTTGCACTTAAATGCAGTGATGTTGTAGTGTTTGTGGCCATTGTTTTAATAAATATAGTTTTGGACTGAACTTGTAACTATACAGTATGCAGTCAACCACAGTAGTTAATCTAGTGAGTACTCATGCACGTAATATATAATAATATAATAATAAATAAAACACAAAATAATTGTTAACCTTTCTTCCAGGGCCTGCCTCTCGTTCTGTGGAGATGCTGAAGGAGATGATCAAGTCTGGAATGAATATTGCACGCTTGAATTTCTCCCATGGCTCACATGAGGTTAGTACAGTCTCCTTAATATTGTCCCTATTGTGGAAACACCAGCTCAGTGACCTTGTGGTTAGAGTGTCCGGCCGGGTCATACCAAAGACTCTATACTATTATGTACATACTAGCATCATGTCCAGGGGGTGTCCTTGTACATCAAGCTGACACACGCTACAGAAACAGGAGATGGGCTCCTGACCTACAGTATATGGGCCTAAATGCCTCAGCTGGGCCTCATGACATGGCCTGGAAAGGCTACTTATTGTGGAAACGCAGGTGTACTGTAGATAACTCTTTCAGCCTAGCAGTCCGACTAGGCTGTTGGTTTCAGATCATTACACACGGTGTTGATAAATTCCACAGGTTTTAGTTTTACAATCAGAATAATTGTCATCGCCACACAAATGAGTTTAAAGCAAAAATGGTCACTATCTTTGTGGAATAATTCAACTAGTTATCCCATTTACTACTGTCATTGAAATGGATGTAATGATTGTTTCATGAGAACAATGCTTAATAGTTAATATCTATGCTGAAACGGATTTGACAAACTGTTAGTGGTCATTTCACTTGATCCTAACCACAAGGCAGTGGATTGACACATCAATTTATTCTGTCAATATTAATGAAATCTTAAATTACACATGAATCTTCAGCCATGCAATGTCCATTTTGGTACCATTTCAGTTTTGCCAGTTTTCTACTTATTTACTTATTGGTCATACACACATATGCTCTAGATACCTCATTGCCCACTGGGACCACATCGTCACAACACACCCTGCTATGACTTCAGTGAAATAAATGTGCCTGACATAAATGCCTCAACTAAAAGCGTCGGTAAACAAAAAAACACACAAAGTGTTTGAGGTTTCAGCGAGTCAAGATTGTAATTGAGGAAAGAGCCCCGGCTTCAGACACGTATGGGGCATGTGCATTAGATAGCATGGCACAACATGGATAATGTTGCAGGCAGCATTGACGAAACAGGCTTCCAGTGAACAGGAGCCGCTAATGAGGTTTCTACGTGACATCAGCCACTGGTGCCGTTTAGTAAAGCTAGTACGTGACTGACAGCTAATGTGATTAACCATCACCTACATTCTTACTGACACGTCTAGTTGCATGAGTCTCGTATGGCTGACAGCTGTCCCAAAAACATTTAATTGCATCACAAATACTACCATCAATAGCCTGCTTTTTTTCAATGATCCTAAAGGCATGTTTCAGTAGGCCGACAAGAACAATGGCTAATAAAACAAGTAGAGCTGTATAGAGCATTGCAGTGAATCACATTGAAAAATGAATAGGATTTACAAAAATATCTATCAATTATTCTAAGCCTAGAATCAAGCAATCCAGACTGGTGGTGAATCCTTTGGTTCTGTGGGAAAAATATATACCGTATTACATTAATATTTATTTATGAAATAAATGTCCTTTTTTTTAGCGCATTACATTCTGTCACAGGTATACAACCTTTGATCCTGTGACAGGATCCAAGGTTGTATGGTCAGGATCCAGGATGGCTGGATTCTAGGCCTAAATAATATAATAATCTTGTAAATTTCTATGGGGAAATATTTTTCAGTGGGTCCTGAAAAACACACCCACTGCTATGTTCAATATTATGGAGCTGAGCAGTCCTGCCCCTTTGGTCCAGCAATGAATTCCCCATTAATTTTCCTCAGACTTTTTGAAAATGATTCATATAAAGATGATTACACCACAGACAATATAACAGACAATAATTTCAAAACAGTAATATTGTGTTTCTGGACCACAGGCAACAACATGAAAGGAGCAGGACTGCTCAGCTCTATACTCCACTAGTTCATTCAGTAACTGTGATGATAAAACTACTGTAGTGTAACCTTCGGATGATAACTTTATATCTACAGGCACACCTACTGTAGTATGCCACATAAACCTTACAAGGTCTCGGAGCAACAATGGCTGGTCACTTGCCAGGCTCATGGCATTCGTCTGTGTTCTGCAGCAACGTAATTCAGAAGCTTCCGTTGTCATGATCTGCCTTGCCAATCACGACACTTCCTAGAATCTTATCACCATAACTGATAGAATTAGTGTAACAATAGGTTATGCAATAGAGTATGTTTGTTAGAGTATTAAAGTTGGGGTACATCCATCATGTACTCTGACTCTATGATCTGTTCTATAGGCCGTCGTTGACAATAGAGCTCACTATCATGTGAGCTTGTGTCATCCGTTAATAACTTTCCCTATAATGGACCTCTGTCCCAACAGAATGTACTGTAAGTTTTCAGCAGAGGGGAAATGGCAGTTTCTTAACTGTGCACTTGCAAAAATACGCTTGCGTAATTGACCACAAACTGCTGTGTCAAAAAATAAACCTGGATGCCTCTGATTGAAATGGAATTGCCTTCTAGATGTGTCTGAAAAAGTCTTAATTAAAAATCACATTTTGCTGCATGGGTTTCAGGATAAATAATTCGATACCACTCTCCTTGTAGTAGGTGAGAGACAAGGCAGCCAATCATTAGGTGTCCACTACGGTCACTCCTATAGATGTATTAGAATGTAGTCCATGTGCTTTTCAAGAACCTGGTAAAATTATACCACATTGCTCCTGCTCTATGATGATTACCACATAATTTCTCTATGATGCTTAAAATGCCAGGGTAATGTCATGATAACCCAACAGCAATTATATTGTTTGAGTCATGTTTATGACTATCATTACTACTAGTCAGATATGACTTTATCTTCTAATTTCTTTGCCCTGCCTTGCTGCCTCTTTACTTATCACAATCACTATCTAAATCAACTTTAATACATCAGTGATTAATAATCGCTTGATTACAAGGTGTGAAACGGTGTGTGTGCATGTGCGTATGTGCCCCCCCCCCTGTTTTTTGCAAGCTCACTTACAGTTGTAGGAAAAAAATTGCTAGAGAAAAGAGAAGTGAAATATCAGGAAGGCACAGTCAAATAAAAAAGTACAAAGTCCAATTTGACTGTGTAGTGTTCATATCCGGCATGTATAAAAAGGTGTGTGCATGATTTGGGGCAATAGAAAGGCTGTCCTGAAATTAAAAGCTTGCAGGTTTAATGCGACCCTGTTTAAACACACTTCTTCACACTAAGTTGTATACAGTAAATGGTGCATTTATATAGTGCCTTCATCCAAGGCACCAGGTTGTGCCTTGGGTAGGAAACCATGCAATACACCAACCTGCACATCAGGTATCCGTCAATACACTGTTCATCAATCTTAGCCATGCTTGGTTCCTGATTGTTGACAACAGATCCCTCTTTCAAGTCATTAAATGTTTGCATAAATTCCTGAAGCATTAATGTCTCCTGAACCTTTTCTGTGATGCAGTACCATTGTGAGACCATCAAGAACATCCGTGAGGCATGTGAGAGCTTTGGTCCTGGCAGCATCCACTACAGACCCATTGGCATTGCCCTGGACACAAAGGGCCCAGAGATCAGGACTGGACTCATCAAAGGCGTAAGTTGTCTGTAGTTGTCCCTGACTTCATTTGCATGGATCCCTGGGCCACGTTGACCACTTGGATCCATTAAATGATGTTGCGTTTTATTTGTCATGCTAGGTTAATTTAAACCTTTTAAGTGGACAACACATTGTGCACCTAATAAATGCCAACAGTTGGAGTGCTCCAAATCCTTATGGAGATCATTTTGAACCGAAATTGATTTCCGCATTTGTGAACTCAATGCAATGGTTGGTATTTTGTGCCAACGTGTTGTTTCTTAATGTTGCCATACACTTAACCAAGAACAGTGAAGTTACTTTCAGAATTCAGAGAAAACGTCAAAATCGATAATGATGGCCACAGTGGCTGGGTGCCCTATAGCCATGTTTGCAAAACACCAGTATTGTTTTGAAAACTAAAGTTATGCTGGAAATTGGTGGAAAACTAGTACAAAGTTCACGTTTACTTAAATGCATTTACGTTATTGTTAAGACATTTAGGCAATGAGCGAAGAGACTTTTGTTTGTTTATTTTTCTGTATTGTAAAGCGGCCTTCTTTAAACACGCTATATAAAAATATTGATATTATTAATGCAATCCCAGTCTAAGGAGAGTGTAAGAGAGTGACACTTAAACTGTTACTTTCTTCCCCTCACATTGCTTTATAATTATGCTTTTAATATCCTTACGAATCACACCACTAACAATAACTGATGGCATACTTTGATAACTGATAGCTCAGAAGGAAAACGGTGGTCTTTCTGCAGCTAGCTCGGGTTCAAATCTGACCCTAGGCATTTATGCGGGGTTCATGCTCCATTCCGACACCTCGCTACTCCGACATTGACTCTCAATTGTCGGAGTAGCAATGCTTGTATTTTTTGGGAACATGTTGCCACTCCGACACAAGGGGTAGCACCATTCCGACAAGCATTATGTGTCGGAATGCCGACCATTATATTTTTGTCAAAAATAACACCATGCCGACAAGTGATGAGGAAAAAATAATATTGTAGTGAACCGTTCGCGGATGATCAGCTCCGCCGGCGGCAAAGATAGTTAGGGGGTTAGGGCCAGGTTTCGGTTATAGGCAGGTTAAGAGAAGAATAGTGGGGACCTTCAGGAGTGCCCGGACGCTCGGCGTTGGATGGCGGTAGGGTTGGGACTCGGACGTGTGTGTGTGTGTGTGTGTGTGTGTGTGTGTGTGTGTGTGTGTGTGCGCGTGCGCGTGCGCGTGCGCGCGTGCGTGCGCGCGTGCGTGCGTGCGTGTGTGTGCGCGCGTGCGACTCCGTGGTATATCCGATATTATCCAACTTCTAATTCCCGATACCAATAGCAACCGATATATATGCGGCCTCCAGTGGTGGAAAAATAACAGAAACTATTTACTATACAAATATTTAATATAAATAAACATTTAGTATAAATACTAATTCATGTTATAGCCTAGAAATACTCCATACAACTATAAATTCAACATGTAGCCTACTTGAGTAAAGTACTAAAGTAATGGTATAAACATGACAGTAGAAGTGCTCATAATGCCGAATATGGAATTTTCATCAAGATTTCAAATGTACTGTACATAAATCATTTGGGGGGCACCCAGAGGTTTGGGCCGCAAAGCGGCCTGAACTTCTCCTTATGTACTGGCAGTGCAGGCTGCACTGTAGGGAACGGAGGAGAGGAGGGGGGGGAGAGGTGGAAGTTTGCATGAGGCATCTTGTCATTGCAGATAAGTAGCCAACAACAAGTTTAGTTTTGATCCGCAACAATTCATCTCTGCACAAGGATCTATTGAGAGGGTTTTTTTCTCTGATGGAGCTTATTATTGAACTGGTAGGCTGATTGCTCCTCAATGGAAAATTCAGAACACAAGAGTTCAAGCATGTTTATATAATGCAAAATGCCTGATGGTAAAAAATACATAGTAGGCTTAGATCCTAACAGTTATTTGCTTATTGGTCACACAGCTGTTTATAATTAACACTAATTGCAGCTGGCTACGTGCAGAAGATAAAAGGTGGCATTCTCAGTCCATATTATGGAGCCATGTCGGAATGGAGCAATGTACCCCATTTATGCGTGTCGTCGTCCCCCTCTTTCCTGTCTCTGTGGTCACCGTGCTATCAACATAAACCCTGTGTTGCTGATGTAACAGAGTGGAACAGCTGAGGTGGAGCTACAGAAGGGGAACCTGATCAAGCTGACGTGGGATGACAGCTATATGGAGAACTGCAGCGACGAGGTCCTCTGGCTGGACTACAAGAACATCGGCAATGTGGTGGAGATCGGAAGCAAGGTCTACATTGATGATGGACTCATCTCACTCCAGGTCCAGGAGATAGGTGAGGGAGTGCTGGAGAAGTGACCAAGGCTCACTCCAAAACTTTATTTTCTCCCTTAATTACATCAGCTACTTTGACAATTAATCTTGAAAGCAAGCTCAAATAAGCAACTACAGTCCACTGTCTCTTCTAATAACTGGATCTGGCAACACTATGCAGACCAACACTGCAGGCTACTTTGCAAGTGCAAAAAACAATGTCTGACCGGATTGTGCTGAACTAAATGCTAGTCTAATGGAGTTGGAAAGAGTCTCCTTTATCTTCCATTTTGAACACTGAAACCTGACAAAGCACTTATTTATCGTACAAGAGTATATCAATGTCTGTCTCCAAAGTAGCTTTGACACCTAGGCTTTCATTTTTGTCCGCATTGCATGAAAACGGAAAGCCTGGACTAATTTGTTAGCCACGGTGGCCTAGAAGTGGGAGTCAACCTTTCGGGGTGGGCAACGCTCCAAATGATGTGACGTAGCACAGCGGGGGAGGGGCCGGGGATGACAACACGTTGGTGAGATCAAATCAGATCAGCTCCATTGCCGTCCAAGCTCGGGTGGCACCCCGTCAGGTTAGGTCAGGCTATCCCCACAGTAGCCTAAATGCATGCAGGACAAATTGCAAGCTTATAGATGTGTTATTTTCACATTTCCTCAAATGGGCTATGGATGAAATGATACCATTCTGGAAAATGTAGAAACCTCTAGCATAAGTTAATTGAACACAAAATACCGACTAAAAGTATAATATTTAGTCTCTGATGACGAGGGAAGGTTTTTTTTTTCTTTGTTAGGAAATGACTACCTAATATGTGAGATTGACAATGGAGGCACCTTGGGCAGTAAGAAGGGGGTGAACCTTCCTGGAGCTGCTGTGGACCTGCCTGCCGTCTCGGAAAAGGACATCAAGGACCTGAAGTTTGGCTTGGACCAGGGAGTTGACATGGTCTTCGCCTCTTTCATCCGCAAGGCTGCAGATGTCGCTGCAGTCAGAGCTGTGTTGGGGGACAGGGGAAAGAACATCAAGATCATCAGCAAACTGGAGAACCATGAAGGAGTGCGCAGGTATGCATGTTTACCAATGCATAGGATATGATCTTACCAACTCCTCAATGCTATTTAATAGGTCTGCCTAGGTCTATTGGACAAATCTATTTTGGATTCTAGGGGACAGGGAGGTGGGATGGGGTTGGTTGGAGCAGGTGTCAGCTGGTATTGTCAAGTGGAGCGTTCTTTAGTTGGTCTATTTGGTTGAAATGGATTCTCTGACGCTTACAGAAACATTCCAGCATTGATTCCTCTTGACACCTAGACAAACCACATCCATCTTGACATTTTGGCTTAGTCTTCGCTTACCCACATCATTCAGTGTCTGAAAATCATGCTGCAATTTCATACACTATTCTGCACGCATTTATATTTGTAACCTAAGAGCACAGACAACTCCACACCTTCCACCCCAACAGATCTTTAGTTGTAATGTACTGTATCTTTCTAATTTCACCCACGTTTTGAAACCTCCATAAAATCTTTCCTCACCTCACCTGTAGGTTCGATGAGATCATGGAGGCTAGTGACGGCATCATGGTTGCCCGTGGTGACCTGGGTATTGAGATCCCAACAGAGAAGGTGTTCCTGGCACAAAAGATGATGATTGGTCGCTGCAACAAAGCCGGCAAACCAATCACCTGCGCCACACAGGTCTGTCCATTAGTAATGATATTACTGTGAATATTATGTCTTACTCATTCTATACTCCTGCTAATTTTCCCTCTATACTAAATTTCTTTCTCAGTGTGGCTTGTTGCAACTCATTGTAATGTTACAGACCCGCTACTTTTGCAGAATGTCTGTCCCAGGATAAGAATTCTAGGGTTAAATTGGCTTAAAAACTAGCAGGTGTGAGTGTACTAGGTCAGGTTTCTAGCTGGCTGCACATAGACTAACCTTCTGTATTGTGTTGTGTTGATGGAAAGAAGGGACCACACATCACTGCTGATTGCTTTATTTATTTTACTGGTAGTGGCTGGTATGATGCTTCTGATAGTCCTGTAGGTCACAAAATAAATGCATACAAATCTGCAGTCCACATATAAGGTTCAGCAACAGACCCTGTTGGAACCTTGTAATATTTTGAATCCTGTCTGCTATAAATGTCACACCAAAGACAACCCTGCATAATGCGTATTTTATTGTATTATAAGTATAAGGAGCCCTTTCAAAGGTACTTAGATTAACTAACAAAGCATATTTGATATAATAGTCACGCTTACACATCGCCTCACTGCCAACCACAGATGTTGGAGAGCATGATCAAGAAGCCCAGGCCAACCCGCGCTGAGGGCAGCGACGTAGCAAATGCCGTGCTGGATGGTGCTGACTGCATCATGCTGAGTGGAGAGACCGCCAAGGGAGATTACCCCCTGGAGGCAGTACGCACACAGCACATGGTGAGTGACACACCCCACCCGGTTCCTTTTGTATAATTCATTTGCAATTTTGCACATCATTGCCTCATTTTCTGTTTACACTGACAACAAAACAATAGTGTACATTTCTATCATGTTGTTATTAAAGCAGTAAGATATTATCTGACAGGTTGATCTTCCGTTAGTCCTGACGCAGAGTTGCATGGCCATTTCTTTCCCCTGCTTTTGTATGTTTGTCAGGGTCAGCCATTTGTAAACCTGATTTTTACAACCTTGCTAACAGTTAAGGTTCATTCAGAGTTTCATTTTCGATGACCACCACGACCACCACTGTGGTGGTGAATAAAATCAGAGCAGAGGGCTGAAAGAGCAGGGGTTGCGGTGGTATGATGTCACTGTAGTTTTTTCGGTAGTCGTGGTGATCACCAAAACTCAAACTCTGAATAGGCCTTTTAACGGTCGTTCCTTTTTCAGTGAAGCATACTGTTAAGGAGATGGCAGAATTTGCATGGATTAATAGTGTGCTTATACTGTCCATAGCCCTAACCTCTACTCACTGCATTGGGCTTCTTGCTATTCCTGCAGTCATCCTGCTTGCATCATGCAGGAGTGACTCAGCAATAATGTGCATCTGGGCTTCCTCAGTCAGCCTGTATCGCCATTTGAAACCATTGTTTCATCAGTACTGATCTGAATCCATACTGTTACACAAATGTAGGGATGACATGATGGTTTACTCTCTTACCTAGACTAACCCTTCGTCTAAGCTTCTGGTCATTTTCTAACATATGGGCTATCCTTACTCTCATATCTAGACTAACTCTGTTAGTCTGTTAACCTTTCAGTAATCCTAAATTTCTTTCACTTTTCACTTTCCTTTACTGTATTGAATTTGCATGGCAGTTTGTGTGGCATGACTTGACAGCCTATAAAGATCAGCTTTACAGCCATGCAATCACTTTTACAGCCATCCCGTCTGACTGAACAAAATCCAATTGGATGGCATAATTTAGAAGATTATTGCAGCAATGAAATTGCCATCCATCAGCATCTTGTTTTATAACTAAATGCATACATATACCTTTTTAAAATCGAGCATTTTTATATGTTTAATGGTTTTCTGTTTTGTCCCTAACTGTATTCTTTACTAAAAACCTCTTAATTTCTTTTTCTGGGCAATCTGTTTCCACCTCTTGTCTATCACCTTTCTTCCCTGGCCTTCTCCTAACGTTTCAACCATCCACCTCTCTCACTCTTCCACCATTCACCTCTTCTCTCACTTATCCACCATACACCTCTCTCACTCTTCCACCATTCACCTCTTCTCTCACTTATCCACCATCTACCCCTGTCACTCTTCCACCATTCACCTCTTCTCTCCTCATCTGTCCTTCATCCTACTCTACATTTGTGTGCCTGGTGTGGGTTTTGCCTGCCTGGTGTGGCATCTTGCTGCTGGCCTGTGCTAGATCGCTCGTGAGGCAGAGGCAGCAGTGTTCCACCGCCAGTTGTTTGAGGACCTGCGCCGCTGCGTGCCACACTCCACCGATCCTGCCGAGGCTATCGCTATTGGCGCCGTCGAGGCCTCCTTTAAGATCTTAGCCTCTGCCTTCATTGTGCTCACTGGCTCTGGAAGGTAGGCAGTCGGGGCGCACACAACTAGCTAGTGCCCGGAGAACACAAAGGCAGAGACCTGAGGGTCTTGTGAGGTGGACAGAGTAGGGACAGATATAGGGATGAATTGACTGATTGACCTTCACTGGAAGGGAATGCCAATCTGCTTAGATTGACCATTGGGTATATAACCAAACCATTCTTTACTGCTCTACAATAGCAATATAATATTTTCGCCATAACTCTCTGGACTTGTTTCAGGCTAAACCATGTCATACAGAGGCATTGCTCAGTCTTTCTGACATCTCTTATGAAGACATTTCATGTCCAGTAGGCCATGTTAAGCAGTTGTCATTCCCTCCCAGTGAGTGTGACTCCAGTGTGTAGTGGTGGTGGTGTGTCTGAGTGTAACTTGCTGCTACCCTGCCCTCCCTCCCTCCCTCGGGTCCATCATACGTGCATACGCTCAGATTGCACGGGAGGCGGAGGCGGCCACATTCCACAGGCAGCTTTTTGATGGGTTAAGGCGGAGCAGCAAACTGACCAGAGACCCTTCTGAGGCTGTGGCCGTGGGAGCCGTTGAGGCCTCCTTCAAATGCAGTGCCAGTGCCATTATCATTCTAACAAAGACCGGCAGGTAAGGAGATGGAAGGTTGTGGCAGGGGGAAAGAGTTGAAGATGGGACCTCGGTCCCAGGTAAGATGCATGCCTGTCCGTCCGCTTATCCCATCATTAACATGGAGAGAAATGTACCTGCATGATATCAGATGTTGACCCTCCTCTTTGATTGTGTGTGTGTGTGTGTGAGAGAGAGAGAATTAAGTGCAGCACTACACAGGGTGGTTTTAAGTGAGAAGGATCTGTCAAGGTGGCTGTATTCAATCTGAGTGTCACATTGGCAAGAGATGCACAGTATTCCATTACCAGGTAGACTAAAGGATTGGAGTTCACACTAGTGGTGTCAAAGTCATACAAAATAAAAGTTGAGCTGGAGCACCCAAAGCCTAAATCCTGTTTTGTTTCACCTCCTTCACTCCTGTTCTCTCTTTCCACAATTACTGATTTGTTCCATTTAAAAAGAAAAACATTTGATATCAGTCAGTTTTGTGAGACAGAAGTCCAGTTATGTGGCATTCACCTGGGTTTTATCTTGTATATCGCACTCCATGTGTCCATGTCTTGCCAGAAAGCCAGTGATTACTGTCAAAATGTGCATTACACAAGCACTCTTCCATCAATGTTATGTTTGCATTGGCCAGTTTTAAAGTTAGTTACCGTACACGACATGAAAAACCGTACCGTAAATCAGCCTTTCAACAGTGTTATCTATGGTGTCTAGTTGTATATTACATTGGAATGAAATCCTTAGTATTAGTCTTAGCATGTGCTACTAATCATTATAATCAAGTTGTCCTGTTCATTATTTATAGAATTAAAGCTGTGATATTTTCCTAATTACTAGTTGTATTATAACATTCCGTCAGCAGCAGAACAGATCTTAAGTTGAAGTTGGTCTCTCAGAGATGCTAAAGATTTTATGCCTTGTTGTGTAGGTCCGCCCACTTGATCTCCAGGTACAGACCCCGTGCTCCCATCATCGCCGTGACCCGTAACGCCCAGACGGCCCGACAGGCCCACTTGTACCGTGGCATTTTCCCCGTTTTGTACAACAAGCCAGCCCATGATGTGTGGGCAGAGGACGTCGACCTGCGGGTCAACTTCGCCATGGAAATGGGTGAGACTTGATGTTTGACACACATGTACACATGCACCCATCAAGTACAACCCAGGGGTTGTACTTGTGCCAGATATGTTGTGCTTCTCCCAGGGAGAACAGGAGTACCTAATGAGTGAAACGCCTCTCTTCCCAGCAGCTCCCAAGATTCGCTCACACAGCAACAAAGAATTCTTGGCCTATACTGTTTTATTAAAACCCTGTAGCTTGACTGAGGGCTAATGGCAAAACTAAACAAAAGGTGCTTAAACTTGAAGGAGCGTAACCAAAAGACAAACGGAAAAGGATGCTCATGCCTGCCATACGAGGACTTCCAACAGAAACCCTCTCATGCTGTAGCTGGCGTATAATGAAAAAAATTACACGTTTGTGTAGTCATGACCTATTCATTGTGTCGACAAACTAAATGTTATTTAGAAGCAGGTTTAATGTCTACTTGCTGATCTAGCAACTTAGTAACAGCACATACTACTTATCTCTTACAGTGTAATTTAGCTGTGGAGTTTGTTGCATCTGCTAAAGGTGTTTTTTTTTTTTTTTACCCGTCTCTAGGCAAAGCCCGTTGTTTCTTCAAGAAAGGAGACGTGGTCATTGTGCTGACTGGCTGGCGTCCAGGCTCTGGCTACACCAACACCATGCGTGTGGTCCCGGTGCCATGAACTGTGTCGACACAGCAGCCCACTGCTGACCATCCCCCTATCTGTCTGTCATAACCACCGCCCCGTATCCCCCCCATCCATTCTCCATTCCACCACAACACACATGCCCCCCCTCATTCCACCACCAGGGCTTACAGACTCCAGACCTCCAACCATTTTTAGGCAACTATAGGCAATAACGCAGCAACAAAATTGTCCAGCTTTTTCCCCCACCCCACCAAGAGCCGTGGGTGGTGGCTGCTAGTCCGAAACACAATTCCAGCATTTACAATCCCCTCACAGTAACTTTCAACTGACCCCAATCTCCAGGGCTTCGTTTTTCTTTTGTACACCAATCCACCAATTCATCACCACCAAAAACTGCTGTATATCTACTTGGGACAAACTGTATTATCCAGAAGACAGGCCAGTTGTATGCTTGAGAACAGGCTGTCTGTTTAGGTGGAGTTGGTGGGGGAGAGGCGAGGTAGAACTAAAGCTGGCACCTGCA
The DNA here is from genome assembly GCA_039105355.1 of Benthosema pterotum. Classification (NCBI taxonomy): domain Eukaryota; kingdom Metazoa; phylum Chordata; class Actinopteri; order Myctophiformes; family Myctophidae; genus Benthosema; species Benthosema pterotum. Next base: position 34,352,177 of record CM076966.1, read on the forward strand.
CTTCTGTAACTGTAAAATGTTTGTTTCGTTTACCAAACACACTCCTCTCTGCCTACAAAGCGAACAAAGTGGTGGCTTAAATACGTCAAAGGGCTCCTCTTAGGGCCCTGCCTCTGGTCTCCTCTGTCACTCTACCAAATTAAACCCTTATTGACTATATTCACGCAGAGGCTTATGGTCGGGTTTCCCCCCCATTTCTCAAGTATGTAACACTGTGTGAATATGGCCAATAGTGTCTGTCTATGTATGTGGTTCTCTTATACCAGCTTTCGCTGTATTTTAAGTATATCTTGTAAGTCTTGCACTCCCAATCTACTGTAGACAATGTTACATTCTTCTGTATTATAGTTGATCTTTTGTGAATGTGGATTGTTTATTTTTGTTTTTCTGGGCATCCAACACTACTTATATTTTGTCTAACTCTAGAGAAATGTTGGTTTTGGATGTCTGTGTGTTAAACAGGTCTTTCGGTGCAGTTATATTTGTTGTGAGAGAAGTATTTGAAAGCCCTTTACATGTATTTACATTAGGATAATGTCCTCCAAGTTTAAGAGCTATATGTTCTATGGTTCATTAACGTTGATTGTTATGTACGAGCACTTTTAGGGTCTTTCTTTTGGGGACCAGAGAGGGCGTGTTATGTATATAACCCTGTCCCTCAACCGGAGTGGATTATGGATCGCTATCATTGCTCGCTCACTCGCTCTCTCACTCCTGTCTGTCGGTGACCAAGCTGTGTGTCTTAATTTTTCACCTGCTTTTGATTATGATGCGAGGCTCTGAGGTCTAACATGATTTAATGGGTAATACAATACTTAAACATGTATGATCTGTCTGGATTTCCATCAATAAAAGATGAGCACTTATGTCCTGAACTTGTCTTTAATGCATTTTTTATGAACAATGGGTTTTGTGATTTTATTATTTTTTGTTTTGCGCACAGGCAGAGGGCTTTGCCATAAAGTCTTTGACTTTACAGATAGAAAAATGTGGTACCATACAACTGAAATGCAGTTATGCTATTTTGTAAAAAAATGTATTTACCAAAAAAAGGCTCCAGTTAGAATTTGTTTCTAAAAAGTTACTTCATAAGGCTCATGAAGAATCTGCATTCAAGTAATTTAGTTTTCTTCACAGGGAGGTCACCGGTGTCTTGTAGTGTAAAATGTACTTGGTGACAGGGAAAACTCCCCAGGCCAGAACTGAACCCCCACTAAAAAGGGTGGTAGCCATGGCATGGTGGGGGTGTGAGACAGTGTTAATGGCAGTCCTGTGGGTACACCACTCCCACCTGCCGACGAGCCTCATCTTCCAGCTCAGCCAGTAGGAGTGAATCTGCGTGTGTCATGCCTGGGCTCTCCTTCATCCCTACAGGAAGAGAAATGGGACACGATTGTAGTACCTTTTAGTGCAGTGGTTTTCAACCTTAATCCCAGGGACCACTTCTTAATTCAGCATTTCGGGCCATCATTTGAGGACACTTGAGCCCACAGACCTAAAACTAAAGATTTATTTTGCTTTTGCCCACAATTCCAGGATGGATTTCGGAAACAAAACAAGCAAACCTAGAAGAAATGACCACCATTAATCCTCTACGTTCTCTAATTGTGTAGACTTGGACAAATTCAGAGGAGGAATATTTTAACTCTTGAGAGTGTAAAGTGAAACCAAATTGACCGCAAGGGTCCATTTGGTTTAGCTTTCTTGATAATGTTGGGATTCACCAATGTGTATTTTCAGAATCATTTTAACCCCTAAAATAGGACTGCTAGGGTTCAAGTGGTTAATGGAGCCCACTGTTAAAGGCACGATGGCAATGTAATTTAATGGCAAATGGGAGTGTAACAATATAGTATTGAAATAGATTTTATTTTTTTAAAATCGTATTGTATCATTTAACCTTGTATCATATTGATTTGCAATGTAAAGAATCAGTATCAAATATTTTCCAATACTAAGCATTTGTGCATTGTATTTATACATTTTTAGGAAGAAAACCACTTCATGTTCAAATACAAAATCCATCTATATGCCAGATCACTGCTTTCAGTGATCGTTACACCACTAATGACAGATCTACAGACACTCTACTGCCCAAGAAACTAGCTGTAGCAACAGGTTGGCGATACTACCGTATCAAATATCCAATGAATAGACTAAGCCTTAGGGACGGTTTCCATAGCCAGGCTGAACAGGCATTGTGCCCTGTTCGCCATGTCAGTCTCACATGCTCCATTACACGGGCAATACCACTTTATGTACTGTATAGCCTACACCCCATTTACACAATAGTATGAGAGATGGCTGGGTAGCTTGTACAACAAAGGCTTTCATTCTTTTACACCTCTGTAACCTTGTGATGTGACAAATGAATTCACATGGAAGTGTTCTGATGCCACCTTGTGGTGACTTTACTACACTGTCTACTGCTGATTATACAGCTGGTGCTCATACATGTTTTAAAATATTCATCTATGCAGCAAATTAAATGTCTTAACCCTCTGGGTAGTAAATTTACCTGGGGATCATATGCATGCGTATTCATCTGATTACTGTATAGAATTAGGTGTGCTATCTATATTAATAGAACAACTTTTGCACCATCTTTGATGTCCATTATTACTACTACTATAGCCACTGCTGAATTTATAATATTTGCTGACTGATATTGAGATCAAACACAGTGCTTCTGTGTTGCCAAAGGTCTTGGCCAAAACATTTCAGTAGATCAAATTCGGATTGCCCAAGCTTTACAGTGCAAATAAGTTATAACATGCACCTGGAAATTTCTTTTGCTTATTTCTAATGGTTTGAGCCATCAATCACCACCCTGTTATAACCAGTCTTTCTATCTGGACTTTAAAAGCAGTTTAGCTGCAGTGCCACAATTTCCTGAGGTGGTGGGGGCGCTGATATGCAGATTATTTAATATTTGAGCCATTATAATACTGATGCTAGATCAACAGGGCTGGTTTCCATTCCATGCCAGCTTAGAAAATCAACAATGGTGGACATTGTAAACAAAGTGAAAATGCAATTGGCACTGGAGACTGGAGAAGGGGAGGAATTATTAGTATTATGAGTAGATTTGATACCTTTGAGCAGACACTGTCGAACCTCCTCAGCCTCGTAGCGCATCCCTGTGCTGTTACTGAAGTTGAGAGGCAGATAGGGCTCTGGTAACGGGTACTCTCCTGCCTCCTTCCCATTCACTATTAGTGAAGTAGGGCACCACATGTGGGCAGGGATCTGCACATAGTAAATGTGATTTATTTATTGTGTGTATTTTGCTGTTGCACATTGCTTACAGTACGTATCTCTTATGTTTGTTCTTGGTATGTGTCCGTTACATGATGATTCTAAAGGTCTCTTCACAACGAGCACTATGCAGAAACTATGAATATACTGTATCATTTTAAGTTTTGATTTTGGTGGACTAAAACCAGCCTTCAGCTGTAACTTACCCTGATTGTGCCCTTTGTGCCAACAATGATGGCATCGTTGGGCATCTCTATGGCAATAGAACAGGTAAACACTGCCATTCTGTTCCCGGAAAACTTCAGAGTAACGACCATACACTCGTCCACTCCTAAAGTAGCATACACAGTAAGATCCACAGTTAAAACAGAGTTCTGCACCGCTGGACACAGAATACAGAAACTCAGGGTCACATTCGGAAAGTTTTGCATATTTTTTTTCACACAAATGCTACTCAACATTGCCTCCTAAATAATTCCATTTCTAGGAAACACAGAATGGGGAACTGTATTATTTCCACACAGCAACTCTACAGTATATAAACCTCATAGTAAAATGTTGAAAATTGGTGGAATTCCCCTATAATGCACTGTGTAAGAGCAATTGGTGGAATTCCCCTATAATACACTGTGTAAGAGCCTAAAGCTGTATTGTGTGATATGCATGTTGTTGACAAATTTGACTCTAACAATAATAGGACCTCTTCTGGAATAATCCCTTGGTGAGAAAGGGTTCTGTTTCAAAATGTCTCACAATTCTGGCACAAAGAATACACTGAATGGACCCCAAATAGGTCGCCAGTTTACTGGTTAACAATGCATTACTGCTGAGTATGGACATTGATATGTTGTTCATACAAACGGGAAATAACATGAATCCATATACAGTCGGTGACTGGACAGTAAACTGACAAGAGAAGGTGCTTAGTTGCTCTTATTCAGTGATTCAAGGTTCAATGTGTTTTTTATAAAGCAGCTACAGTAGTAGCACCATCATTGGCAGTAAAATGATTGTATTCCAAGCATTGTATTCATCTGCAGTGTGGATAAGAAAGTAAAACAAGATAGATACGAAAATACTGTATTAGTAGTAGTAGTAGTAGTAAGTAAAAAAAGGAATAATGTTACTGTAAATGCAAAATAGGTAAAGGACTTTGTCACTTGCTGGCCCCTTTATATATTTACCTGTGTCCAAGCATCCTCCAGTGGCTTGGATGCACTCTGGTTTCTCACCATTGTAAACCATACATATGAACTGCAGGCAATAGATGCCAATGTCCAGCAGAGCCCCACCGCCCAGTTCCTTCTCCACGGCTCTGGGCACATGCATGAGGGGAACCGAAAAGTCAGCCTTCACCATCTTCACCTCGCCTAGCTCCCCCTGGGCCAACATCCGCTTGATCTCTAGAGAGGCTGGGAAGAACCGGCTCCACACCGCCTGGGGGCAGGAGAGAGAGAGACAAAGACTGAGCTACTATAGTACTATTGGCCTGTCATATAATTATTACAAAATCGTCCAAGTGCAATTATTTTAGAATCAAATAATCGTATTTACTTTTGTATAATCGGCAAACATCACACACACACCTGTGTGAATTGAAGGGCACTATTATTAACATCATCTCTTCTGGCCAATCATAATTTGTGTCCTCACTTTTCTGACTTCGGAAAGCTGGGCATAGGAGGGGCTAGCGCCCCTTAAAAAGTTGAAATAGCAGATCTACATCTTCTACATGTAGATGCCTAGTAAGATTGTATATGCTACAGTGCTCTTTTATTCAAGAGCACTGTAACATCTTTGAAAGTGAAATATCCATTTAAGCGTAATCCATCATACAACAGTGTCTTTTGCCGTTAAGAGCTGATCTTCATGTGATGTGTTTGTGACATTGACGTATTACAGATTATAAATTTGATTTGACATGGACTGGCATGTAACATAATAGTATAGCCGGAAGGAGAAGCCAGGTTGTTCCTGGTTCCACAAGAGGGCTATTTAAAGCATACAAAGTGACAGCATTTGAGGAAATAGGCACTTTAAACGCTGCCGCATTTTCAGAAAGGCACTCCTTACCAAAAGAAAAAAAAAATGTAAACAAATATGTATTTAGGACCATGTTCGAATGCCTCCTCGCAAATCTAAATTCCCTAAAACTAAGGAAGGCAAGGATCTTTTACTTTCTCTAATAACAACCTAAAACATGAACCTGGGTTGAAAAACAAAAACAAAACAAAAACAAAGTTGTCCTTTAAAAGAACAATACTGTGTAAAATTCTAATTTAATATGACTAAATTTTACCACACATATACTACAGCTACTATACTGTTGTTGCTTATGTTATGTTAATTTGGCATTAACAGTGACTAGATATATTCTACTATTGTTTAGTACAATTGTGCTAAAACTTGCACCAAGACACAATTTGCTGGCTGCACATACTGTACCTCCATCAGAAAGACGTGGTTCATCTTGGCGCAGGCCACCATCTCCTTTACCTCTGCCGAGTTCATGGCCAGGGGTTTCTCACACAGTACGTTCTTCTTGGCCTTCATGAAGAGCAGGCTCACACTCCGATGGTACGGGTGGATGACTCCCACATACACTACGTCTACACACAGAACAACACAATCTTATTGACGCAACTGTATCTCTTGACAAGCATTACCAGATCATATTCTGAATCAAATAATACAAATAAGACTAGTTGTATCATTTTCACCCGTATTTTGCTGCCGACCATGAACATTTGACCTTCTCACCTAATTAACAGGGGGTTGCCTGGAAAGTGGATCTTTGTTTTTGTTATTTTGGTGAATTTAGGGTATTGTAAAAATCGGAATGTATGTGTTTACATCACAATCACATGCAATACAAAGTGATGCGCTGTCTCACTGGCTACACTAAAAGGGCATTCTGGGCAGCCAGCCAGGTTTGTCTATGTCGATCTTTCTCGATGGGCATTCTGTGCTCACTGGGTCTGTACAATGTTAAGGCTTTTATGACTTTGTTATCAGTAACCATGCTCAAATATTCTGCCACTGTGTATTGTCTATTTATGGCCAGATACAGTAGCAATTAAGTTTACTTTGTTGTTTTATTGGTTTAAATAGTCTTTGTAATTGTTTGTTGATTAATAATTTCATTGGGTCGGATTTGTTAGGCACTGATGTCAGTGTCCTGGTTATTGTTAGCCTGATGTTTCCTGAGCCAGATTCATCTGGTTTCCAATCTAGGTCACTGTAACTTACAATATAGCTATGACTATAGGGCTAGAAAGTTTGAAAAGCACTTGGAGCTGCATTCTGGGGATCTGACTTAATTGAGATTAGATTACTTGAGCAGTAATGGATAGCCTATATATGCTTGTATTAGTTGACAGCCAAATCAGTCTATACCATGTGAACTGTCTGGATATTACCCCCCCATTTAGTCTAGTTTTGAAGAGCCTGACCTATGTCTGGATCTCTGCTCATCTCTTCATAGCTGCCATAGGCTCGGGGGATGCTGTGCTTCTTTGCAAAGTCTTGGGCATCCTGGAGCTTGCGAGCTGACACAGCCACGATCTGTAGGAAGATGCAATATTACACTTGTCATTCATTAAGTCTACTATAGTCTAGTTAATTATCGTATACTGTAGCTAACACCTCCTGAGTTAGCTACTGTATACTATACTATATATTCATAAACCATACCAGCGAAAGTACAAGTTTGAGTCTGACAGACTTTTGTCCTGCTTAAATGGATATACCCTTTATTTGAGGCTATAGCCTGCCTAAACAAGACAAACCTTTTACCTGTATGTGTATGGCAGTAATAACACTATAGTGGCTGTGGGTTTAATCCAGATCAGTGGTTTTCAGCCTTTTTCATACCAGGACCCACTATTTGTTCATAATTTGAGCCATGGACCACCAAAACCCCCAAACTAAAGATTTATTTTGCTTTTGTCCACAATTCCCGGCTGGATTTTGGAGAAAACAAAACAGGCAAACACACAGATCAAAATTACCATTAATCTTCTACATTCTCTAGTTCTGTAGACTTGGGTTAATTCAGATGGTGAATATTTTAACTCTTGAGAGTGAAACCAAGTGGACCCGCAGGGGTCCACCGTCCATTTGGTTTCATTTTTAGACTCTCAACGAGTTAGGTCTGATTACCAACTTTCCATCTTCTGCTTGAGACCACCTGGAAATCTCAAGGACCACTGGTGGTCCCCGGACCACTGGTTGAAAACCACTGACCTAGATCAATAGGCTGAATACAAGAACAATCGTGCATTTGTTATTTTATGAACTACAGTCACCAGTGGCGCATTTTATACTTGCTGACACAGGTCTGCAGCAGCAGCAGGCTACATATGAATCAATGCGAATTGAACATGTTACACTGACGGAATGCACACATAAGTGACACATACTGTACCTGATGGTCCTCGATAGGAAGTGTTTTTAAGGCCACTGTAAAATCATGACTGATTTTCCCTGCACTACAGATTCCCCACCGGGTTGCTGCTGCTGCCATGTTGCTGTTATGGACGTGTTGGACTGACTGTAGTTGGTGTGGTTTTTACCAGAGCCTTGTTATAATAATCGACACTAGACAGAGTCACGACAACTCCGTTCACTTCACGGGGGCCAGTCCAATGGCGGCTCTTGTACATAGGCTTCTAGAACGGTGACAATGGGACATCAACTGATGACAAGCACACAGAGGCGGTGACAAGTCCTTTACCCGGAAGCAGACAGAAATGCAGTAGACTCAGGCAAGGCAACAGCCCAGCTTTAATGATCCTAACTTAAATCCCTTTATTTTAAAAATGTTTTAGTCAGCACCAGAGCCTTAGAGCACAGCATAGCAATTGGTTCTAAGGTTTAACCTCAAACAAATTGCAACAGAAACTCTTTCAACTTTTTTTGTTTCCTTAATATGTTAGGAATAACATATCAAAAGTCCTAAGAAATCCAAGTAGGGGAACATAGTGAAAAATGCTGAAATAGATGATGTCACAATTTCCGATTTTCGTCTATTTAAAAATTAGATTTATGTATGTTTTCTTAGCTTGTGTCTAAAGAAAATGTTCAATACTTTGCAGAATTACATAGAAACTATGTCTGATTCAGTGAAATGATTGTTCAAGAGTTTTTTTCATTTATTGCAAAAGGAAAATCTTAATATTAATGCATTTTGTGAGCTAATATGGGACAAATTTCGTATAGATTATAAAATCAGAAAAATGGTTGCAATAGGGCAAAACAAGTTGCAACAGAAACCCTTTAACTTGTTTTTGTTTCCTTAATATGTTAGGAATAACATATCAAAAGTCCTAAGAAATCCAAGTAGGGGAACATAGTGAAAAATGCTGAAATAGATGATGTCACAATTTCCGATTTTCGCCCCTGGTGAAAAATAGAATTATGGAGGTTTTCTTAGCTTGTGTCTAAAGAAAAGGTTTAATACTTTTTTTTTGAAAAAGGAAATTCTTAATATTAATGCATTTTGTGGGCTAAAAATGGACAAATTTCGTATAGATTATAAAATCTGAAAAATGGTTGCAATTGGGCCAAACAAGTTGCAACATAAACCCTTTAACTTGTTTTTGTTTCCTTAATATGTTAGAAATAACACATCAAAAGTCCTAAGAAATCCAAGAAGGGAACATAGTAAAAATGCTGAAATAGATGAGCTCAGAAATCCCCATTGATGTGAAATGAAAATGTTTAATACTGCAGAATTACAGAAGAATTGCAGAATTACATAGCAACTGTGTCTGATGTAGTAAATTGATTATCCAAGAGTTCATTTATTTATTTATTTTATTTTGGCAAAGGGAAATTCTTAATATTAATGCATTTTGCGAGAGGAAAAAGGGACAAATTTCACAGACAAGAAATAATCAGAAAATGTTGCAATAAAAGATAATACTATAAACATAACTTTAACCTCACAAAACATGAATATATAACCTATTCAACATCTTTATCATCATCACTTTGAACCAGACTTGTGTTTGTGTAACACCCGGGATTCGAAACCGGGTCTCCACCGTGAAAGTCCAACATCTTAACCACTAGACCAAAAGGGACATCCCCTTGGTACGGGGGCAGATACTAGACTTTGGAGGTCATCACGACAGAGGCTGTAGCCACCAGCTACACTCACCTCCCTATTGACCTCCTTCCACAGGGAAACGCGATCCGGGTCACGGCACCACTGTAACACCCGGGATTCGAACTCAGGTCTCCACCGTGAAAGTCCAACATCTTAACCACTAGACCAAAGGGACATCCCCTTGGTCCGGGGGCAGATACTAGACTTTGGAAGCCATCACGACAGAGGCTGTAGCCACCTGCTACACTTGCACACCCTGTGTCTTTGCAGTTTACACATGCAACAGAGCAGACAATGCTTCTTGCAAGTGCACCTCAGGCTGCTGCAGTTGGTCTTGCAGGTGCATCTGAAGACCCATAGCAGTTCCTGAGCTGGAGGTATGTCTGTCTGGACAGGGATAATCACCCCATCATTATCCCCATTCTTGCGGCAAGAGCACTCATGCAGTTCCCTTCCACTGCTGTACTTGATAATGTGGTACTTTGCTGCTGTGGCTGGAGATGGCAGACTCTCTGGCTTTACAAGAGATGCTTCTTGCAAGTGCACTTCAGGCTGCTGCGGTCAGTCTTGCAGGGAGACCCCTCTAATAGCAGTTCCTGAACTGGACGGGGATAAGTGTAGCAGGCGGCTGCACTGATGGCGTGATGGCCTCTAAAGTCTAGTATCTGCCCCTGGACCAATGGGATGTCCCTTTGGTCTGGGAGCAGAATAAAGAAATTTGGTCCCTTTGGCGTGAAAGTCCAACACTTAACCACTGTTAAGTGTTGGACTTTCAGGCGGGAGACCCGAGTTCGAATCCCGGGCGTTACATAAGCACCCCATCACTCTCTTCCCATCCCCATTCTTGCGGGAAGTCTGAGGAGGGTCTTGACTCATTAATCATTAAGATACAAGCATTTTTGTAAGAAGGTGGCATCTTTTGTGGAGCCAGAGAGTCTGCTACCTTCAGCCACAGCAGCAAAGTACCACAGTCTCAGTGTCTATACTACCAAATACAGCAGTGGAAGGGAACTGCATGAGTGCTCTTGCCGCAACAACTGGGATGGGAAGAGAATGATGGGGTTCTTATCCCTGTCCAGACAGACATACCTCCAGCTCAGGAACTGCTATGGGTCTTCAGATGCACCTGCAAGACCAACTGCAGCAGCCTGACGTGCACTTGCAAGAAGCATTGACTGCTCTGTTGCATGTGTAAACTGCAAAGACACAGGGTGCGCACTAGTCTTGGGCAATATACCGGTATTACCGTTTATCGCGATATTGGAAATCAATACCGAGTAATATCGTTGGGTCTGTGAAAAATATCGAATACCGAATATCGTCAAATACCGACATTATACTGTATTCTATTAAAATATGAGCAATGAGACTTAATTGTAACTATACAAACAATTTTCATGTTACACACATGCCTAAACTAGCCCTTATTTGGGATAGGCTTTTTGGAAACAATGTATTTCCAACTCCAGTTTTTCCCTATTTAGGCTGCTTTAACAGCAGAGCGCTCAGTTTCTGACCCCTCAAAGTCGCAAATTCTGAGAACTAGGTGACTGGTGGAGCGTTCCAACTCTGATTGCCGCCAATACCGGTAATATCGAATATCGAGCTAATTAAGACATTATCAATACCGGTATTAAAAAATCAATACCGCCCAAGACTAGTGCGCACACACAAGTCTGGAAGTGATGATGATGATGATAATTTTACAATATACAATGTAAACACTAAAAACTGTAATACATTAGGCGATGATGAAGGTGTTGAATCATTTATATGTTATGACAGCATTGCTTTTGTAACTTTTACGTTTTGTGATGTTAAATTTATCTTCATAGTAAGGCTGAACGATTAATCGTTTTTAAACCGAAATCGCGATTTGAAAAAATGCGATTTGTGAATCGCAAGGGCCGCGATTTTTAATGTTTAAGTTTCTTTCAGCTTTGTTTTAAACTTTACTAGCGCTAAAGGCTGCGGGAGCGACATTATGAACCCCACCGCAGTTCTAGGAACGCTCCCCACGCTGTGATTGCCAGTAATGGCTAACAACTGCGGTGGGATTCATAACCACGCTGCGGGGTCCTTTCCACTATAGGCGCCCGTTTATGGTGCCTGTCCATAAATGGGCGAATCCATTTATGGACAGGGGTTTTCAACCTTTTTGACACCAGGGACCACCATTTATTCAGCATTTGAGCCACGGACCACCATTTGATTACTTTTTCCACCCCAAAGACCTAAAACTAAAGAATTATTTTGGTTTTATCCACAATTCTAGGCCGGATTTTGCAAACAAATCAGTGTAGACTTCTTAATTAAATAGTGCTAATTCAGATGATGAATATTTTAACTCTTGAGAGTGTGAAAATGAAACCAAATGGACCCGCAAGGGTCCATTTGGTTTCATTTTTACGTTCTCAAGAGTTACATCTGGTTAACCAACTTTCCATCATTTAGCCTGGGGACCACCTGGAACCCTCTCAAGGACCACTGGTGGTCCCCGGACCACCTGTTGAAAACCCCTGATCTAGAAATACTTTTATTATACGGATGTTGATGTTGGCAAGCTAAATAGTTTTTCAGAAAACAGTTTAAAGACACTTAAAGAATCGGCCTCAGGTCTTATTGAGTTTAGAAGATCTGCAGTATCTACCTGGCTATTCTGATATTTCTTGATAAATTTCAAAATATTTTGTTCAGTAAGAAAAGAAGTTTTACTTCCACAGGTTGTTCAGAAACAGAACATGCACCTGTTGATTTCCAATTCCAGACAGTGTGTTGTGAAGAATGTACTTGGAAAATAAATATGATGCCTGTTGTAAGCAATTCATATCTTTTATCCTTATTCAGAGAAGTAAATGACTGTCTTTTGGTATTGGTAATGTTAAAATACGTTTTTAATGGACATGGTAAAGATTTAAACCGAAACTGGACTCTTTTAAAAAATAATCGCAAATTAATCGCAATTGCAATATTGCTCAAAATAACCGCAATTAGATTTTTTCCCAAAATCGTTCAGGCCTAGTTTATAGTATTATCTTTTATTGCAACATTTTCTGACTATATTTCTTGTCAGTGAAATTTGCCCCTTTTTCCCCTCGCAAAATGCATTATTATTTAAGAATTTCCTTTTGCCAAAATAAAAAAATAAAATAAAAAATAAACTCTTGGACAATCATTTTACTGCATCAGACAAAGTTTCTATGTAATTCTGCAAATTATTAAACCTATTCACTGGACACAAGCTAAGAAGACCTCCATAAATCTGTTTTAACATGGGCAAAAATCGGAAATTGTGACATCATCTATTTCAGCATTTTTTACTATGTTTCCCTACTTGGATTTCTTAGGACTTTTGATATGTTATTCCTAACATATTAAGGAAACAAAAACAAGTTAAAGGGTTTCTGTTGCAACTTGTTTTGCCCTATTGCAACCATTTTTCTGATTTTATAATCTATACGAAATTTGTCCCTTATTAGCTCACAAAATGCATTAATATTAAGATTTTCCTTTTGCAATAAATGAAAAAAACTCTTGAACAATCATTTCACTGAATCAGACATAGTTTCTATGTAATTCTGCAAAGTATTGAACATTTTCTTTAGACACAAGCTAAGAAAACATGCATAAATCTAATTTTACAATAGGCGAAAATCGGAAATTGTGACATCATCTATTTCAGCATTTTTCACTATGTTCCCCTACTTGGATTTCTTAGGACTTTTGATATGTTATTCCTAACATATTAAGGAAACAAAAATAGGTGGAAGAGTTTCTGTTGCAATTTGTTTGAGGTTACCCCCCTTTTTTTCTTAGATTGCCTGTACTATTAGAGCACAGCATAGGAATTGGTTATAGAGTTGACATGTTGCACACATGTTTAAATAGCTCTTATTTGCGCCGACCTTGTTGAATTCAATGTATTTCAAACTCCGGTTTGTCCCAGTTCAAAACTGCACGAACAGCGCTCGAGCGATCCGTTTCTGTCCCCTGAATGTCGCAACTCTTCAACTGGATGGCTCCCTCTGCCTGTCACAGAGTACAGACCACACCGTGCTGTTGTTGACGTTTCCTACCACAAGGAGGAGACAAACCATAGGCTGTGATGTCACAGTCCACCCCGAATAACACAGTGATTCCATGCACAACTTTATTATTATAACAAATCAAGGTCCTTAAGAACCTGTTGGACAATACAGCTGGATGACGAGAAAACACTATTTAATAATTATACAACTGGTGAAAAACAGTAAATTATCTCTGAAATCAAAGCAGCGCGAGAGAGACATCTACTAGCCTTCTAACCCCCGCCCCCTTCTGCAACACACACACACACACACACACACACACACACACACACACACACACACACACACACACACACACACACACACACACACACACACACACACACACACACACACACACACACACACACCACGCCGAATGCCACCCACTAAACAAACACTGCTGCTCGAGTGTTTGTTGTTTTAACATTAAACAACTCAATGCAACAATTAATGTAGCAGAGTAACTAGCAGTGTTTAGAACACCAGGCGTGTGATAACAGTTTGAAAGAAGACGGCGTGGAACGGTGAGTGTTTGTAGGCTACTGTTAGCACACTGCAGACTGCACACCACTGGTTCATGTTAAAATGACCCCCATGGTTGACACTCCGTGGACTCTCCCCACACACTCCCTCAATCTACATTTTGGAGAATTACAGTTATGGATGTAAATTATTGCTGAATTAATTAAAGGGGAACTCCACCCATTTTCAACATTTTACTATGTCATTGATCGATGTACCTTCAAGGTGTTGGGTGGACATGGTAAAACGGCCCATTCTGTGTTCCCAAGAAATGGAGGTCTGAAGAAAGCCACTAACATGGTGATACTTCTTGATGACATCATCAAAATGTATTTTCACCACGTTAGTGGATTTCTTTGACGCTTCTTTTTTTTCTGAGAGCGTACAAATGGAACCAAATCCATTTGTACGCTCTCAGAAAAAAATGAAGCAAATGGACAGAAAATGGGTGGAATTCTCCTATAAAGGTTGATTTATATGTTTTGGTAAGGTTATAGTTTCAGAGGTTATACTCAGAGGCTAATGTAATTGTTTTTCTTTCTGTTCCAGTGTGTGTCTTGTCAAATGTGTGTATATGTGTTGCATACAAGGCTGCTGTGTCGCAAAACAAATTTCAGTGCAAACTAAAAATAAAGTAATATATCATATACTCCCATTGGAAGAGCATTGAGGTTGCCATCAAACATGGTCAGAGCACAGAGAATCTGTTAATTGTGTGTGATCGAGGCAGCAATCAAGTAGTATAAAATGTGGATAAAAAGTGTAATGTTGGTACAGTATGTGTGTGGGTGTGTCTTACAGGACAATCAGGCGACGTTGGATGGGTTCATCAGAAAATGGCGACATTGGATGGGTTCATCAGGAGATGGCGACGTTGGATGGGTTCATCAGGAGATGGCTACGTTGGATTGGCTCATCAGGAGATAGTTGGTGTCTACTCAGTGTCTACTTCCGCAGTGCCACCATGCCACGATGCTCTGTTCATATCAGCTAGGCTACTGTATCTGCAACCGCATGACGGAAGCCCCCTGCGCGGTATGTACCTGGATTACATGGGACGGCAGAAGAAACCAGAGCCGTAGAATAAGACAGAGTTATGCAAACCCTGTTCACTTCTGTACAACATAGGAATTGGTTACAGAGTTTAAATGTTGCACACATGTTTAAACAGCTCTTATTTGCGCCGTCCTTGTTGAAATCAATGTATTTCAAACTCCAGTTTGTCCCAGTTCAAGACTGCACGAACAGCACTCGAGCGATCTGTGTTCAATGTTGGGCATATTCCTTGTTATCATTCATATTCCTGGGAAAACTTTGATGTAATGACACTTCAGTATAATATGAAGTAACCACTGTACAGCTTGGAAAATGCTGTACATTTCATTTTTTCATCAAAATAACTGAAACACAGCCATTAATGCCTAAACTGATGGCAACAAAACCCCAAAAACACCCTTCACTGAAAATGTCCAAATTGGCCCTAAGTCGCCCAAGTGGACATTTTCCTCCCCAGTTTCATGTGAGTAGTTAGTGTTAACAAAATCTCAGGTGTGAGAGGTGAGCAGGTGTGTTAGTCACTGGAAGTTCAACATGGCACCTCATGGCAAAAAAAAACTCTCTGAGGATCCGGGGAAAAAAAAAAAAAAATCATCCTGAATTTAAGCTGCAGCACCATGGCCAAGGGCATACAGCAGTTTAAGAGGACAGGATCCACTCAGAACAGGTCTCACCATGGTTGACCAAAGAAGTTGAGTGCACATTCTCAGCATCAAATCCACAGGGAGACGTAGGGAAATAATCATAGAAGTTCTGTCAGCATTGCTACAGAGGTTGGAAGGGTGGGGAGTCACCCTGTCACTGCTCAGACAATACGCCACATTTAACTTTAAGGTTTAACTTTAACTTTATTGTCATTTACATGTTGCCATGAAAACGAAAAACGTACTCAGGTCCAGCCAGTGCAAATTAAATATCAATAAATAATTAAATACTAAAAACTAATATGTTGAGTAAAACCAAGCAGCATAAAAACAGTAAAAGACATTTAAAAAAGCATAGCAGCATAACACAGCAGAGGCCGTATGAATAAAGTGCATTATTGGGGCCTAGAGTCCAGCAGTCTGATTGCCTCCGGGTAGAAGCTACGCCTAAATCTCTCTGTTCTTGTTCTTATATGCTGTATCCTCCTTCCCGAGGGCAGTGGGATGAACAGTCCGTGGGCCGGGTGAGTGGGGTCCTCCAGGATGCTGGCTGCGGTGCTCCTGCACCTTCTCTGATAAATGTCCTCGATGGACGGAAGACTACTGTTGGTGATCTTTTCAGCGTGCCTCACCACCCTCTGTAGTGCTTTTTTGTCAGCAGCAGAGCAGTTTCCATACCAGGTGGTGATGGAGAAAGTTAGAGTACTCTCCACCACACACCTGTAGAACGCCTCCCGCACTGAGGTGTTAAGGCCAGCCTGTCTCAGCCTCCTGAGGAAATAAAGGCGTTGGTTAGCCTTTTTTAGGATGGTCTTGGTGTTTGTAGTCCATTTCAAGTCCTCGGAGAGCTGTACTCCCAAGTACTTAAAGGTGGACACCCTTTCAACCTTGGCTCCATTAATGAACAGGTCAGGAAGGGGGGCGTGGTCACCTCTCCTAAAATCCACAATCATTTCCTTGGTTTTATCCACTTTTATAATGAGACTGCTGTCCTTGTAGTAGTCCATTAGGTCCATCAACTCCTGCCGGTACGACAACTCATCGCCGTGGGATATCTGTCCCACAACAACAGTGTCGTCTGCAAATTTCACAACATGACTGCCCGGGTGTTTAGCTGAGCAGTCATGTGTGAAAAGGTTGTACAACAGGGGGCTGAGGACGCACCCCTGGGGTGAGCCGGTGTTGAGGATGATAGAAGTGGATGAGGAGCCGTGGATTCTGACAGACTGTGGCCGGTGAGTCAGGAAGTCCAATATCCAGTTGCACATGATTGGTGGTTGACCGAGCAGCAGCAGCTTATTGGCGAGGGCCTGCGGGATGATGGTGTTAAATGCAGAGCTCAGGTCCAGGAACAGTAGCCTAACATACGAGTCCTTCTTCTCCAGATGTTGAAGAGCAGTGTGGATCACAGATGACACTGCGTCTGAGGTGGAGCGGTTCTCTCTGTAGGCATACTGATGTGGGTCCACACTGCTGTCAATTGTTGATTTTATGTGGGCCATGACCAGACGCTCGAAGCATTTCATGACTATGACATGCTGCATCAACTTGGTCTCTGTGGCTGTCATCCCAGAAGAAAGCCTCTTCTCATGATGATGCACAAGAAAGCCCTCAAACAGTTTGCTGAGGACAAGGAGACTAAGGATATGGATTACTGGGACCAAGTCCTGTGGTCTGATGAGACTAACAAACTTTTTGAGGGCATTCTTGTGCATCATCATGAGAAGAGGCCAACCTCTTCCAACCTCTGTAGCAATGCCGACAGAACTTCTACGACTATTTCCCTATGTCTCCCTGTGGATTTGATGCTGAGAACGTGCACTCAACTTCTTTGGTCAACCATCTGGAGGTCTGCTCTGAGTGGATCCTGTCCTCTTAAACTGCTGTATGCCCTTGGCCATAGTGCTGCAGCTTAAATTCAGGATGATGGCAATCTTCTTACAGCCGAGGCCCATGTTATCTAGAGAGCAACAATCATTTTTTCGGATCCTCAGAGAGTTTTTTGCCATGAGGTGCCATGTTGAACTTCCATTTGACAAAAAGCAAATGTTCTACTGTACTGTGAAGTCAGACAGATTTTTCCTGAATTATAATAAGGCACATCTTAAAGGTAGGGGAAGTGATTTGAAATTCATGGTGTAGTACCAGCCTGGTGCACTAGGGGCCCCCAAAAGTAGCTACACTATGTGAACCTGCTGCTCTCTCCTGATTGGAGGAGAATTGTGGTGACCTGGGGAACTTTTATTAGCTCCTCTGCTAACGTGGGGGAGGGGGAAACTCCATATGTGATTTCCACACCTTATAATAGAGCATTTTAACAGAAAAAAAAAAAAAAAAATTGGGTGATATCTGACAAAAGTGAAATCACTTCCCCTACCTTTAAATGATCTGTAGATTGAATATCTGTCTAGAGTGAATATTACAATAATAACATTCTGAAATGTATGTAGTTCCCTGGATATGAAAGGGTCAACCATATCAGAGATCTATTGGAGTGGAGAAACGTAAGAAAGGCACTTATTTACAAAAGTCTTAGTACTTTAGTATTTACAAAAGTACAAGAGTCTATTAATGTGAGGATCCTGGATGAGAATCCACTGATGCTAGGGCAGGGAAGTGATGTTCCGGTCATTATCTTGTCCTGATCATCATAATCTCTAGAATTATAGCAGATCGACAAGCTCACAGTCAGTGCATTCCGTCGGCATTCTGAGCTTGTACAGTGGCCATTTCATTCATTCATCTGGAGTACAGTCAACGTGGTTACAGCAGGCTAGACACAAGTGAGTGAAGTGAACAGAATTGAACTTATTAAACTACAATGTCGCTTCTCTCCCTCTCTCTCTGTCTCTCAATCTGTCTCTCCCTCTCTGTTTCTCTTTCTTTCTTTTTTCTCTCTCGATTAGGCTATACAAGGCTATGCATGGCAGAATACAGGTTTTGGGTCATTTCCAACTGTTTATACTGAGATATTGTTGCGCGTCGTTATAGGCTGCTTTTTTTCTTTTGCGGGCTGCGGGCTGGGGCGGGCTGTTGATTTAAATGTTGCGGGACGGGTTGCTGCGGACGGGCTGGCACAATTGGCGGGGCAGAGTGGGGCGGGTTATGAAAAAAAGCCGGCCCGCGCATCACTACTCCCTATCATCTGCTTCAATTTAGGTATTTAGCAGACACTCTCTCTCCAGAGCGATTTATATTAAGCATGAACACAAGAAAAGCATGGCAATACAGATTAGTTAATGTGAGTTACATTTTACAATTGAGGCATTTAGCAGATGGTCTAAAACATGGCAATACATCATTTGCATACGAAGTAGTTAAAGTGTATCGTATACAGTGTTGGGACATGTGCACTACGTAACTCAATATATTACATAATATATTACCAAAATGCAGTAACTTGTAATATGAATATATTACTTAACAAAAACAATCTAATATATTATACTTTTCTTTCTGCATTACTGCATTACTTTCAATATTACTTTCTGTCAATCTGTCTCGTTGAAAATGTTCTTGTGAAATTATCTTGACAACTGCAGAAGTTAAATAATTACTTATTTTCTATAATTTGTCATCAAATTATTTATTCAGGAGGACGTTTTTTCAAGTTGATTTCATATGGATTTCCCAGATAGCCAAGTGCGCTTGCTTTATTGTAGCTATGCCACTGGCCTACACAATATTTGATTAATAGTGACACTAAATATTTAATTATATATTTTGTACAACATTTTTCTTTTAAGTAATATGTAATAGTAATATTAATATATTACACTTGCTCAGACAGTAATATTGTAATACAATATATTGCTTTAAAATGAAGGTAATAAGTAATAAGTAAAACATTATAGTTGGGTCGTTTCCGACCGTTCCGTGACCGTGGAGAGCAAAGGTCCGTTTCTCAATGGAATTATCATCTAAGAGGGTTATTAAACAAATTTGGCCGGGGTGTACTTTCTGAAAGTGCGGGGAATTTTTTTTAGAGCCCATAATCCAAAATGTCTGCCCGGAAATGTGGTTTTTCCTTCATAACTTGAAATGCATTGATTTTACACCCCATAAATGTATTGAACATTAATACAAAGTTGGGCATTACGGACGATTTGGTACCAAGCACATGTCTGTATCTCCTATGGTTCTTGAGATACAGCATATAGGTACTTTCACAGATTGAGGAGAGCAAGGCATTATTAACATTGATTTTTAAGTCAATCAAATGGTGATAGAGGCATGGGAATTGGTACACACACTCTTCAAACCCCACTATTTCTAAAAGTACTGCATGCTCTGCAAAATTCCAAGATGGCAGCCCCCAAAATCCAAGATGTCCGTCCAAAAATGTGGTTGTTCATTCGTAACTCGAAATACAAAGCTTTTAAGCCCCATAAATGTATTGAATGTTAATATAAAGTTGGGCATTACGGACATTTTGATACCAAGCACATGTCTGTATGTACTACGGTTCTTGAGTTACAACATATAGGTAGTTATGAGGCACCATAAGGGTAACATTTTGGCATGTTTCACTTATTTACTCAAAGATCCCTTTATCACCATCTCTACTATGTTCAGGAAACGGACCTACATGGGTCTGCTATCATAAACCACTTCAAGTTTTTCAATTGATGAAACGGGTCGGGAGTTATTAAACCGAACCTTGAATGCTGTTGCAGTGTTAAATTTGCTGTGCACATTTTGCGAAGATAAGCCAGGCAGAATTGTCCTGTCTGTGCATTACACTGAGTCTGTGCTTCACAATAAGAGTATATGTGAAGCAGACGCACCAAGTGTAGCATGTGTCATAGTGTCAGGGTATAATATGCTAATAAGTGCAATAGGCTAATACGTGCAATATCATAATATACTGTATGTACAATAGGCTAATAGTGTAATACATGCAATAGTGCCATAGGGTAATATGTGTAATAGTGCAATATATGTGCATAAGGGTAATATGTGAGATAGTGCAATATATTTGCATTAGGCTAATATGTGTAATAGTGCAATATTTGTGCATTAGGGTAATAGTGTAATAGGACTAATAGTGCAATAGTGTAGTATATGTGCAATAGGCTAATAGTATATTATATACAGTAGTGTAATATGGTATTATGTGTAATAGTGTAATAAGTGCAATAGTCTAATAAATGTAATAGTGTAATATTTGTGCATTAGGGTAATAGTGTAATAGTGGAATATATGCAATAGTGGTATGGTGTAATAGGGTAATATGTATAATAGTGCAATAGTGTAATTACTGTAATAAGTAAAATAGGCTAATAAGTGTAATATACAATATCTGTGCATTAGGGTAATAGTGTAGTATATGTATTAGCGTAATTGTGTAATAGTGTAATAGGGTATTATGTGTAACAGTGCATTAAGTGTAATAGTGTAATATGTGTGCATTGGGGTAAGTGTAATATGTGTAATTGTGTAATAGTGTAATAAGTACAATAGGCTTATAACTAATAGTGTGATATCTGTGCATTAGGGTAATGGTGTAATATATGCAATAGTGGCATAGTGTAATTGTCCTATTACACTATACCACTATTGCATATATTACACTATTACCCTAATGCACATGTTACACTATTAGACGTATTAGCCTATTGCACTTATTACAAATATTACACTATTACACATATTACACTATTACACTTAATGCACTATTACACATAATACCCTATTACACTATTACACTACTGTATATAATATAATATTAGCCTATTGCACATGTATTACACTATTAGCCCTATCACACTATTGCATCTATTACACTATTACCATAATGCACAAATATTACACTTATCAGCCTATTGTACTTGTACTACACTATTACATATATTACCCTATTACACTCTACCGCTATTACATATATTGCACTATTACACTATTACCCTAATGCACAAATAGTACACTATTGCACTTATTACACTATTACACATAATATCCTATTACACTATGCCACTACTGTATATAATATACTAGTAGCCTATTGCATATATTACACTACTACCCTAATGCACATATCTTGCACTAGTACACATATTACCCTATGGCACTATTGCATGTATTACACTATTAGCCTATTGTACATACAGTATATTATGATATTGCACGTATTAGCCTATTGCACTTATTAGCATATTATACCATGACACTATGACACATGCTACACTTGGTGCGACAGGACAATTCTGCCTGGCTTATCTTCGCAAAATGTGCACAGCAAATTTAACACTGGAACAGCATTCACGTTCGGTTTAATAACTCCCGACCCGTTTCATCAATTGAAAAACTTGAAGTGGTTTATGATAGCAGACCCATGTAGGTCCGTTTCCTGAACATAGTAGAGATGGTGATAAAGGGATCTTTAAGTAAATAAGTGAAACATGCCAAAATGTTACCCTTATGGTGCCTCATAACTACCTATATGTTGTAACTCAAGAACCGTAGTACATACAGACATGTGCTTGGTACCAAAATGTCCGTAATGCCCAACTTTATATTAACATTCAATACATTTATGGGGCTTAAAAGCTTTGTATTTCGAGTTACGAATGAACAACCACATTTTTGGACGGACATCTTGGATTTTGGGGGCTGCCATCTTGGAATT
Organism: Benthosema pterotum; assembly: GCA_039105355.1. Taxonomy (NCBI): domain Eukaryota; kingdom Metazoa; phylum Chordata; class Actinopteri; order Myctophiformes; family Myctophidae; genus Benthosema; species Benthosema pterotum. Next base: position 34,374,467 of record CM076966.1, read on the forward strand.
TTGCAGAGCATGCAGTACTTTTAGAAATAGTGGGGTTTGAAGAGTGTGTGTACCAATTCCCATGCCTCTATCACCATTTGATTGACTTAAAAATCAATGTTAATAATGCCTTGCTCTCCTCAATCTGTGAAAGTACCTATATGCTGTATCTCAAGAACCATAGGAGATACAGACATGTGCTTGGTACCAAATCGTCCGTAATGCCCAACTTTGTATTAATGTTCAATACATTTATGGGGCGTAAAATCAATGCATTTCAAGTTATGAAGGAAAAACCACATTTCCGGGCAGACATTTTGGATTATGGGCTCTAAAAAAAATTCCCCGCACTTTCAGAAAGTACACCCCGGCCAAATTTGTTTAATAACCCTCTTAGATGATAATTCCATTGAGAAACGGACCTTTGCTCTCCACGGTCACGGAACGGTCGGAAACGACCCAACTATTAACAAGGTATAGTAATATTCCCAACACTGATCGTATATAAGCTAAGAACACATCAGTAGGAAATCCAAATAGGTTAATTTAACTGCAGGTGTCTATATAATGCTATATTAAAAAGCTTAAAGTCTGCACGAACCCGTGTCCTAGTCTATATACACATCTACGATACATAAGTTGGCTTTTCATGCTTGGGCTGAGATGGAATTGTAATAGTTGTGTTTTTAGATTGCGGTAGAAGATTGGGCGTCTGGCTGCGATGGGCCGGTTGCCTCCGCATGGGGCTGTAATGGGACAGCTTCCTCTGCGTCATCTGTCTTCCCCACGTCTTGTTGGCAGAGGATTTCCACGATTGCAACGATGAAGATGATGCTTAGCAGGTAGACTATGCCTATGCCCTGTAACACAAAATCGGCATTGATCAGCGTCCAGAAGGCAGCAGTATTGCTGTTGGCAATGCCAGCACATGGATGGCCCTCCCACCAACGCATTGCTGAAAAGTTGGAAAAACAGTTTTGGTTACAAACTAGTTACTATACACACAATACTTTCTCTTGATGGTCCCAAAATTGAACACAAACTATTCTAGGAATATGATTACTTTGACATTCACCTCCCGTATAGAAGATTTTCATATATGCGAAAATTGTGACCTTTTGGAAGTGACACCTTTCATGCAATCCTCATATAAGAGAATAAAGTTAATAATATAGTAATAGTATTTTTTTTGTGAATTGAAACATATATAACACATAATTTTGTAAATAGTTCAAAATAGTTATAAGATTCATAGTATTTTTTTGTATGAAAGATGCCATTTTCAACATATCACATATATGACATTTTTTTTCCATAATTGGGCTGTTGACGCATGGTAGCAAACTTTAGTTGCCTAGGTCATAGGTCTTTTCAAGAATTGATTTTCCCAAATGACTACTGTATGTTAACTAACCCAAACCCTCAACTTAACCACTGTAAAACTATGCCTAACTTTAACCCTCAACTTAATCTTAGTAAAACTATACCTAAACCTAACCCTCAACGTAAAAAGTAAAACTGCATAAACCTTGAGGGAACATAGAGCGGATGGAGCATATACATGCCCCTGTGGCATGCAGCATTGTTGAAGTAAGCTAGCAATAACCTGGGGGTCTATCTATTGTTTCCCTGCACTCTGGATGTGCATGCACTACTTCTCTGTTCTAAAATTAAAAATAATGTAGAACAATATGCTGGGAGAATTTTGGACCTACCTGAGATAGAAGGAAATAATATTGCCAGTGGAGCAGTGGAGCTGTGACGTTTCCCTTATTAAATGGCTCACACCATTTCTGGGGAACAAGCACAAATCTACCTTCCCAGCCTGTTGTGGCACAAGCAAAGTACTTGCCATCGAGGAACACTAAGGTCAGCCAAACGAGAAGAGAAACAACACTACTGTAGACGGCCCGTAGTGCATCTCGAGTGCTTCTTGAGGGGCAAGTTGTTTTCCAATT